>JARHVA010004123.1:1242500-1694240 GCA_037957365.1 Torreya grandis
AGACTTCAAAAGCTTACAAGGAGCGTTAATAAATCATAATGATATGTTTTCTCAATAATTCAAAAGATGATGATAGAGTTCAATAATGAACTTGTCTTATGTCCCAAATATCTTCAGTTCATGATTCCAATTCTATATATCATCTTAAGATTACCATTATCAAGGTCTAGGAGCTTCTCTAGTCTTGGTTTTAAGAACATTTTCAACTGAGAGAAGGCACTAGGTGATGAGATAAGATACTATGCAAGGATCATATCTAAACCATCCAGTGAAGATAATTCAATCAATTGTAGTTTACAATTTCTTCAACACCTATGAGCAATAAGTTTTTCCTAATGTGAATTCAACCTCTTATTATATCCGACATATTGCAACATTATCACAAGGTTTTGTAATTTCTTTAATTCAAATTTTCACTTTTTCATTACCCTAATAAAGTTTCATTATCACATCTCCACATATTCAAAATGATATCTAAAACATTCACGACAAATATTACAAACAATATGATTCTTATAACACAACCCCCTAAGAATAACTCATCATATGATAGAGCTTAGCTTACAAAGATGTTTACATCACATATCAAATACTAGGGGTGGTTTGTATCATTAATTTAAAATTGAAAGTATCTTAAATTGCTAAGAAAGATGACATATTTTTCCATAAGTGTCATAAATAAGATAATAAAAAACTTGCATATCACCACAATATAAGTATTCTAATCGCAATGAAAGATATTAAAAACATTGTTATGTTTACAACATACTTTAAACTATTCTCAATGTCTGGTATAAACCATCACAACCATGGTACTCTAATCAATGTTGAAATCACTTTAAATAATTTACAATATACTCTAAACTATTCTCAATGTCTGGTATAAACCATCACAACAATGGTACTCTAGTCAATGTTGAAATCACTTTAAATAATACCATCTTGGTTTGCATTGTATTTAGTCAATAAATACTATCACATTACCTCATGTAAGTGTCTACAAATTCCCATATCGACTCTATCAATATAAATCCCAATGCCCCATTAAGAAAATAGACTTTAATGTCTTCTTATAAAAAAATGAGGACTACTTAGCCCATTTAGCTAAGGATCTATTATGAAGCTTATGTGATCCAAGGGTGATTTCCTAAGCATAATTATTATCAATGAATTAATACATTTTGTTTGGTAGCTTTGAATAATAAACTAATTATCCATTAAATCCATCCATGATTTTAAGTTTTAGCCCATTCGTTAAGGGGAGCTTTTGATGGGTTTACTGCTAATATAAAAAAGAATTCAAGATTGACATGCTAAATATATGACTAGCTGCGCTAGATTAAAATGGAGAGTTAAGGATAATCAAATTCATTAGGAATTGATTGAAGACAATTGAATCACATTTAAATGCGGTTAAATAAGGTTAGCGCAGATTTCATGGTGATAAAGGTGTAGTCCGTAACCAAAGAGAAATGCAGTTCAAATAAAAATAAAGTTTTGAGGATTTATTCTTAGCAAAACGCAATCCAAAATGCAAAACGTCATTCATCAAAGACGAGGCGTAGTTCACAAGATAGTCTAAAAACAAATATATTGCTATAAGGATGATAATTTTTCTTTTTGGTATAAACATAAGACATTTTTCAAGTAATTTTTTAAGTTAAACGTAGATCATATAGAAAATATAGGGTTTCGGTTGGATAATTGCATGGAGATGATGGATAATTATATGGACATTTTATTATAACACGCATGTATTATTATTTAACATATATGTATTATAGCAATAACACATGTTAAATGAATTGGGTTTCAGTAATTATTAAATCATAATGCATATACATTATGCATAGTGCGTACATGTTATGTATATTATATATAATATGTATATGTTAAAATAATTATAAAAATAAATAACAAAGCTCAAGCATATGCATTATGTATAGTATAAATAACATGTACGCATCATGTATACTATACATAATACATATGTGTTATAATAATTACAAATAAAACATAAAAAGCTAAAGCTCAAACTTGTGTTATTTTATTTTTATTTTGCTTTGGATTACATCATCTCTACTCTAGACTGCATTTGCATTATGCTTGAAGGAAGAGAAAACACACTAGCATTTCCCATTACCTCAATGAATCAACAATGCCACCATGGAGGGGATGTAAGCAAACAAAAATCAACCCTGTTAATACTAGATTTTAGCAATTTTTATTTATTTACATTACTTTATTTTTAAAACCATTTTTTCTTAAAACCCTGATCAATTACAAAGCAACAACCTAACCCTCTACCTAAACCTCCTAGCCCTCCTACAATTCCATAAGACCCCCCATGTAGTCAAGAGAATTTGGCTACACACATAGTCAACAACAAAATACAAATTGAAAAAACAATTAGGAGAATGAGGGACCCCACTTCAATGAATACCCACCATACTTTGTTGGCAGATACCCTAGAGTTATTACTAGGCCAAGTTTACTCAATAATGAGTCAAATAGAAAGATGGGACTCATATAGAGATAGATATAGGGCTTACTATGTTGACAAATTATCATCACGTGAGGTGAAGGAAAAAAATATGAAAAGACCTAATTTGTGCCTTATCCATGGATCTAACAACCAATGCACCTTTTCCACTATCCACAAAATAGTTCCCAATCCACCGATGCACACACAATTTGATTAGAAGCAATTTTTAAGACCAATGGTTGATGGTTTTTGATTACCCACCTTACAACAACCACGAGGTTCCATTGTATTTTTTTAGGAAACTCTATTACAAGTTTATCCTCAATGAGATTCTCAACTATTATTACTACTTAAAGATTCACATCCGAAGGAAAGGCTCTATTTAGATTAGACCAGGTGCACATCACGAATCTAATTGGCCTATAATAATCCCTACATATACCTGTAAATGCAATATATGCATTGGGTTCCACAATCGTGATGTTAGCCAACATGTCAAAACTAGCAGTCACTCCACCAGTTGTGGGAGATGTAAGATTTGAAATATATAGCATTTTTTTTCCTTTTGATGTGTATGCAATGCAGCAGCTATATTATTCATTTGCATTAAACTGAACCTTCCTTCGTGCATACGCACTCTATCATAAGCACATATGATAATTAATGGGGTGTCTATGAAACTCTATACTATGTGGGGCACCCTCGTGTGTGTGTGTGTGTGTGTGTGTGTGTGTGTGTGTGTGTGTGTGTGTGTGTGTGTGTGTGTGTGTGTGTATCTTAAGTGGGTGGGGATTCAACAGTCAGATAGGTAGGGGTGCCCCCATCTATATAGTCATAGAGATGGATAGATAGGAGTGCCCCCACCCCCGTATATATATCTTTAGTGGGTGGGGATTGGATAGATAGGGGCACCCCCATATATATATATATATATATATATATATATATATATATATATATATATATATATATATATATATATATATATATAGAGAGAGAGAGAGAGAGGGGTCAGGATTGGATCTCTCTCTCTCTCTCTCTCTCTCTCTCTCTCTCTCTATATATATATATATATATATATATATATAGAGAGAGAGAGAGAGAGAGAGAGAGGGGTCGGGATTGGATAGATAAATAGGGTGGATGCCCCCACCCCCATCTCATTACCACTTTAGCTCGAGATCCCCTCTAAAGTGATGGACATCATGGAGATTGACACTTTGCATGCGCTTCAAGAACTTACGAACACACCCATTTAATGTACGAGTAAGTTTTTTGAGACCAATGTTGGAAAGGGCAGAGTGTGTGTACTCAACTTCACCCTTGTATATGTTGTGGTGTTATATGTACTAGATCTTCACATGATGATTATGATACTTTTGAGGGCCTAGATAATATAGCTTTGAGCGATGAGTTTTTGACACATACATTTGGTGTGCACACATTGACTAAACATATGCAGGTATCTTATATATTTGACATGTTAAATTTTATTTGTATTTATATTTAAAAGGTAATAATTAATTTACATAGAAATTCAATAATATATATGTAATTTTTTATGTTGCAAGAGGAGATGGTACCATCATTTTCATAGCCTATTTGTGGGCCATCTACTACTACATTTGTCAATATTACTTAATTGATGTTTACATATACAGAGGTAATTTTTAATTAATATTATATTTTAGGTACATATATTTATTTATATATATCTATGCTCAACTAACAATCATATTTTATTTTTTCAGTTGATGACCATAGTGGAGACTCCTCCATCTCTATGGGCTGAAATGGACACAAGCATTATCGTTGTAATTTCAGTTATGCATTCACTCACTGAGGTACATGTTAATTTGTAATTTTGAATTGTAAATATATAGATTTTTAATAATTTTACTATATAATTGGGTAAATATAAATTATGTGAATAGATTGTGTACGTAGGGTTATCTAATGGCATCTAATAGTCCCATTCAGATGATCAATAAGTCACCTTCTAATGCTTTCTCCCCCTTTCACATGCTTGTTCATGTACCTCAACTTGTCACTGACCTTATTGAGCATCAAAGGCAAATTAAATATGACCACAAGATTGTAGTAAGTGTGTGTTTAAATAATTTTTGTATTAGTTTAAATTTAATTTAAGAACTTGGTTGCATGTTAGTATGTAAATTTTCTAATAATATTTGTATATGAACAAGTTTAGTTATAGGCAAGCTATGAGCCTAAAAGGATCAGCAGTCAGACCTTATAGAAGCTAATACCTCTAAGAGATCTCCATCTATAATTAGGGCATCACAGGGAGAGTCTTCTTTGAGGAAGGCAAAAAGGGGGAGACTTTTTGATGAGTAGGATTTCTTAGATGACGTACTTGTTTGTATGCTTATATGGTAATTGTTGACCAATTTTGACTTTTAGGTCAAAATAGGGCACCCATAGTAAAAACTTCACTTTTGGGCATATAATGTGGTATAATATGTCATAATAAGGTGTTTCATATGTCAATTAGTGTCAATTGATATTGTACTAACTTTGGTTAAGTTTTTACTAGGTCCATTTATCATTTTAAGTCATTTTGAGGGGTCTAATGGTGCATTTAATGATTTGTACGAGTTTATTGGGATTTTTGAAAGTTCAAAATGTTTATTTAATATCCCATGTTTCCTTATAATTCTTATAAATCTGACATAATTAAATAAATTGTAGGTTGTTTAGAAAAAAGGCAGTTTTCTTACCCAAAGAGAGAGAAAAAGACACTTGTACAAATCCTTGAGAAGTGTGCCAATTTTGAAACATGGTGGTGTGACTCTTAACCCTCCCACAGGTCATTTAAATGTTTTTATTGAAAATATTTCATAAAAAATTTCATCCACAACTCATTTCTCTTGATTTTCACTTGGCAAGCTAAAGAAGAGCAACTTCAAGCACTTGGTATGGACTGTACATGTGGAGTCAGGAAGAATGCTTCTACAAGTGGATATTAATCTAAATTAAATTCACATACATAACAATAACTCTTATATTTGTGGCTCTTTCCTTCATGAAAAATCAATTACGCTCTAGGCAACGTTTTATGAAATTGCATCCAAGAGGGGAATAAGTTTGCATATGTTTCTTATTTTCAAGAATCAATGGATCTATATGAGTTTGATGAGGTGTTTTAAGGTTATAATAATCCCATATTCATGGTGTTATAATCTTCCAATACTCCTTATTTTAATTTCTTTGAGGGAGATTTCAAAATGGTGCTTGTTTCTCAAGTTGGCAGCCATGGATGAGTAACCTATGTTCTTGAACGTGGAAGGAGATTCATGAAGATTTTTATTATGTTTGGACTCATTTTTAAGATTTATTTCATTGAATTACCTTTTTATAGGCTGGATTAACCACCATTCCAAAGCCAAATTGCCCACCTATTCTCTGGTTCACTACCTTGCCACTTACAGTCAGCTTCTACGGGGGATTTATGAAGTTGTACGAAGTTGTGAAAGAGTGAAATACATGATGGACTTCATTTTTGAGTTCTTGTATTCTCCAAGGATTCATGTATTTCATGTCATGAAGCTGAAAATGCCATGCAAGGTAAAGTTTTCACTTCAAAGGGTGATCAAACCATATTAGGTTCTCAGTCCCAAAATGGACCAAGCAGAGACCCTGGAGGTTTTTTGAGATAATATATGTCATGACAAAATGATAGTCCAACACCATTGATTATTTAATCTTGTATCCATATCTACCTAAAAATACTATGCCAATTTTGAGAAGCAGAGGATAAGTGGAGGATGGAGTTTCAAGGTCTCAAAGCTACCAAAAAGCCTACTAAAAATGGGTAGTGATATCTACAAGACATTGATTGGAAAGTGGTTTTACATTTCAATTTGACAATATTAAGCTATGACACTAAGTTGGAACCATTAAAACTAGTTCAAATGGAATACCTGAGATAAAATGACAAAGATAAGGTAGAACTTGATGTTTTGAGACCTCCTAAGCAACTCCCTATTTGTACATAGGCCTGGGAGAAGCCATCTACAGTAGGGTTATATGAAAATGAGTTGGGGGTTAAGTTTTTTGGCCTTTTTATAGGTTTTAAAATGGGTTAGGAGGTTTTTTGACCCCAAAACCTTCATGGTTAGTCAAAACATCTCAATAAATCCACAAATTTCCCCAAGATCACCTACAGGCAGTCTAAAATGCATAAACATAGTCAGTCAAAGAGTATATAAGCAGTGAGGTAGAAGTTGGAGGTTTGGACCTCATTTAGAGACTTTAAGGTGGATGTAAGGGAAATAAATGTGAATGTTGATCCCAAGGAACTCATGAAAAACATAAATACACCATCTAAAAGGTCTAATCCTTTCCAAAGATGCACCTATAGGGCAGAGCCATGACTATGACAGTCAAAATAGAGGTATCTTGATGGAGGACCTAAGCAGGGAATTGATAGGGATTGAAGGTTAAAAAATAAAACTAGAGCATGAATATTCCCTCATAACCTAATAACCATGGAAATGAGGTCCACAAACACCAATTAAAGCTCAGACCTAGACCTATAGCTAGGATTTTAGGAATGTCTCAGTCCTCAATAAGCAGGTGTCTCAGTCTTGGGAATGGAGGATGAACTAGTACAAAGAATGGAGTTTAGCCTTATAAAAATGATAAAGAATCACTTTTATGATATTTATAAAATCATAAGTGTTTTTCATTCCTAAAACATAAACCAAGCTCAAAATCACCTACAATCAGGCCTAAAATAGGGTTTTCCTAATGGGCAGTCAAAGACCTAGTCCATAACTCCAAAGGCATAAGAAGGTGTTTGAGGGGTAAAAAGATAGGGATGGTTTAAATAATTCATGGGAAACATGTAGGATCCATAAATTTCCTAACCAAACTCAAATTCAACCCATAAAAATCTCCAAACCCAACTTATACCTTGCCTGCCCTCATAGGTTGTCTGCTCATAAGTCTGCCTTGGGAATTTGAAGAGTTGGAGGGTCAAATGGAGGAGTTAGAAGCTAAAATTTGGTACAAAGTACCCTTAGGAGTCAAAAAGTATTATTAAATTTTTGGTATATCAATTCTAATGGTTTATAACCTCTTTATTTTGTCTCATAATAGGGGTAGTTTTCTCATGTATGAGGAGACAGTTTGAAGGAAAAGCGGTGAGATGGATGGACTAGAGGTCAGGCAAGCCCAAGTGATGATTGGAGAAGTTTTAGGACTCCTAACACAAGATAAAAAAACTTGATATAATCTTTTAAATCAATCATGATGCTCTAACCAAGAAGGGTTATAGTCATGTATAAAGGAAACCCTTAAGCCTAAAAGCCAAATGAGGGTCATGTGCATTTTTTACCTTATCCATGCTTTCCACTTGACTAGTTCATACTTGCAAGGGTATTTTATATATGTTGAATCCATAAAAAAATATGGACTCCATTAGTCCATCTACAGACTCCTACATCATAACTATGGACTCCATCAGTATAACTACGGACTCCATCAACAAATCTTCGTTACTTTTACAGACCTCATAGAATGTAAAAGAAGAGATTGAATGCCAAGTTAGAATGCTCATATATTTCATGAGCCTTTTCATGGGACTTGGATCTATTAAATGAAGTTATATGGGTTCCTTAAGAATCCACAAGTGGCATTTGATCAGAAGTTTAATGTCAAACCTTATGAACAAAGGCTAAGAGGGCTAGTCACTCCAAAACCCTCACAAACCTTGTTTTAGGATCTGATCATGAAAATGAGCCTAAAAGTGCATCTATATGGATGAATTTGACCATGACTGCTAAATATAAGTTGTGGAAAGCTCCATGAGGATCATATCCATGATATTAGATTGTATGGACCTGTATGAAATAGGGTAAAATAGGGCTTATTTTGACCATTGTTTATGTTGTGCAGGCATGGTGAGCTTTCAAGAGACCAAATAACTTTTGGAGGAGATAGAAGGACTTTTTATAAGTCTCCATGGTCATTATATCAGGTATCTCAACTCCAAAGTGTGCCTACCAACTCTCTTATTTCAGCCAATCTAGTGGGTAGATAGTGATCACTTGGTGAAAGAGAGTGAAACTCTATTTGGGAGGCCTTTTAAGGCCATTTTCTTAAAATTGATGGTATGATAACTCCTTTTATGTGTCATATCTCTTCTTTCATGGATCATATTTTAGAGGTGAAGAGTTTTTAGGTGCCAAGTGTGAAGGTTGCATGGAGAGAGCTCATTTTGGGATTGTCTTAATGATTGTGCATGGATATAATGATAAGAATGGTCAGAGGTTAGTCCAATACTTGTAAGGGATTATTATTAATCCCTCCTATTCATATTCATCATCAAATTTTATAAATTTTATAGTTAGGGTAGTTTTGGAAGGCCAAACATGGGCAATTTTCTATGCATAGAAAGGATTTTCTTAACCATTTTACAGGTCTTGGATAATTGGAAATGACACTTGTAGCTCCTTTTTCTACATTGCTCACCCCATATCTCTCTCATGAATTTGTAACTAATATTCACATTATTCACACATGTCCAAGTGACTCTTGGACTCCCCTTCTCTATCTCTTCCCATTTCTTCTATAAATTTAGCTTCTTTGCTATTGTAGGTGTCTCTCTTCCTGGGTATGGTGAATCCTAGCCAAAATTTTTCCTTGAATCAATAAATACAAGTTTTTTACCTCATTAAAATATTAACTAAGTGTACATGATTGTTGTTGGTCTTTTTCAAGTGTAAGTTTCATTTACCTTCACATGTTACTCTCCTTAGTACCTTGTGTGTTTGTGATCTCTCTCTTACAAGTCAGTAAGAAGTGTCAAAGTGGATTGTAGGTGTAGTGAGTAGGCTACTCAATAGAGTGTCTTATAATTCCTATTTTCTAGTTCCTCCTAGCCTATGCTATCTCTAAGATCCCATGTTGAAGCATTGATGTGAGAGGGAAGATTGAAATTTGGATGAAGTGTATGTGCAAATTATCCTTAGTTCTAAGTGCATGATAAGGGTATGAGTAGAGAAAATATGTTGGTGTATCATGTCCTATATACTAGGTTTAATTTCATTTTATTCCTATCCCTTTTCAACCCCCCAAGTGATAGTATTAGGATATGTGCTTTAAGTGATGCTTCAAGGGGAGCTAGCCCCTAATCTAGAGATCCACCTCCTAATAGGGATACCCACAACCTTGAGGTGGTTTCATTGTCTCACTTGAATGAGGAGAAGCTTTTCCCATCTCCTCATTTGTTGCAAGTTGAAGTGACAATAGTAATGTACATATTTTTAGCATTATATGCCTATATGACATTCACTCGACATTATATTATGTTATTAAATAATGTAATTTTTTGCATGTTGATATTGAAATGTATGCATTTTTGGAATTATATGCCTACGTTACATTCACCCAACATTATATCAAATTATTATTTTTTATGCCTTTATGGATTTTATGGATACATATATACATATTCACATTTTGTGGTAAACATTTTTTTTTGCGTACAATTTAGCTCACATTATTATTGTAAAACTAAATTTGATGTGTTATGTTGTGGAACCTATTTCCACATTAAAATGTATTTCAGTTATTGTACATTAAAATGTATTATACACTCTTAATGTATTCTCTTCGAGGTTTAGGGGTAGTAGCCCCAAAAAAAAATTCTAGACCCCTTTTTTTTTGGAGTATAGATATGTGGTTTATCTATACTTATATATGTGCGGTGTCATCACCCATGATTAATGGGGAACTATTATGGGTTAACTTGGCCCATGGTTTTGGTACCCATTATTTTGTAAAATGATTATGCCGGTTACTTATTGATGTATTACAAATGGACATAGGTAATGCATCGGATAAAATAGAGTTTGAAAAGGTGAACAGAGTGTGTGAATTCAGATGTGAATTCAAGAGAGTTTATTGAGCACATCTCCAAAAAATATTTGTGCATTAAAAATATGAAAAGACTGATCTAAGAGTGGATTGTACTCTTTTTGTCTTGTGATAAGATCTGAACAAGTGTTTCTTTGTGGATGTAGCCCACATTGGGTGAACCACATTAAATCCTATCTTCTTGTTGTGCATTTTAATTTATGTTCTTTATGTATCTATTTTCATAGATCTTGTTATTATAATTATATGAAATTGTTCTACATTAATTTTTATTTTATTCCTAATAATTGGTATCAGAGCTTCAGGTTGTATTTTATAAAGTGTTGTGTTGGGTTGTTTTAGTTGATTCCAACTCTAACACTAAAGTCTATCCCAACGAGCTAGTGCATTAGCCCTATCATGTGAGATTTAGGTCTCACACGCTCAGCTAAAGCACACAACCAAAAAGTATTTCTCAAAGGTTTTTTCACATAGTATTATATGTTTGTTCATGCCTTTCTCTTTATGTAGTTTCAAACAAGGATTATATAACAATACAAATATACTACTTTGATCCCTCTAGTTCCAAATTTGGTTATTATTATTACTACATAGATCACCATCTTTATCTAGAATTAGTGACTTAGAAAAGAAAAATATACCAATAAAAAGAGACTAAAGACTAACTCATCTCCAGGTTTATCACTTAGTGTGTTCTATCATTCAAGTCACAAATTGGCAAACTCTAATATCTCATATTTTATGATTTTTGAACCAAAAGGGTAAAGTTTCATCATATCTTCCTAAAAGTAGCATCCTCAAAAAATATTGTAATAGGGTTATTTATACTTGTTTTGCCCTGACCAAGTGTTATAGTCATTAATGTTATGAATAAATAGTGCATGAACTCTCAATAGATTGAGAGTCATGGCACTTACAATAAGTTCTCCCTAAAGACCCAGGTCCTTGTGACCCTAGATCTTTGCTCTATGCTATATACAGGTGGCCAAGTGTTTCATTCCTTGTGGGCTGGTGAAAAACCTCTTATAAATAAGGTCGAAGTGTCCCATATGAATTACTCTCATAATTTCTACCATTTCCCATGTGATCCCCTAGTCTTTTGCTTTCATTATGAGTCTAATGTTCTTGGGTTCTTCATGACTTATTATCATTTGATTGGGTCCTCCCACGCTAGTCTCATTTGCATCATTGTCCTCTCACACCATTGTCCTCTTGCACCCAAAAGGTCCCATACCATAGTGATTTTGTGTTTGGTAGTCATGCACCATGGTCTTCTCACACCATGGTGCTTTTGAGCCATGTTGGTTTTGTGTCAAAATAAGACAACACTTAGTCAAAATTTTGGGGCCAATATGTTGAATTGCATGAAGGGTTATTATTTTAAGTGGGAAATATGGTTGATAATGGTAGATCAAAGGTTGAAAAGTTCAACAAGTAGAACTTTCATCTATGAAAGATGTAGATGAAGGATTACCTCTATTAGAAGGACCTTCATGCCCCACTGAGAGGAAAAGTAAAGCAATCATTGGGTATGATAGATGAGGCTTGGGAGCTGCTTGATAAGAAAGCACTTGGGGCTATCTAATTATGTCTTGCATCTTTGGTCACATTTAATATATTATATGATAAGACCATGAAAGGTCTCATGAATGAATTAAGGAATTTATATGAGAAACCCTCTACTTCTAATAAAATATTTTTAATGAAAAAGTTATTTAATATGAAGATGTCTAAAAATGGTTTAGTTGTTGATCATTTGAATGAATTTAATATGGTTTTGAGTATGTTAAACTTTGTAAATACTAAATTTGATGATGAATTCAAAGGCTCTACTAATTTTTGTTCTTTACCAAAGATTTGGAATACCTGGTAATGGTTGTGAGTAACTCAGTCTCTAACAATGCCAAGTTGATGTTTGAGGATGTCATAAAAGTAATCCTTAGTGAATAAATGTGATGAAAAATATATGGGGAGACTTCTAATTTAGGTGATGCTTTAGTGGTGGAGAGTAGAGGGAGACAAAAGTATAGAGGAAAAGGAAAGCATGGAAATTCAAATGGTCTTAGAACGTCAAAATCAAAGAGCAAGATGGCATGTTGGCACTATGGAAAGATTAGGCATGCAAAGAAGGATTATTGGGCTCTTCAGAACAAGAATAAAAACTAGGAAGACACCAAGGAGGTGCATGTGGCAATAGGTAATATTTTTTAGGATGCATTAATTCTCTCCATAGATAATATTGTTGAATCTTGGGTTTTAGATTAAGGGACTTCTTTTCATGCTACACCACATAGGCATTATTTTATTGATTATGTTCAATGGAGTTCTAAACATGTTTATGTTGGTGATGATGAGCCTTGAAAAATAGTATGAAAAGGATGTGTTTAGGTCAAGACGCAAAATGGGAACACTTGGATACTAAAGGATGTCAGGGATGTACCCAAGTTGAGATGGAATTTGGTATCCATGGGGTAGCTAGGCAATGAAGGATGCATGGTGAATTTTACAATAGATTCTTGGAAGGTGATCAAGGGTGCTCTTATGGTAGAAAGATATAATAAGGTTGGTACCTTTTATTTATCAAATAGTTTTGACTGTTGTAATTTATTTTCTACAGATTTAGATGCAACTTTGTAGCATAATAGGCTCAATCATAAGAGCCAAAAGGGCATGAAAATTTTGAAGGATAGGTTGCCCAAATTGAAAGGGTTTGATTTAAACTGAAGACTGTGTGTATAGAAAATAGGAAAGGGTAAATTTTTTCAAGTTTGAACCTATGAGGAAGGAGAATAAGTTGTAGCTCATTCATTCAAATGTATGGGGACTGACTCAGTTATCTTCTACTGGTGGGTCATCTTATTATGTCACTTTTATTGATGATGCAACTAGGGAAGTTTGGGTGTATGGTATTAGGATAAAATATGATGTGTTTAATACATTTAAAATATGGAAATCCTTGGTTGAGAATGAAATAGGTCTCAAGTTAAAATATCTCAAGTCAGATAATGGTGGGGAATATTACAATAATGAATTTCTTTATTATTTTTCTAGGAATGGAATTCATAGATAGAAGACAGTTCCAAAAAATCCATATTAGAATGAAGTGTTAGAAAGTATGAACAAGACTATCATGGAGTGTGTTAGGAGCACAAGGTTACATGTAGGACTGCCCCTTCAGTTTTGGGTAGAAGCAGTAAACACATTTGTATATCTAATCAATAGAGAACCTTCATCTTCCTTAGATTGAGGCATACCTAAGGAAGCTTGGTATTTTAATAAGGTTGATTATTCCTTTCTTAGATTATTTGGTTGTGAAACTTTTGTTTATAGTGATAAAGATGATAGGACCAAGTTAGAGGTTAAGTCTGAAAATGCACTTTTATTGGTTATGGTGAGGATGACTTTGGTTTCCAGATTTGGAGTCTTAAGGAAAAAAATATTTTGATCTAGGGATGTGATCTTTAATGAAAAATTCATGTATAAATAGAAGTTATATGCTCATAAATAGGATTATAGAAAAGATTACATAGTGCTGGAGGACATTGCAGATGATAAAATGTCCAAGCAACTAGTTTAGGTACCTACTCCACAGGAATCTAAAACTCCTAAGGTGAGAAGGCCTTATAGGGTAAGAAGGGAACCTAAAAAAATTTCTCCATCTCTAAATTATTTATTACTCACTGACAATGGAAAGCCAGAGTGATTTGAAGAAGCAATGCAAGTAGATGTTAGGAAGAAGTGGGAGCAAGTAATGGATGAGTAACATTAGTCTCTCATTGAAAATCAAACTTGGGATTTGGTAAACCCACTTGAAGGTAAGAGAGCATTGAAAGATAAGTGGGTGTATAGAGTTAAAGAGGATGATGGAGGTAAGAAAAGGTACAAGGCCTAGCTGGTGGTAAAGGGGTTTGCACAGAAGAAAGGAATTGATTTTGATGAGATTTTTTCTCCAGTGGTGAAGATGACTTCTATTAGGATTGTTCTTGGGATAGTGGCAGCAGAAGACTTGCACTTAGAGTAGATGGATGTGAATATTGTACTCCTTCATGGTGATTTAGATGAGGACTTATACATGGAGCAGCCAAAAGGATATGAGGTCACAGGAAAGAAGAACATGGTGTGTAAACTAAAGAAGAGCTTGTATGGCCTAAAACAAGCTTCACAACAGTGGTACAAAAAAATTTATAGTTTTATGATGGAGCAAAAATATTCTAGGTGTCATTCAAACCATTATATATATATATATATATATATCAATAAGTTTAATGATGGTAGTTACATTATTCTATGTTTGTATGTGGATGACATGTTGGTTGCAGGTAACAACATGTAGGAAATAAAGGTACTCAAGGAATAATTTAGTAATTCCTTTGATATGAAGGATTTGGGAGCATAAAAACAAATCCTTGGTATAATAATAACTTAGGATAGGAAGGAACAAAAATTGAATTTATCTCAAGAAGAGTACATTAAAAAGGTCTTTGAGAGGTTTAGTATGCAGGATGTTAAACTGGTTGGGACTCCTTTGGTAGGCCATTTTAAGTTATCAAAGTAATAGTGTCCTAAGATAGAGGAAGTGAGAATCCAGATGTCTAGTGTACCTTACTTATCAGTAGTTAGTATCTTGATGTATGTCATGGTGTGAATTAGGGCATATATTTCCCATGCAGTGGGAGTAGTAAGTAGGTACATGAGTGATCTAGGTAGAGAGCACTGACAAGCAGTGAAGTGGATCCTTTAGTACTTGAGAGGGACTATGGAGATAGTTTTAAGCTATGGTGTATTGGCACCACTTTTCATGGTTATGTAAATTTGGAAATGTCTAGATATTTATACAATAGGAGGAGAGCAATAGGATATGTATTTACTGTAGGTGACACAATGGTGACCTGAATTTCATGACTACATAAGCTTGTGGCTTTGTTAACCACAAAGGTTGGATGTTATTACCACATAGGCAAGTAAAGAGATGATTTGGATACAAAATTTACTTAAGGATTTGGGGCATAATCAAAAAGAAAGGAAGTTATATAGTGATATCCAAAGTGTTATACACCTAGCAAAGAAATCTACTTTCCATTCTAGGACAAAACACATACAGTTGAGGTACCATTTCATTAGGATAAATTTGAAGGAATAGAAGTTGAAGCTAGAAAAGATTCATACTAGTCAGAATTCTACAGAAATGATGACCAAGGTGGTCACAAGGGAGAAACTAAAGTTATGTTCAGCTTTGGTTGGCCTTCATAGATGACAGTGAAGGGTCAAGAAACCTACTTAGAGAAAATCAGTCTCTAAGTGGGAGATTGTTGTGTTGTAGATCCTATTTTCACATTACAATGTATTTAAAATATTGTACATTAAAATGTATTGTACACTCTTAATGTATTCTCACTAGGTTTAGGAGTGAAAGTCCCTAAAAAAATTTCTAGACCCCCTTTTTTTGGGAGTATAGATATGTGGTTTATCTATACTTTTATATGTCTGGTTTCATCACCCATGATTAATGGGGAACAGTTATGGGTTAACTTAGCCCATGGTTTTAGTACCCATTTTTTTATAAAACCACTATGTCAGTTACCTATTGATGTATTATAGATGTACATAGATAATACAATGAATAAAATAGAGTTTGAAAAGGTGAATAGAGTGTGTGAATTCATATGCAAATTCAAGAGAGTTTATTGAGCATAGCTCCAAACAATATTTGTGCATTGTAATTGTGAGAAGACTGATCTGAGAGTGGATTGTACTCTTGTTGGCTTGTAATAATATCTAATCAAGTGTTTCTTGGTGGATGTATTCCACATTTGGTGAACCACGTAAAATCATTTCTTCTAATTGTGTATTTTAATTTTTGTTCTTTATGTATCTCTTTTCATAGCTCTTCTTCTTATAATTATGTGAAATTATTTTGCATTAATTTTGGTTTTTTTTCCAAACATGATGGTTGTAGATCCATATTTAAATATGATAATTTTTAATATTTCATTCATGTAATTATTAAAATTAACTTAAAATCCTTCAATATGTGTTGCAATTAAAATTATATGGGAGAAAATGGTATAATGTTTGAGATAGAGTCATATATTAGTGTGAAGTGCCTTTTGTGATTGAGATACACCATTTATCACTATTTTAATGTGGATACCCTTGATATACTAGTTTAATATCATTTGAGACTTCTTATTCACATTTTTATTCAATAAATTTATAGACATATTGCATTTTTGTAAGTAGTGTCATCTGCTTTGACAATCCAACTAGCCTCTTTAGTAGGGGTACAAAGAACCTCATTTATATCTGCTCTAGGTTAAAAATTGTAATTATCATGTCTTTTTAGGCCTTAGAATATTTTTATGGTTACATATATTCTATTTCACTTTCTAAAAAAAAAATCCCTCTCCAATACACTCATCTTTTCCATTTCTTCTCTTCTCATCATATGCAAACATGAGAATGTTAAAAATGATACAACCTCTTTAAATAAATGAACTGCTCTAACTTATGTTTCTCAAATAGATGGGATAGTTGTTTTATATTCACCATTGAAGACATAAATTCATCCTTAAATTCTCATGAAAATGGGGTCAATTAATCATGAAGTGGTGTTGTTTTATCTCCTTCTTCATAGAGTTGTTGTCCTTTTAGAGACTCTTATTTGGCCCTTTTAAGTAGTTTAATATTGTAATTCTCATGTCTCATGAGTCCTTGGAATATTTTGGTCATTATGTCTATTTTTTTTCCACTTCCTAAATGTTTATCTCTCCCTTTCCATTACACTCAGCTTGGTCATTTCTTCTCTTATCATCATATATCCATGCAACATATATATACACTTGCATTATCAAATAATCTCAATAATATTCATTTAGAAAATTATCCCCATAAAAAATAAAGAGCCCAAAAAATTAATTTTTATTATAATTTTAGGATGAGGATATTTTCAAAGAGGTAATCCCTTCCTTATGACATTTAAAATGAGCAAATCAAACATCCTCATATGTGACTGCAAGGTGATATATACTTTTCTAACTACTACAATTTGATATCTCCACTTCTGATGCTTCATGGCTTGAAACTAGCACTAAAAACATGTTCAAGGTGGTGTATAATGTCCAGGACTATGTTATTTTCCTTTGATCACACTAGCCAAGAGACCCCCTACCCATTCTATCCTCAAGAACGTCCTTCCCAATATAATAAAATTTAATTTTGTGGCCTAACTTCAAATGCACATTAAAAAAATCATAAGTCATTGGCATGAATCAAAAGAACCCATACATGTGTGTTGAATCTCTCTAATTTCACCCCAAACCATGTCAATGGATCCTTTGATAAAAATATGTGGCACACACTACAGTAAGATGTCCTAAAATGTAACTTTTTTACAATGAAGAGACAAGTTTTTATCCTCCAACTGGAATTTATACCTTTGATACCTCTAGGTGTGATTCCATCAATTCAAACACATTTATATAGTAAAATTACATGTGATCACATGACTAGGACCTACAAATTCATCCAGATATATGTTTTCACTACTATTCATAAACATGGAAATACTGATAATAAATGTTGTCAAAGTTGAAGGGGAAGTTTGATATATCCACTTATAGTTCTTCATGGATCAAAACTAACACTACCAACATGTCCAAGGTGGTGGATAACATCTATTACCAAGTTCTTGGTCTTTGATCATGCCCGATAGAGAGACCCAATACCCATTTCAGCCTCAAGAACATCCTTTCCAATATAAGATAATTACAATTTTTTGGCCTAACTTCAAATGTGCATAAAATAGAAATTATATGTCATTTTAATGAAAAAAATAACCCTCACATGAATGTTAAAACTGTCTAATTTCACCCCATATCACATTGATTTAAACTTCAATACGAATTTGTGGTACACACTGTAAAAATGCATTCTAAAATTTAACATTTTTTTAGTGAAGAGATATGTTCTTGTCCTCTAACTAACATTTCCACTTCCAAGACCTCTAGGTGTAATTCCATAACTTTGAACACATATATGTATTCAAATTAAATTTTATCCCATAAACATGACCTCTAAACACAGCCAAATATCTATTTTCACTATTGTTAAGGAGCGTGGAACCAATGACAATAAATGTTGTCAAAGTTGAAGGGGTATTTTGATATATCCATTTTCAGTGCTTCATGGATCAAAAATAGAAATTAAATCATGCATATAGTGGTTTATAAAATCTAATACCAGAATTTTGGCCTTATATTAGACCCATTCAAGAGATGCACTACCCATTCTAGACTCTAGAATGCCCTTACCAAAATAATAAAATTATGATTTTTTGGCCTAACTTCATATGTGCATAAAATATAAACCATAATTCATTGGAAAAAATGGAAATAACCCTTACATACATGTCAAATTTATCTATTTTCACCCTAGATAAAGTTGAAGGAACCTTTGAGATGAATTCATGACACACACTACAATAACGGGTCCTGAAATGTAGTTTTTTTGTAATGAATAGATAGGTCTGATATTTATATCTTTCAAACCTCCAAGTGTAATTAAATCACTTTTAACACATTTGGATAATAAAATTTCATGTTATCTCATGACCAAAATGTCCAAATCCACTTGGATATGTGTTTTCTCTACTATTTAGGAGCACGAAAACACTAACGATAAATGTTATCAAAGTTGAAGTTGCAATTGGAGAACTCTACCTCTGGTGATTTGTGGATATAAACTAGAAAAATTAACACATTTTAATAGGAATATAACATATAGGATCAATTTTTTGGATTCCCATCATGCTTGATCGAGAGACCCACTACCCATTCTGGCCTCAAGAATGCCCTTCCCAATACAAGAGAATTGTAGTTTTTAAGCCTAACTTTACATGTACATAAAATAAATGAAAATAAACCTCACATACATGTATAATACTTATAATTTAACTTTATATTATGTCAATGTAACCTTAGAGATGAATGCATGACACACACTACAGTAACAGGTCCTGAAATGTAACATTTTATAACGAAGAGATAAATTCTTGTCCACCTAACATTTTAGCCTCCAGGACTTTTAGGTAAAAGTACATCACTTTAAACATGTTTATATAATAAAATTACATGTTTTATTAGACCAAAATTTCTAAATCCACCTAGATGCATTTTTTTAACTATTCAAGAGTGTGGAAACACTAACAACAAATATTGTCAAAGCTGAAGTTGTAGTTAAAAAACTCCGCCTGTGATGCTTCATCAATATAAACTGGCACTTCTAACATGTTTTATATGGTAGATAACATATATTACCAATTTTTTAACCTCCCATGACACTTGGTCGAGAGACCCACTACCCATTCTAGCCTCAAGAATGCCCTTCCCAATATAAAAAAATGCACTTTTTAGCCTAAATTTAGATACATGTAAAATAGAAATCATAAGTCATTTTGATGAGCCATAAGAATACTTATGTACATGTCAAATCCCTATAATTTAAAATTAAATTAAATTTATGTAAACTTAGAAATGAATCCATGGCACATGCTAAAGTAATGGGTCTTGAAATGTAACTTTTTTATAATGAAGATATAAGTTCTTGAGTTATAACTGACATTTTTGACTCTAGAACTTTTAAGTGCAAATCCATCACTTTGAACATGTCTAGATAAGCAAATAACACATAATATACTGACTACAACATCCAAATCCATCTATATACATGTTTTCACAACTATCTAGGAGCTTGGAGACACTAATAACAAATGTTCTCAAAGTTGAAGCTACATTTGGAGAACGCTATCTCTGATGCTTCATGGATAGAAATTGGCATTTTCAACATGTTAAAGGTGATGGATAATGTCCAAAACTAGGTTTTTGGCCTCCCATCATGCCTGATCAAGAGACCCACTACCTAATCATTCATTAAGAATGTCCTTTATGTAATAACTGAGTACTTATATTAATCTTCTCTTACCTTCAAGAATATGAAATTCTTTACTAACAGTGCCAACAGTGTGAATGTGGAAACTTATTTTTCACCACTAACCTAGAAAAAAAATATTAGTAAGTAATTAAAAATTAAATTCATATGTACTACTTAAAAAATTAACTAGATTTGGTAAAATGCATTTACATTTGAAAACTCAACATACCTTAGAATTTCAATCCAACAAACCACTAGGATTTGCTCTAAAATTTATGGTATAACTCATGAAATTTCTATAGATTCTTGTTTAATGGCCTCCCATGATATTTAACTAAATGAATATTTTTTTTAAGAACCAAATTTAAATAGTGTGGTATCTACTTATATGTTTCAAAGTCTTCAAACGACCATACATCTAAATTTTTGATAGGATATCATCGAAGCCAAGTAACAGTGACTACCATAAACCTAATGGGATATTCAATGTTTTCTCTGTCTATGATTGGGAATTTCAATTTTTTTCCTCGACACACTGAAATCATTAGTAATTTCTTCCCTCTCCATTGTTCTCTTCAAAAATAACTGCAAAAACATGCCTTGTATCACAAAATATTTTTTAATGATGGTGTCAAGATATATAATAAGAATAAATAGTACATAATTATTAAAATTATACCTAGTTACACTAAATTATATGCATCATCACAGTCATGTGATGGTGTCATATCTATAAGTTTTAATGTTAGTGGAACCTGATATGTGTCGATTGGAATTAGAGGTCTGAAACTCCATTCGTCCACCCTCTCTTGTGAATCACACATTACAAACAGAGTCCTACATGAAGAATAAAAAGATGCCAACTATCTCATATGAATATTCTAAGAACCTAAATTTGAGCTACAAAATGAGTGGATCTCACTTGATCTTATTATTATCATACAATACTCATACTTTGACAAGTGTTTTTCCTCCATCAACCAAAAATATCTATGAACAATAAAATTTTATTGAGCACCATGCTCAGCATTAGTGAAACTCCAAATATGTTTTATTCTAATGGTAATGTGCATCTTTCTCAACTAGTAAAACATGCATACAATATTGACTTATGATGTGAATTTGTCTAACCAAATTAATTATTAATTGAAAGTAATGTTCCTCTCAGTTAACTTTATATAGAACATCTCAAAACAATCTTGCGCGTACTCTATACAATGTGATCGATTATCACTAACATATAAATGGTACTACCTTAATATTTTTTGATCTTGATTTATACTATTAGGCGCATGCATAAATGTTATATGCATGAATATGGTAATCTATACTAAATTGTAATACTATGACTGAACTTCTATTTATGATTTAAATGTGTAATTCTCAGCAAAGTCAACTACTAAAATAATAAAACCAAGTTATAGTATGTTCTTACTTAGATTTAAATTTTCATACAACCATCTATCATTGTGTGTGTGCCTTGTATACTCAAACAATTTTCTCCCTAAATTTGACCATAAATTCTAAAATAGGTATTTAATTTGTAACAAGCTCGCATATCTTAAATTTTTTATCATATTTTACTTAATAAATCACATATTTGTATTTTCTCAAACCAAATAATTCATGTTCAATTGTACTTGTACTCTCCTCATGGATACATTTTTTTAATTTTGGTAATCCCCCATAAATGTTGTAATTTGCAATCATGCATGCTTTGTTATAAAATAATTACCAGTTTGGTCTTTCACAAAAAATAGTTGGAATAAATTCCTTGGCTAATTTAGGTATAAATTTTATGCCACGCTTCTATAAAATGTTTTTAGTATGTAATTACAATGTATATGGCAAAAAGTATCATAGTGCATTGAAAATTCAACATGTTGCCTAAAACAACATGTGGTGTGTGTGTGATTTATTTTTACATAAAAATGTTTGGCCATCTAAAAATATATTTGACTAATAGATACTTGTGGATATTTTTATAAAAAAATTAGATTATAATTGTGTTTGGATCATATCTAATAAATGTTTTTAGTGTGGTTCGTGATTATGAAAACCAACTCATTTTTTCACTAAATCGCTTGAATTGGGTGAAACTCTTATATTGTCTTTCCAAAATTGTGTAAATAAATATTTGAGAGCATAATCTATAGCTTGTCCTTCCCTATAATTCTATCAGAGAATGCCCAGAGCTCATTTGTATTGGCATCATTAAGTCTTTATCATATTCCAATTACTTTCATTAATGTTTTTTAATTTATGTTCAATGCTCGACTAGTTTTTGAAATCAATCATTTTCTTTTTGTTTGACCACTTACTACACAATTTGTAATTATACATCAAGCAACATTACAAACTTTGTTTCATGATGTCACACCTATATTATGATATACATCATCTGTATAATTTTAATAATTTCATTATTCTCACCATCCATGTTAGATGTTCTTAGTCCTAGAGTGTACATTGTAGATCTCATTGTAATCAATTTCATCAATGAAAACAAATGAGATTTTTTTGATTTAAAAGTGTATCTAAATATATAAAAATAAGTATTAAATTAAAAATATAATCATACAAAAAATGGGTGGAAAATTCACACCCCATGAGCAAATTCAAATCGAGGATAAACAATGCTTAGGAAAAAGTAAGTCCCAAAAGAGGGTCAATCAAGACCACTCAAAAAAAACATCATGTCAATAGTGCATAATAACTAAGAGAGAAAATAAAAGAGAACATAGCAATAAATGGAACAATTAAGCTACCATAACAAACATGGTGGTTGGGGGAGGTAGTGGAGAAGGTGTATCATGTCACTTATTGTCCCATCCTCCCTGAGATTTTTTACTATCAAAGTCTAATTTTTCAAATAAATTATCTCAAAAAAAATTATCTAGTCTTATTGAATGGTAGTAAGACATTTTGTTATGCATTGGTTTCAAAATATTTTCTTCAAATTCAATTAAGTACTTTCCTTTTCTATACATCTATGAAGGTGTTATTAATGGTGGAAGTTTTTGAGAGGGTGTTTCAAAATCATTATGTTCACTACTAGTTTCTTCATTGTTACTTTCATTGTTTAATATTTCCATAGCATTTTATTCATTTTTATTTTCATCACTGTGTGTTTCCATGTAATGTTTTTCATTTTTAGGAGGTAAATCATCATACATAGATTAGTTATCAACAAAATAAAAAATTGTATACTTTGAATGTGGACTTGTGATATAATTTGGACTTCTAGGTAAACATTCGTCATCATTATTCAATTTATCATTTTTAATTTCATCATTATCTATGAAATTTGGTTCATTAAGGATGGTGTCTTTACCTTGTCTTGAGTGAAATTATTGAATTCATACCTTTTATTTGTCTCTCAACTCTTATAATTGCTCTGGTGTTTTATGATTTAACTTCTTCCTCCTGTTTGAATGAGATCTATCACCCATGACTAGATAATTGATAAATTTTGAAGGTGGGGTCCAAAAAAATACTTAGATATCTTTTGTCCTTGACTTGTAGGCCATAGAAAAATGCAAATAACATTTGTAGGGGCATAATTCTTGATCAAGCTTAAAATAGTCATTGAAAGAAAAGTTTTTGTCTATTGTTAACATAACTCATATGCACTATAATGCATACACATTATAGCATGTATACACTATATTTATAAGTTACATATCATACAATATGTCATTATAATATTATTTTATGTAATTTCTTATTGATTAATGTCTAAATCACATCTTATATAGCTAAAATTAGGTTCAATTATCCACAATTAACATCTTATACTTTCAATTATGTTTATGGAGTTTAGATTACCCCCAATTGCCTTTATGATTGCATTTGTGATAAAATTAGGGAAAATTGAGCCCCATATCAAATTATAAAGTCATAATTATATTGAAATGGATAAAATTGGCCTAATTATCCTTCATGATTAAATTGGTGGACTATTTGACTTAGGGTGTTATGTTAGTGGGGTCAATTAACCCCTAAATTACATCTTTTATAATCAAAATTAGGTTTATGGGGTTCAATTTCATCTAACTTACATCACTCATTGTAAAAATGGAATAATTAGATCAATATGTTAGGAAACATGAGCTAATTTAACCCCAAATCACATCCTAAACTTAGCAGTTAGGTTCAAGGGGTTTAGATTAACCCCAATTACCTTCATGTTTACATTTGTAATAAAATTAGGGTCAATTAAGCCATATGTTACATCCTATAAAATATATTGAGCCATAAATCAAGTTCACCATGATTAATTTGGACTAAATCACATCCCTAATTGCCCCAATTAACTAATTGGATTAATTTATGATGGAATCTAGCCTAATTTAACCCCAAATCACATCTTGGTCTTATAGTTAGGTTGAAGGGGTTCAAATTAGCCCCAATTTCCTTCATGATTGAATTAGTAGACTATTTGGTTTATTTTTTTATGATATTTGGGTTGATTGACCCCAAATTACATATTATATAGGAAAAATTAGGCTTGCATGGTTCAATTTTGTCCAACTTGCATCACTAATTCTAATGATCAACTAATCGGCTTAATATGTCAAGAAATATGAGCTAATTTAGACTCAAATAACATCCTAAACTCTTAGTTTTAACAGGTTCAAATTGGCCCTAATTACCTTCATGTAAATGTGTTTCTAATAAAATTATGGTTTAGGGTTTAGGCTTGTAATAATTAACTAATTGGCTCAATATGTTAGGAAATATGAGCTAATTTAACCCAAATCACATTCTAGACTTACAGTTAGGTTCAACAGGTTTAGATTGGCCCTAGTTACCTTCATGTTTTTATTTATGATAATATTAGGGTCAATTAAGTCATATATTACACCTTATACAATTGATTAATCCATAAATTAGGTTTATCGAGCTTAATTTAGCCTAAATCACGTCTTTAATTACACTAATTGACAAATTAGATCAATTCATGATAGAATTAGAGCTAATTTAACTCCAAATCACATCTTGCTCTTGCAATTAGGTTTAAGGGGCTTAAATTGGCCTCAAATACCTCCTTGATTGAATGAATCACTATTTGGTTCATTATATGATGACATTAAAGTCAATTTCACTCCAAATCATATTATATAAAATTGAAAATAGGTTCATGTGGCTCAATTTTTTAAATATTATCATTGATTGCACCATTTAAATAATTGTCTCAATCTATGATGAAATCAAATATAATTTAGCCATAAATCACATTGTATAGTCATAATTAAGTTTAAAGGACTCATCTTGACCCTAATTGCCTCCATAATTAAACCAATTGCCTATATCATTCACTAGATGATGACATTGGAATTTATTGAGCCCAAAACCACATCCAATAAATGTCAAACTTGTATAAATCATTGAATCAAATGTTTCTTTACTTCACTCTCTAATGAAATTAGAGTTGTTTAAGCTGTAAATCACATTTTATAATCATAATTAGGTTGAAGGGGCTCAAATTAACCCCAATTACCTTCGAATTCAACCAATGGACTATTTGGTTTATTTGTTTATGACATTAGGATCAACAGCATCAAATTAAATATTTTATATTCAAAATTAGGTTCATAAGGCTAATTTTTCTAAAATTACATCACTGATTGCACTAATTCACTCAATATGCCAAGAAACCTAAGCTAATCTATCCTCAAATCACATCATATACATGTAGTTACATTCAAGAGGTTCAAATTAGCTATAATTACCTCCACCATTAAAATAATTGACTCATTCATTCATTTTGTAATGAAACTAGGCATGTTTGAACCCTAAGTCATGTTCTATATAGTCAAAATTATGATTGCAGGCACAAACTCATCAAAATTGCATGACTATATCCATTATGTCCTTTTTGTGGTAGTGTATATAATGACACTCTCTACTTTAAAATAAAAATATAAAAATTATAAATGTGAATATATACATAGATAAATATAAACATGTATACATAGACTAAATTTTATTTTTTTGTTTTATGTCAATATAGCATGTACGTGCTATTGTATGTTTGAATACAAAAACCAAGCCTTTTGGCATGTAAATGGCTTGGATTCTTGAGCCAAAGGCTTGGACTTGGAAACATAGTCAATCTGAGATCTTTGACATGAAATAAGAAAAAATTAACTCCCATCACCAAATACACTATGAATTTCAATGATACAATTCATAAAATTATTACCACAATGATGAGCACACTTTCCTCTTTCCAAATATATGATTTTTTTTAAATTTTTGGACTATTTTAATGTTTCCATCTATGTTAATTTTAACTATGGATTTTTTAGGCCACCACATGCCAAAAAGATACGTGCCTATATATGTTTATGGTTTTTTTTCATTGATCAAAAAGTAAAAAACATTATATGATCACAAACTATGCCTAATTCTACACACATTAAAAAATCATTTTTTTGATGTAATTTGGGCAGGGGTGGGGGAGGGGGCACGCATAACTGACTATACATTTTTTGTCAATTTTTAGGATCTATTTACTTTTAAAATTAATATATAAAAAATATTCATTAAAAAATTATAAAAAATAATAGGTCAAAAACTAGATGATTTCACTAAAGGGTTTCAAGTAATTTAAATAATGCTTAAAAATGAGGGGATATATAGCTAGCTATCTACTATGTTTGCCTTAAAAACTTTAGTTCCTCTTAAAAATTTAGATGTTGACCTGGTTATACTTAAGCATTTTTAAAAATATTTAGTGTTTTGGAAACTAGACTTGAAATGTGACAATTCATGTTCTTATACCATCTTCAATTTGTTTATCAAAAAGTGCACTTTCATTAATAAAACAATATATAATACATTTTCAATCATACAAAAAAGACAGGTGAAAAATTCATGCCCCAAAAGCATAACCAAACTAAGATAAAACAATCCTCAGTAAGAGAACATAATCCACAAAAGGCCACCACATGGCCAAAACAACCAAGGTTAAATTAAATCAAATGGATATCAACCAAAAAAGGATAAACAAAAGCACAAATATCAAGGAACATGTTAAACAAAAACAACAACAAACATGATGTATGTGGAGGCAGAAAAGATAGAGGATTTTGAGGGTTTATTTTTCACCACCCTTGAATAGGGGGTCTTCATCAACCGGCTCAGGATCCCAACCATCAGTGCACTAATTTTCTTCAGTAATATCCTAATTCTTAATTAAAGAATCCTCCTGAGGGAAAAATCATGAGATCTAGTCATGATAACTTATCTTGTAGATGAGCTCCCCCCTTCCCTTCCCCTCCCACCCCATCACTGCTACCACCATGTTTAGGTTATAAGGTTTGAGATGCCCATTTTCTTTGATGTATTATTTACTAAGGTCTATTTGTGCGTGATCAACAAAAATCCCACCTATCCCACTGGTTACCACCTAAAATCCCTTAAACACCTTTTGGATTTACCCTCATGCTTAGTTTGCTTAGAGATGGATTCATACCCACTTTAACCCATTTAGACCTGAAATGTTCACAAGGAAGATGGATATATTGGGGGATTCTACCTTAATCCCTATAAGATACAATAAATTTTAGTAGATTTTTTTTTATGATATTATTTTTTATGTTTGGAAATCTATAAAGCATGTCTTAATCATGAAGATATGGAAAAAATATTTTATGTAACTAAAAAAGTTATTGTGATATATAATGTTACCCTCCAAATATAGATTCATATAGATAAAGTTTAGTTTGAGCTCTACCATATATAGATTCTCCATTGGGGAATGGTCCTTGTGTAGTCAGTCATGAGCCTCTAGATCCCCCCACCACCATTCCCCTCAAGGTCATGGGCGTGGGGGTAGACATCAACATTCTCACAGCCAATGGTCTAGGAGCTATAAGATCGCCTCTCCTTGCCCTCACTGGCCATCTTAAAAAATTTAGTGTAGCCATCTCAAATCATCTATAGAAGTTTAGATTTTTCAATTTTTAGGAAAAACATATCCACATGTAGGCCCTTTTTATCCACCATTTTTATGCAGTTACCTAATTTTCAAAAATAGTTTATTTTCACCTAGAGCTATCTCCACTCTCTAAGGTATCTTTATGATCCTCCATTATCAAATGGTATCCTTCCTTTCTTTCATATGGCATATATCCTCCTTGGAAAGGTGTTTTACATTCTTTATAGAACACATTCTAGTGGTATTCAACTCATGTATGATAAAAATGAGGCTGGTAATTAATGGTTTTAAGAGTTTTAATTAAATGTAAATTATTTGCATCTAGAAAGGACTCCACAATCCATGTGGCCTCTAACTCCCTCTTGACTTCCCCATGTGGTATTTAAAGCAAATTTTAGTCTTTCCAAACTAGGATAATAAAAGGTCAAAGAAATACATTGAGTATAAATTTGGCATCCCTCTTAAAGACTTAGTAAAATTTCATTATCATTTATGTTTCAAGATTTATTATTTAGCTCATGATATTTTGACCCAATTTTGCAAATTTTGAGACATCTCAATCCTATCAATCATGTTTAAGGTGATTCAAAGAACCAAAGGATAATTACACAATTGATAATGGATTACTATATATAAATTGGTTTGTAATTATGATTAACATCAAACATGTTGATAGACTCACAAATATTAAGTGATCATAAGTAGGTGATAACATAGGACTATAATGTTTCATATGTGTTCATCGTGACACAACATATATTGTTAGTGTGGGATATTTTTTTATTTATATTTATTATTATGGATCATTCCTACACATGTATTTAGCTTGCTTAGGTGTTATTTTTAGGTCACTTAGGTATCATAAATGAGCTAATTAAGGAGAACATGCACATGTGAACATTGTAGTCAAATTGGTGGGTAAGGATACCCTTACCCACCAATATTGACATATGGAGCACACATCACATTGCCAAATGTCTTAAATTTATGCCTCCATTGTACATATAAATATGACTCTCATCTAAGCTATTTTTTAATGAGTTATGAATGCAATGTTATTATAATTCTACTCTATTTTGATTTTAGTCTCAACAATGGAGTTATGCTTCTATTTGCTTTGTATTTACAGTTCATATGTTTGATTCTATCAGTTGGATCTTGAAAAATTCTATCATGGTATCAAAGCTCTTTTCTGGTAACAAACACCATTTTGTTGTTAATTTATTGAAATCTTGAGTAATTTTTGAGTTTGTATTTTAACTGAGATTGTAAAGGAGAAACCTGTAGATCTATGTGTATCAGATACAGTTCTTTCTTCTCTAATTGATGAACTTCATCCGTATTTACAATTATTTCAATTATATTGGACATATGAGTAACCTTTTGTATATCTAAAAGGAGTATTCAATCTGGTTGGACAGCAGACTAAATTATTTTTTGATGAGGCAAGATTTACAAGTTATTTTGCAAATCCATTGTTTGATTAAAAAAGATTGTTATTTTGCTAACTGATAAAAAATTGTAAATAAAAAATCAAAAAAATTTATGGGTTATGTGCAACTTGGTTTCCTCTTTCTATATAATTTTGAAATTCATAATTTCATTAAGAATTACAAAATTTATCATAGTTTTACTAACTATGGTACTATTCATAAAATTGCAAAAAAATTACATTTTTTATGATGGAAAAAATTTAAGGAGATTTTTTTTAATTGTTTTTTTTTTAACAATATTATTGTGGAAAATCATATTGTACAGAGTTATTTATCATTATTTTGTAACATTTTATTCTATTTCATGAAGATGAAGGGTGAGGTCCAGTTTTGGCAGGCGGTTAAACCCCCTCACAAGCAAAACAAAATATATCCTCTCCTTTGCTTGACTCACAATTTCACACTCTTTCTTTTCTCTCCTCATGGATGAATTTTATACTAAGCTTGACATCCATTTTTATGATTTTTCACTATCACTTATGTAATCATTTCATAGATTTCTCATTTGTGGATGCATTCTCGACTGAGTTTGACATCCATTTTTTATGAGCATGCATTGTTATTTATGCCTTTAATGCAAATATTTCACTCATTTCTTCGCTAGCCACTTTTAAACTATGTATATTTCATGATATTAAATACTAAATTATATTATACACTCAACAACCTTAGATAGTCATCTTGTTGTTGTGTATATTTCACGATGGTGAATACTACACCAAATTGTGCACTTTGACAACATCGGCCATATATTTGTGTTTTATTATGCAGATCCATACCTAAAATTAATTGTATCTGCATGTAGATTACTGTACAGTATCTTATTTATAGTGTATGCATCATATGTCCTTGTTAAATGAGTTGAATTTTTAAGAATCAACTCTATACTTGTTTTTATGGCTATTTTTGGCACTACACGATATACTAAGATTTGATGGGCTTTATTGTGAAAAAAATTGGTGTCCATTGTATATGCACTAAAGTGTTGATTGTATATGCACTAAAACTTAAAGTTCCAATTATATATGTACTAATGTGCTGATTGTGTATGCACTAAAACATAAAGTGTCAATTGTATGCACACTAAAGTGCTAATTGTATACACACTAAAACATAAAGTGCCAAACCTATGTAATTGGAGGGGGGGGGGTGCGGGTGGAGGGTTCTTTCTAATAGTTTTCAGGGTTTACTTTTTGCTTTGCCTTCTCTATTACTCATTCATTTTATACTTTCACTACATCATGGATCATAATTTGGCTCCACTTCTCACTCCATTCAATTATCATGACTGGAAATCTAAAATGCAATTTTTTCTAAGAAGTAAAGGTTTACACAAGATAACCATGAATATAAAAATTGAACCAAAACTTGGTTCAGATAAAATTAAGTGATATAATAGGTGTGATGAAGCATATGGTTTTTTATGTTTGTTTGTTTCTCCTAACATACTCTTTCACATTGAATCTGTTAAATCACCACATGAGATTTGGAACAACTCTTTGAGAAGCAGGATGGAATGAGGGGTCATGATCTAGAGAATGAGCTCATTAGTTTGAGTCCAAGAAGTTTTAAAAATATATGACTTTTTCACTAAACTTAAATCACTTAGATAGCAATTAAAATTATGTGGCATAGAGAAAAATGATGAATAATTGATCCTCTCTGTTATTTCCAAGTTTGGTCTTGACTACTCAGTTTTTGTCTCTACCTTTTATGATACAAAATGTGCCCTAAGAACTGCATAGAGTATGCCATCCTTATATGATTTTTCCAAAGAATTAACTAGGGAGAAAGACAAGCTCATCTAAATGGGTACATTGAAGTCCTCCAAATCACATGCTCTGTTGAGTCATGTCAAACTGAAGACTTCAATTAATAAAGAGAAGAAATAAAACAAGAAGGACCAAGAGAAATGAAGGGGTCAAAAATTAGATACTAAGCCAAAATTATTATATGAGTCCTCCTCTTCAGGTAGGAAACCCAAGAAAGAGAGGATCAAATGTGCCTATTGTAAGAGAACTGGGCATGATGAAACAAAATGTATGAAGAAATAGATTGATCAACTAACAAAGATGCTTGAGAAAAACAAAATCAATGTCCCTAAAATAGATGCTTGAGAAAAACAACATCAATGTCCCTAACAAAGATGCTTGAGAAAAACAACATCAATGTCCCTGATACATTCAAATCAATCTCAACATCACAAGAGTCTTCTAAGGTAAAAGATAGGATTAAGGGCAAGGGTAAGGAAAAGGCACTTGTTGCAGTAGCATCTCAGCCATCCACATGGGTGATTGATTATGGTTCCTCACATCACATGGATTCTTCATGAGACTTGTTCTCATCCTTAGAGCCATGTTCTATGCCATCTATTATAATAGGTGATGGCACTTCTATTGAAATTTGTGGGAGAGAATATGTTCAAATTAATGATGGAACATTTGAAAATGTCTTATGTGTTCCATCACTATCAATTTAATCTCCTATTTGTTTATCAAATCACCCACATTAGATTAGGCAAGAAATTTGAGTTTAGTCTAGATTTTGTTTTCATTAAGGAGTTGCATATTAATACTATAGTGTCCATTGGGAAATTAAATCATCAATCAAGGTTTTACACCTTCTCAAATTTTTCTATTGATTACCCTTCTACTGCATTACTCACTCATTCTGATGGGGTGAATAAACTATGGCATGAATGATTTGGCCATCTAAACTATCTCTACTTAGAACAACTCAACTGACAAGATATGGTAATAGGGTTGCCTCATGTTCATTTTCTTGATGGTGTTTGTGAAGGTTTCATGCTTGGTAAACATCTCGAAGAGAAATATGACAAAGTCAAATCATGGAGAGCCACTAAAATTTTGGAGCTAATTCATACTGATGTTTCTAGGCCATTTCCAAAGCCTTCATTCAATAGGGTTAGGTACATGCTCACTTTCATAGATGACTTCTCTAGATATATTGGGGTGTAGTTTATTCAACAAAATTCTATGGTATTTGACCATTCTAAGGATTTCAAGGCTCTTATTGAGGAACAATCAAGGAAAACCATTAAGATTTTGTGCACTAATAATGGTACTGAGTATATTAGTCATTGCTTTGAGTAATTCTATACTTTAGAAGGGATTGATCTACAATTAACAATTCCATATAGTCCTTAGCAGAATGGTGTTGCATAATGTAAGAATAGATATTTAAAGGAAATGGAAAACTATATGATACACTCCAAATCACTTACACCAAAATATTAGGTAGAAACCATTAATTGTGCTTACTATATCCAAAATCATGTTCCTCACAAAGAATTGAAAGGGATCACTCCTTTTGAAGCTTAGAGCAATCAAAAACCTAAAGTTAAGCACTTTAAGGTATTTGAATCTCAAGCTCTAGCCCACATTCTTAAAAATAAATGTAAGGCCATGGAACGTTAGAGTAGGACTTGCATATTTTTAGGGTATGTAGAAGGTGTTAAGGGATATATGCTTCTTCATCTTAGTATGCATGAGTTATTTATTGAGAGGAGTGTATGATTTCAAGAGGGTTTATCAAACTCCACACTTGACACTTCTCCCTCCTTTTTGGAATCTCTAGGATATGATGATAATTTAGATGATTTAGATCATCTAGATCAGATACCTATTGATAAAGATTCTTCTTCTAGTTTAGATGATGAGGATAGTGATAGAGATTCACCTCATTCCATTCATAGTCATATTTTTGAATTTGAATAATCTCCTCCTAATTTTTTGACTTTGGGTCCTCTTTGGACTAGACAAACTCTACAAAGTGTAGGTGATTGGGTTGGGATCCATCAGATGTCAAACAGACTCATTCACAATTTTAGAGTGTTCTAAATGTTTACATTACTTATGCTTTTGATCCACAGTCATTTTATGAGGCATATGGCATTCCTGAGTGGGATATGGTTATGCATGAAGAGTATAGTTCCTTAATTAGGAACCATAATTGGGATCTAGTACCCCTTCCTAAGGGAAGGAAACTTATTTGATGTAGGTGGATCTATCAAACAAAATTTGTACTAGATGGGTCAATGGATAAGTTCAAAGCATGATTGGTAGAAAAAGGATTTTCACAAGGTCCTGGCATAGACTATACTGAAACATTTTCTCAAGTCACTAAAATAAATTTTATTCAACTCACTCTTTCCATTACCATAGCTTATCATTGGGATGTTCATCAGATGGATGTGAAGAGTGTCTTTCTTCATGGAGACCTTGAGGAGGAGATATATATGGATCAACCATAAGGTTTTGTGGAAGATTCTTCCTTAGTGTGTAAACTTTAAAAATCTATCTATGGCCTCAAATAGGCCCCTTAAGCTTGGTATGTTAAGATGGATTATTTTCTTCTCACAATTAGTTTCACTAGATGAAATTTTGATCCAAATGTCTACATCTTGTAGTAGGATAATTCACTTTTGATTCTGGTTTTATATGTGGATGACCTATTGATCACATGGAGTTATTCATCTTCCATTATAGTAGTGAAAATTTCTCTACATGATAGATTCTTCATGACTAACTTAGGTTTATTGCATTACTTCCTTGGTATTGAGATTTCACAATATGAATCAAGGATTACCATTACACAATCCAAGTATGCTCTTGATTTGCTTACACGGTTTCATATGGATGCTTGTAAGCTAGCTCTAACTCCCTTTATTTTTGGAGTCAAACTTGAGGTTGAGTGTTTTTCTCCATTGGTTGATACTACCTTGTATCAATAACTAGTTGGTAGCCTCATCTATCTAACTCACACTAGACCTGATATTTCATATGTAGTGGGTATGGTCTCTATGTTTATGCAAACATTACATGAGCTACACTGGAAAGCATCCAAATGGATTCTCCACTACATTCAAGGTACTCATAGTTGTGGGATTCACTATGGATTAGGCATTGATATTAACTTGATTGGGTACACAAATTCAGACTAGGCCGGTGATATTCAACATCATAAGTCTACTTCAAAATATAGTTTATCACTTGGTCAGGGCCAATTAGTTGGTCTCGTAAGAAGTAAAATGCTATTTATTTATTGTTTATTGAGGATAAGTATAGAGGGGTTATCCATGCTGCTACTGAAGCTATTTGGATTTAAGGGATTCTTACTAAGTTTTTTATACAGTTAAAGCGACCCACAATCATCTTTTGTGATAACCAAAGCACCATCCAAATCTATAGGAATATAATCTAAAATCAAAAGACATGCACATAAAGATTCATATGTGTTTCATTTGGGATCTCATTCATGGATAGGTCATTGATCTCAAATTTTGCTAGACTATAGAGCAAATAGTTGATATCTTCACCATGACCTTCATTGAGATCAAGTATCTTCACTTGCATACTCTTCTTAGGGTACAGGCTACATTAGCATCATCTTCAGGGGGGGCTTCTAGTCCCCTTCTTCTTTTCTCTCTCTTTTTTTTTTTGTGGGGGGGGGGGGGGGGGGGATGGGTGTGGTTTCCTATGGGTTTTCTCCTTTTCTTCCACTTTGTGAGAGTTGCTTTGTACTTGGGTACCTCATTAGGCCATGTTGTTGGGACCCAATTTTGTTTACCCACCTAAGCTATGCTTAAGGGGGGTGTTAGTCTAGGATATTATTTTCCTTGTATTTATTAGTATGGATTATTCCTACACATGTATTTAGCTTACTTAGGTGTTATTTTGAGGTCACTTAGGTGTTATAAATGAGGTAATTAAGGATAACATGCATATGTGAACATTATAGTCAAATTGGTGGGTAAGGATACCCTTACCACCAATATTGATAGCAAATTGGTGGGTAAGGATACCCTTACCACCAATATAGACATATGGAGCACATATTACATTGCCAAATGTCTTAACTCTATGCCTCCATTGTACCTATAAATACAACTCTCATATAAGCTATATTTTAATGATTTATGAATGCAATATTATTATAATTCTACTCTATTTTGATTTTAGTCTCAATAATGGAGTTTTGCTTCTATTTGCCTTGCACTTTTATTTCGTGTGTTTAATTCTATCAGTTAGATCTTGGAAAATTATATCATATACCTTAGAAACACCACTATAAAATGACAACCCAAGGCCCAAATTTAATGGATCTAAATTTCAGCCATGTCAACAATCACATGTTAACTAAAATGGTCATCGTTATTTAATTTTAATGGCCCTTTAGGTTACAGGACCAATAATCTATAGTTTATGTATTATTTAATAATAGAATGTGATGAGGCATGTCAATGACATTGGAAAACCAAAAGTTTAACCCCAATAAGTCTCCTAGAAGTTCTTAATTAATGCTTCTATAATCACGGTCTAAAACAGAAGACAAGCAATGTTAAGAAAACCCAAATGATCACCACTTGCACTAAGACATGCAAGGTATAGGTCCTTATTTGACATGATTACATATGATTCTTTGGGATTCTCTCTCTGCTACTCATATTTTATATCTAACTCCTCCTCTTTAATTATGTTCACCCTCACACCAAGGATTATACATGTATCATAGACAAACAAATAGATTATAGTCATCTAAGTCATGATATCAAAATCACATGATAGAAAAAACATGATACTAATAATTATTCTATATAATTATATAAAAAAACATGATAACAACATTGAATTGAATCATATAAATCAAATCAATACCTGATTATAGAAATAGAAAATTATTAATTATGCTTTGTGATGTAATCATAGGTAAGTGACCTCAATCCTAACACATTAAAATAGGATGTTATAGTGAAAACCTGAAGGCTATTAGTGGGATTTTAAGACTAAGAAAAATGTGCAAGGGAAACTAGAAAATCATAAGTCTCACTTGGTAAAGGTATTCTTGCATGTAGACTTGTAAATGCATAAAATTTAAAAATACCTCTATTTAGATGGGCTAGTCCTTAGGTCTAAGTTTCATTTGGTGTCACATTTGGCTGGAAAAATAATTCTATAATTTTTCATGATGAATTCAATCCATGGGATTTAGTTTGGAATAAAATTATTAGTAAGGTTTCTCAAACCATTTGAGCTCATCATATAGCCAATAAATTCCAAGAGTATAAGGGGACTTCTAAGTCACTATTTCTAGACAAATAGAAACCTCCTCCTCAAGGTTTGGAAAAGATAAATTTAGATGATGCTGTTAAGGACAATCTAGGTGCTATTGGTATTGGTTTTACTAAACAATAATTTACATGGAAAATCCTACCTTTGGAGTTTGAAGGTCTTGAAATGGCTACTAATAGTGAAGTTGAAGGGTTAGTTAGCAGGCAAGGTTTTCTCAATGCTTGGGAGGATGGGGTTCACTTGCTTCTAGTTGAATCTAATTATCAAATCATGGTGGGTTTGTTATATCTTATCACTAATTTTACTTTGAAGTCTTGCATAATAAGAAATATGGTGAATCAAATCAAATCTATTTGACAATAGTTTGAGGATGTCATATTGGTCTATGTTGTTAGATAAAATAATATTATAGCTATTTTTGGCTAAATATGGTATGCAAGACCAGTTGGATAAAGGTTGTATTTTAATTAGGTTAGAGACACATCAAATTGGTAGGAAGTGAATAAAATGGCTCTTTGACTGGCTAGTACAAATCTATGTTAGGATCAAGATAGGATTGAAACTAAGTCTTGGGGTTCTCTAGCGCCTCATTATTTAAGTGATATTTTTGTTGTTTTCTTTGGATTGTATGGCTTTCCAATTTTGTCAACTCTTTATTTGTGTTATAATTATTTTTCAATATATATTTTTACCTTTTCTTAAAAAAAGGGTTCTCATAGGTAGAGGGAATTGAATTTGGTGAGACCTTCTCCCATGTCATAAAATTGAATTCAATTAGGTTTCCTTTAGCTATTATTGTTGTACTTGATCTTGAGATAGGGCAAATGGATATTACAATAGTTTTTTTACATGGAACATTTAAAGAATGAATATATATGTCATATCCCAAAAATATTCAAGGTAAAAGATGTATGATGCAACATTTGAGTAATTGGATCAAACATGCACAATTAGCTATAATCTACTCAAAATTCACAAAATCATTAAAAGGAAAAAAATTGGAAGCAAACATCATGTAATTAGAACATTCTTACCATCATTTTTCTTCCTTGAATCTTTTCTCCAAGATTGTTGATGTTGTTCCAATAAAAATTGATCAATAGATGTTGGATTGTAATAGGATATGGCTTCAATACTTTGGATGTAAAGTGGACCCAATGGATGCACAAGACTAATGGTTATGGATGCAAGATGAGAAGCAAGGAATATGGATGTAATGACAATGGATAAGAGAGCATGAAGACTGAATCTCAATTTTTTTGATTTTTTTATTACCATGGCCAAGAGTATTACAAGGCTTATATATAAGATAGGGAGAGTGAATGGACAGCCCAAATTCAAAGTTGTCCCTTGGGAGATAAAGGGAACTCAAATTAAAGAATTAAAAATTCATTGGATTAAATGAGCCTTTGAATTAAAAATTCATTCGAATTCTCTAGAAAGGGAAGTGAGGGGCTGTAGAAGGATTAAGTAGAGTTCTAGAGAGTATTATGGGAACTAATGGGGTTTACTGGAGGTTTTTAGGTGGGATTAAGGACTAGATTTGTAGGAATGCCTAAGGATAGGTGGATGGGGGTAGTTAGGATTTTTTAGTTTTAAATTGGTTAGTGGGCATGGGATAGGATTATTAGGTTAATAGGATATTAATAAGAGGTGGGATAAGATGATTAATAATATGTATTATATACAAAGGTTAGGATGGTGTAGGAAATATAAAAGGGGGTACTAGACCATTAACTAGGTGGGGGTTAGTAAATATAAATTAGATGGAATTTGACAAGATTAGTGATGAAATTAATATGTTAGAGAAGGTGATTAAATTGTGATGCATACATTTGACACTCTTTGAAAGGGAATTGTGAGTTAACTAAATGGAAGGAGGAATGGTATTTCAAATAAAAACCAATGTGTAGAGAGTTAGCAGAATGAAGACACATAATGCCCCCTTGAGGGGACATACAAGGAGGAATGAACCAAATGGTCACTCAAAATAAGAATGAGGGATGGGATGTTATGAATAGAGAAAGGGGATTGATTTAATACAAATAGGATGGATGATGAAGAATAATATTGATGTTAGTAATGAGCTACAAATGGATAATGCCCCAAGCAAGGACACATACAAGGGAGTAAAAACAACTTTGTCATGGTTGTTGACACATCCCAAATGGGAACTAACTGTAATAAGATGAGGATTAAAGGTCATAAATTTTGGTATATCCAAGGTAAGGACACATGCCAAGGAAATTTATAGACTATATGATTGATAGAGAAGGCCATGATATTTCAATGTATCCTAAGCAAGGATGCATGCAAGGGAGATTTGTAGGACAAGAAAAGATTACAAATTGATTGATTGTGATGGGTTTAGCTTAAATCATTAGTCTGTTGAAGATATAATAGAATGGATATATGAAAATTAAATGATGATTCGAGTGACCAAGGGGATAAAAAGGAATGACTAGAGATCAGTAGTAGGATGAGGCCAAGTTAGAGTGTTATTTATTGTATAGATGAGTGGACTTAGATTTTAGACAGTAGGATGTGATAGGTTAGTATATGAGTAGATAGAGGATAGAATACTTGTGGAAATGGTTGGAAATTATAAGTTAAGCATAGTCAACATGATCATATCATAGGGTTGGAAAAGTGTCAAGATTTTATGAGATGCAGATGTGGTGAGAAATTTGTCTATTATCAATCCATTATGTTGAAACAATTATCATCATAGTCTAAGTAATATAACGTAATGTAGCACTAAGAATTAAGCACCATGATATTTTTATGACCATGATGAATTTTCACCAAAGTGCATAATTATAAAAGGGATAAATAATAAAGTCTACATCATCAAGGGTACCTAAAAGCATCATTTTATCTTTTGGTGTCATTATATCATCCTCGTTCATTGCCCAATAGACAAAAAATTATGCTACAAGAAAGATCAAAATAAGACAAACAAACATTTATAGATAAGTGAATATAGACAAAAATACAAATAAAGACATAGAGATCATACAAATAAAACACACAAATATATACATAACAAGCAAATAGGGTCTTGCCTATTGCCTAAATGCATAATGATGGCATAAATGAGGATGGTAATTGATGCCAACGAATGAGGATGGATAGACCTACCTTGATCAAGATTGGGATGAAATGGGCTTGTGAATAAGGTGTGCTTGAGAAAATTTCAACTTAAACATATGAGCTAGTTGACTCACAGATTGACCATGTTTTGAACATAAATGAGAGACTTAAGATTTATTAGGCTAAAGTGAGACTAGGTTAATGCTAACTCAATATAGACTATATTTTCCCCGATTCAAAATAGGGGATGAAAGACAATAGTACGGTGGATGGATATGAATTGGTTATGGAAATGAGAGGCAAAGGGCATGGAGATGGATGTAAATGGGAGAATGAGCATAAAACAAGACATCTTGGAATATTTTTGGATTTTTGGGTATTTTTGGCATATTTCAATTTTTAGTGTTTTTTTGTAATATGAATATACAAAATGAGGTTACTAGAAAAGGGAAATCCAAGCTTAGCAACCTAGACTGAGAAATGACAATGAGATGGAATGACAAACAAACTTGGGGGATTATGAAAAATGAATAGGGATATGAGGAATAATAAGGAATGGACTATGGATCAATCATATACCATGGTGAGAGGGAACCAAATGTCTTACCATTGAGGTGTTTCTAGAAGGATATGCCAAGAATTATGACAATATCATGTAACTAGACACCTTCCACTCATGTGGTTAGGATCAAGACAGGAATAACTTATGGATTAAATAGGATGGAAAGAGTGGATAAGATAAGTCAGATGACTAACGAGATGAGGTAGGATTCTTTCCCCCAAGTGTCGAGGTGCATACAAATAACATTTATCATTTACCATGATGTCAGAAACCAATTTTCACCATGGTACTTACCTAAGGTGCCAAATAAATTGGTTTTCACCATTGAATAATTTTATTAGTAGTATTAGTATTATTATTTAATATTTTTTTTCATTTTTTTTTACTTTTAACTTTTTATAAGCATATAAATTTTATTGAAGGAGTGTGAGATGTAGGGATACTAACATTGTCTTAATCTTTAACCAATACCCATTATGGGTAGATGTGTTGTTAGGATCATGTTTTCAATGCTAGATTTAAATATGACATAATGATCTTCATTGACTCTTGATTTTGCGTCCTCTAGACATCTCAAATAGGTGTCTTTGCAACCCCTGTGAGAGATGATGATGCCCAAGAAAGTGATGTGTGGAATGGTTTTGTTTAGTTCTTGGATATGATGATGTATATGGATGTATATGGATGGCACGATCATGATGAGTAGGGTGACTAGGAGCAGAGTGAAAATGTGGTTCAAAAGTTGCATACACCATTATATGTGGTGGAGGGAACATTTTTTATTAGTGTCATATGCTAGGTGAGGTTAAAGGATCCAAGATCTTCTGACTTATTTTCTCTTTGATCCAAATATTATGAGGATTGTTGGCCACATTGAAATATTTTTGACTTGGATTTTGATGATCCCTTGGTGCCTAAATTTGGGCTTCACCAAAGGAATTTAATCTTTGACTTGATAGATGATGATTATTTTGACTTTGATATTCCACTAGTGTCTCAAGGAGAGTTTCATTAGGGGATGATGCTTTTTGACTTGGTTAATTATGATACTTATCATGAATTTGATTGATTATTTTTTAGAGGATCCTTCCTGAACAAGTTAGCAGATAATTACAAATACACAAAAAAACTATGAAAATTAGCAATATATTAACTCAAATAAGTAGAACTAAATTACATTGGTTGAATTATAGAATCACTAGCCTCTTCAAGGGGGAAACCTCCTTTGATGAATCTCAATACAATAAATTCATGGATGCCTTCATTGGCCTCAACACTTACTTATATACTAAGTCTAATCTAAGCAACTACTACTTCCCATGAATGTGGGATAAAACAAAATGCTCATGAGATGACTTATAAATAATATGCATCCATAACAACTATTATACTAAAAAAGTAAAGATAAGGGGTAGAATGGGTTCCTAACATCCCCTCCCTCTTAGAAAAATATTTGCCTTCAAAGCTTCAAATATGGGAATTGGTGTTGAATCTGAAATAGTGGTTCCCATGTGGCATCCTCTGGTTGAATTATGTGCCACTAAATTAAAACTACTACGATGGAGTGAGAGTGAAGTTGATGTGTGCACCTATCCAATATTACCTCCAAATTGAGAAGGATGGATCCCTCATTATCAATCTCTAGTAAAATAGTCTACACTTTGATGTTTGTGCCAAGAACATTTTTTAGACAAGAGACATGAAATATTACATGAACTCGAGAAGAAGGTGGGAGATCTAACTTATAAGCAACTGACCCAATCTTTTGGAGAACCTTATAGGGACCATAGAACTTGGGAGCCAGCTTATGATGGCCTTTGAGTTTTAGGGAGAACTACTTGTATGGATGCAAGTGAAAAAAACCATATCATCTACTTAGAAATTAAACTTGAAATGGTGTTGATCAGCCTATTGTTTCATTAAATTTTATGCCATATGAATATTTTCATGTAGGGTGTTGAGGATTTGATCCCAATTTTGGAGAATCATGTCAACCACTTGAATTGAGGAACTACTATGAGTGTACGAAAGGAGTACTGGTGGTTCTTGACCATAGACTACTTCATATGGAGTCATTTTAATTGAGGTGTGGTAGGAGGTATTGTACCACCATTCAGTGAGGGGGAGCCACTTTCCCTACTAATGTTGTTATTCTGAGATGAATCAATGAAGGAAAGTTTCCAATCATTTATTGATAATTTCAATTTAGCCATCTATTTGTGGATGATACCCAAAACTCATCTTCAGTTGGGTGCCAGTGCATCAAAATTGTTATGTCCAAAAATGGTTGGTAAATGTTGCATCATGATTTGAGACAATGGATGAAAGAATACCATGAAGATGGAAAATCTTGTCAAAAAAAATTTGTGCAACTGTAGAGGTAGTATAAGGGTGGTCAAGGGCACAAAAAAGACTATATTTAGAAAGGTGATCAACCACAACTAAGATCACTATTTTCCCTCCAGATTCAGGGAGACCCTCAAAGAAATCCATAGAAATATCTATCCAAATCATGGTAGGAATGGGCAAGGGTTTGAGAAACCCAGAAATGAGTGTGGTTTCACCCTTGTATTGACAGGTATTTAGCCACCATCTATTGAATTGTCTTTTTAATTCCCTTCCAAAAGAATTTGTGTCATTCTTGTTCATAAGTTTTGAGAAACCTTGAGTTCCCTATGAATGGAGAAGAATGGTGTTAATACAATATATTCTATTGAAGATATGTGCTCTAGGGAAGCACTAGATGACCCTTGTATCATAGAGAAGCATCATGCCAAGAATAATGTGGTACATTAGAAGGGTTAGTGGCTAGCTATTGAATAATTTTAGATAATGAGGAGTCATTGACATATCCCTACTATAAAATTTCCAACCAATTTGAAATAGGCATGAAAATAGATAAAAGGGAAGCTTGGTTCATAGATGTGTGAGATAGATCATCAAACACAATATTTTCCTTGATCTCATAGTCATAACCCATGAGTTTGTTGACCCATTTATATTTTGATGGGGTAGATACCCATTGTTCCAAGAAATATTTTAGACTCTAATGATCAATTTTGATGCAAAAATGATTTCCTAGTAGGTATGGTCACCACTTTTGTACTACATGCAAAATGGCTATCATTTCCTTCTCTTAAGTAGACAGTGCTAAATTCTTTCTAAAAAGGGATTTGCTAGTGTATGTAGTAGGGCATCCTTCTTAGAGGAGAACAACACTAAGTCCATTACCACAAGCATCACTCTTGATAATGAAGTTCTTGACAAAATATGGCATAGCTAGAACAAGTTAAGTACACATATCTTGTTTTAATTATTCAAATGCACACTCAGTAGTTTGTGTCCATGTAAAATCATCCTTTTTCAACATAGTTGTTAGTGAAGCTACAATCTTCTTATAATCCTTGACAAACTTATGATAGTATCCAGTCAACCCCAAAAAACCATGGATGTTATTAAGTGTTGGAGGATAAGGCCAATTTTTTATGGTGGCTATTTTTTTAGGATCCACTCAAACCCCTTAGGCTCAAACATTATGCCCCAAATACTCCACTTCATCCTAGCCATAAGCACATTTAGACTATTTTGTACAAAGATGATGGTTAGAGAGAAGTTACAATGTGAGCTCTAGATGTTGGAGATGCTCAGACCATGTTTTACTATAGATTAGGATGTCATCGAAGAAGACCAGAATGAATTTATGCAAGTAGTGTAGGCACTAAAATCTGGCCACCAATGACCTCCAATCAAGTTTTTGACCAATTTCCACCAAAATGCAAAATTTAGCCTAAAACACTAAAGCACATTTAAATCTTTGAAATTTATTTATTCAAGTTCTAATTTTATCCAAGGCATCCCAAAATTGGGAAATGCATTTTATGGGCCAACTAACTTTGGTCAGATCATTTTGAGTCAAAATACTAATTTTGCACCTGGGTACTCTGGATTGCTCTTTCTATAAAATATCTTGCACAAGACATGTGCCTTTATTATTTGGTGTTGGAAACATCCTAAATGGGATAACAAATCCAATGCATCTGACATTGCATCCTAATTCCAATCTAGTTAAATTTTGGGCCAATAGTAAGACATTTTGATCAATTTGATTAGTTTATGCACAAATTACCAAGGTTTTGCATCAAAGTGCTTAATCATGTTTTAGTCTAATTAAAAAAAATCAAGTTCTTAAGTTAATTTTACATGAGATTTTTTGAATATTTCTTTTTGGAAATTGATTTCTATTAACTACATCATCAAGTGACCTCATTTCTTGGGAAGGCATCCCTAGGCCATAAATGCCACAAATATATGAATCAAGCCACCCCATGCCTCATCAAAGCTCTTCCATGCCTCTTAAATGCCCATATATCCCAAATATTGATGAGCCTATTTATGTATTTTAATTACATAATTGGATTAATCCTTAACCACACATCTCAATCTTGAGATGAATGGTTCAGGTTGATTCTAGCCATTTTTTCAAAATCTATAAATGGGAGGCCTTGCCACATAAATGTTAAGCTCTGATATGCCAAACTTATAATGTTGAATTGATTTCAAAGCTTCATGAAAATTAATGTTATAATGTCTAAATATTGAGCCAAGCCAAAGACACAAGGTGCCAAGGAGAGATAGAGGTAGCCAAGCTTCCATCGATGCAGACTTCATGAGCACAAATTCAAGCAAGCCCCTACAAAAACCATTTTGGAGCATCCAAGGAAGGTGAAATAAGGTTTATTTCATGTTTTAGTTGTGTTTCCACTATGTTTTTTTAACTAAGATCTCCCTAGTAACTAGGCCTAGAGATGTTATGCTAGTGTGTTTATTTCATTTTGTTTTCATTTTAGAACTAACACAGTACTAACCATCCTCTCTTGAGTCAAATTCCTAGTATACATAATGACACTCCCATAACCCATTAATTTGCTCAAAAATCCTTTAAAATCAACTCACTAATCTTTTTATGCATGATATTGGAGTTAGAGGCCCAAAAGAGTGAAAATTTAGCTTAAATTTCCATTTTTATGATAATCGCATTTTTATTTTTAGAAACCTTCATTTTGCTCTCTAGAACAATATCATTGTTACACAATTGTAGTTTTGTGCAAATGAAATTGCTATTAATTAAATAGTGATTTAGTGGACTTGAACAGTGATATTGTCATCCAGAGTAGTGATACCATCCTTCTGGGCAGTGATATAATTCTTTTGGGTATTGATATCACTCTTTTGGGTAGTGATTTCATCATTATGGGCATTGATTCAGCATAAAAATGATTTCATCATCTGAATGATGATTTTGTATTTTTTGTGTTTTCTTTCTACAAACAATGATATCATCATCTAGTCTAATGATTTTGTTTAAAATAGTGATATTGCATTTTTTGTGTTTTTCTATCTGACAATGGTGATTTTGTAGGAAACAATGATAATGACTGGGTAATTTTGATTTTGTAACAGAGACCTCAAATTTCAAATTTGCTCCTTCTATTTGAAAATTTGATTCAAATCTAAAGGATACTCTAACATTTTTATTGTAGGATCGAGCTTGGGAATTTGATAAAACATGTTTTATATCATCTTTTACCTGCTTTTAAAATGAACTAGGAACTTTGTTTTAGTACTTAATGAAACATTTAGGTTTTTAAGATGAATGTTTGATAGTTATACTTTCAAAGTTACAACTTAAGACCAAGGGGTCAAAAGAACACCACTCAATCTTTCAAATTGGTGCTTAAAATTGAACTCATCTTTCCAAGTTTTTATATTCAATATTTGTTTGAACTAGTTTTTGTTTGGCAAAGAGGGGGATGTCACGTGTATGCTCTTCCACTTGTACCCTTTAGGAAACCCTTGGAATTAAAAGTGCCCATCATTATTGCAAAAATCCTAGTCTAGGGCTTAGAAATAATGTCATCTAAAGCACTCCCCAAAAACTCGCAATAGTTTGGGTGTTCTTGAAAATGACCCTAAAGTCTTTCTCTTATGTCTTTTATTTCATTGCATTTTGGTTTGCAAGGGGGACTTGATCACCTCCCGCAAGTTCTATAGGGAAGCTTTGACCTGAGGTTTCATCTCTCAGCACTGACTTCATCCACTCCCACTAAGATCATAAGTTTAAGTGGTTAAACCACCTTCTAGTGTTGGAGTTGCACATGGGACGTATTTGTACTTTAGACATCACACTACATTGAGTAAGCAATGGATGTAATGGTTTCAAAAAGGGCAAGACCTTTTTGTAATAAGCCAAGTGCTTTAGAAACTCAATTACATGATTTTATTTTTCATCATGATGTGAAAGTCATTGTGTAATTGATTCCCCTAGAAACGTTTGAAACCTTGTAGATCTTAGAAAAATCCCCACTTACTATAGAAGTGTTGTTGGTGTAAGGTGTGCCTCAAGGTCCATGTCATAATACTATCATTTAAGAGAAGGGGGGTGTAAAAACCCTACTATATAATATGCATTTTACTTTTTAGATGAACACTAAAAGCCTCTCAAATGATATATTCTGATGGATTCCAAAAATACCAAGCAACCTTGTCAGTTTAGGGTCTAAGAGAAATTAATTAGTTGGTTTTATCATAAATTCAACTCTTCTTTGGAGTCAAAACTTGGTGTGAACAAACAATACAAACCAAAAATAGTCATCATTTTCCTTTGAACCAAGAGGCGTTATGATGCCCACATAAATCCTTAATTTGCCATGTTCAAAGTTCATCAAAAATTAGAGTCATATCATCCACTTTGGCACAATTATGTTGCCTAATTAAGTCTAAACTTCTACCAAACATTGTTTAAGTCCTTCATTTATAAATTAAATTCAAAATCCCACCTTCATAAGTTCAATGGGTTGATGTGTTAAGTGGGTGTACCATTTTCACTAAACTTAAGGGAACTTAGGTTCAACTTCTAATTTGGGTTGAAGGACATTTAAGACCCATAATCAGTATCACCACTTAGTAGACTTAAGTCATTTTGTGCAAATTCTTGCACTTTAAGTCTATAAGTGAACCTTCTTTATCCTGTTTTGCCTTGATTTTTGTTTGATTCATATCTTTTTTCCTTAGAGATATTGTCAAAACTCTGAAGGTATGTATGTCATTTGAGTTAATAAAGGTAGTGTTACACTACCAAATCTATGAGAAACCATCTTTTCCTTAGAGAGTTTTTGAAACAAACATTTTTTGTCACATCTTTTGAGTAGTCTAGCATTGTTGCACTACCCAAGGCATTTGAATCATTGTTTCATAAACCTTATTTTTCATAGAGTCCAATTTTTTCACATTTATCAAACTAAATCCAAGTACACCTTTTAAGAATCTTTGTCTAGCATGGTTACATCATTCACCTTTGTCTAGCCTATTCATCACAAGAGCCTAGCTTTATGCCATTATTTGCAAGGAAATAAACTATCACAAAGTGCCTTTTATTTCATATTTCATACTTAGTTGATCAAATTTATATTTAAGAGTCAAATGCCTCATTTTTTATTACAAGTGTTTTAAATCTGTCAGATTAAAAACTTATCTCTATTTTCAAAGTCTATCTTTTGACGTCGTTTGGCCAAGAGTCCTAGTACATGCCTTGTTTGAGCCTAGCTTTTGATGTCGCATTTGGACAAAAGACCTAACAACTTTTATTTTCCTAGATTAAACTGATTTGAAACACTTCAAACTTAGAGTTTTGCATTTTGATTTTTGGTCTATTTACTTGATCATCTTTGTGTGAAATGTGAGGTGTTACATATGCTAGCTTATTTTGTCATAGATCTTTGCATAAGCCTTTTTGGATATATATATCCATTTATTTTGACAAATATAGACCAATTTTGAATATCTTTTTTAGAGATTACCTTTTTAGAGTTTGTAGAACTCTTTAACCTTTCATAGCAAAACATTTACTATGGATCCCAACATGTTTTCCTACACTCATAGTCGACTCATGCATGGTCCAGGGGTTAGTAATGTGGTTATGGTCCAGCGGTTAGTAATGTGGTTGCACAAGAAGAGATGGTGCAGGACCCTTATGCAAATAATATTGTTTATGAGACTAATCTATATCTATCTCATAACACTCAAATAGGGGCACAAAGCCTAGACCCATTAGCTCATTACTTGATAAATATGCCACCAAATTTAGAATAGGATCAAGAACAAACTGAGTAATACCTAGCTATGGTACCCACTTTTAGAGAGCCATTTCTTTAAAAATTGTCCCTATTAATGCACCTTCCACATTTGATCCTTATTTATTGAATGACATATATTGGATAATAAAGACAAGATTTTGGTTAGAGCCATAGAAGTAGGGGCTAAGTTTCTACTAGACTTTTCCCATGAAAATTTACCAAGACTAGTAAGAAGGCCACACAATATCATTTATCGTCAATAGGATTTTTCTAGTAACCCTTTGGCTCTTGATCTAATGGTATATCAAGAATCTCATATACTTTCTAAAGGAAAGGACCTCATGGAGGATGACTTCATTTAAATGCAAATAGTATACCAAACCTACTTAAACCTAGTGCACAACTTTACTCAAATGACCATGGTAAATAAACCTCTTATTGACTTAGTTCCTTCAATAGGAGTTTTAATAGAGTTAACCGGTCAATAAAATTAGGGTGTAGACCCATTCACACAAAATGCCTCAGCAGATAACTTATTTCATATGTCAAACGTCAAGGAATTGTCTTCTACTTCTACATAGAATAATGAGCAAAATACAGTGAACAATGCGCAGCAATGTCCAAGCCAAATCAAAGTGGTACTAATGCACAAATAACTAGTCAACAAAATGTGTTTTTAGTTAATACTATGAGTGGATCTACAAAATTAGGAATAGGGGCTTTTGCACCCCAACCTCAATGAGCTACTTCTAATCCTCAACTAGTTTCTTCATCAAGCATGCAACCAAGAGGAGCAGGTAGTCAACCAACAACTAATACCATACCTCAATAGCAGAATGTGATAAATCTTATTCCTCCTCAATAGATGAAAAGTAGCATTACACAACAACAAGCATAAATGAATATACCAATGTAGTAGAGTCTAAATATATTACCACCTCAACAAGGGGCAACCAATGTTCCACCTCATCAGGTAATAGAAAACATACCTTCTTCCTCGCATACCAACATGCCAATTCAAAACCAACTGATGTTTAATCAACAACGTATTAATGTTAGATAGTGAAAAGTGGAAACTCCCCAATAAGCATCTATTTCCCAATAAATATTTATACAATAAGGAGGTTTCAATGTTTCTCAAGTACCTATGAGGCAATAATTACCTTTTGGTCAAAATTTGTCACTCATTCAGAGGCAGGGTCTTGGTTCATAAGTTCCCACTCAATAGTGAGGTTTGAGTAGTTAAGAATAGATCCCTATTCAAATGCAAAAGGCATAATATGGTTATATCCCTCCAAACCAACCTTAGAATCCTACAAGTCAAACCTTTATCACCAACCTCAACTAGAATATTGCACAACCAAACATGCAATATCAACAAGTACATCCTAATCCACATATGCATATTCTTGGTTCATTTCCCAACCAATCTAATGTATACCAAATTCCCCAATCATACCTTGGTCAAAGTGCTACACTTGTACCACCCAACCATATACCCAAGCCAATATTCCCACAAGTTTCCTAGAGCAAGAGTTACAACAGATGAAGGATACAATTATTGTCATCCAAGTGGAGAAACAAATTAAAAAAATAAAATTGGATGATGTGTGTTATTATTTCAATAAGGAATACTTACAGATCCCATTTCCTCTAGGATATGATCCACCATAGTTTGATAAATACAAGGGAAAAGGTGACCCCAAATCCCATTTAACTAATTTCTTTGTCACTTACCAACCAGTAGCATATAGCGATATATGCCTTTTGTTTTTTTTACCTAAGAGCTTAGCTAGACAAGCCTTGGAGTGGTTCTTGAAGTTGTTAAATAATTTAGTAACTAATTTTTATGATCTTTTTGATAAGTTTATGTAGCATTTTTCCTATAATCTTGAGCATGAAATTTCATTAGTTAACTTGATGCAATCAAAACAAAATGTTGGTGAGAGTTTTACTAGCTACCTACAGTGATGGAGAGCACTTGTAAGCTGATTCACTCATAGTTTACCAAATAAACAATTATCCACTATATTTACTACAAACTTGCATAATGAGATAGCCTATCATCTAGAACTACAGTGTGCACATACCTTCAAAGAGATCATTGATAAAGGTTTATTGATCGAGTGAGCTCTCATTAATAAAATATTCATCAAGATTAATTCAACTAATTAAAAGCAAGGTAGCAATCAAGGAAATGGCCACAAATAGCATCCAATCCAAGCATAAGCATCACAACTAACATAGGTCAATAACCAAGATAGACCAAAGTAATTCAACTACAATAGGAATGTTATGAGAAATGGATTAATCAAGTCACATCATGTAGAAATGGTGAAAACATCATCTATGCCACCTTTTCAGTTGATTCCTACCTGACAACCTCTTTAATCGATACTACAAGCATAATAACTAAGATCCATACAATAAGTGCCACAACCTTTTCCATTGTAAAACCCTCCTCTAAGGATAACTATGCTAATACATCATGTTTTTAGTGACCTTGGAGATCCTATTGAGTATGTATTTTGCAAAATTTTTGTTGCTAATTTGATTAGTTGGCCTATACCAAAGCATTATCCTCAAGGAATCCCTTATCCTAATTGGTAACATGAAAATTAATTCTATGAATATCATTGAGTCAATGGGCAAAATTTATGAAGATGTGTGTGAATCAAACATTTAATTGAAAATATGTTGGAAATGGGGAGATCACATTAGATTATGGTGCTTCCACTTCCAATCAAAATCTCGGTATCTATCAAAACCCTTTCTCATAACATAACCAGCAATAGCAGGAACAACAACAACATACATGGCTAGTTCAACAATAAAATTAATAGTATCAAAATTAAAGGCCAAACCAGCCAAACCAGCAACATCAGTATAATCAATAGCCAAACCAATAGTGTCAAAATAATGTACAAAACCAAGGTCAAAATAGTAACAATCAACAAAGCTACCATGTAATTTCACATGACTAAAATAGGGTTTTAGGTCATCTTATAGGGGTAGCATTAATAGCATCTCCATTAATCTTAGACTGAGCACCAATCAATCTAGGCCATTGCTAAACAATTCCACTAAGCCAAATTATATGGATAATCCTTCTTTGACTTGGGACCACATGTAGGCAAACCAACAGATTGGGATTTCCACTTTTGGACCTTATATTGATAGCTTATCCTTGCCTTGTGACCACATACAAGTGCACCAGCAATTGAGACTTGTCCTATCTAGTCCCACAGCATCACCATCATTTGTTAGCAATCATGGTCCTATACTTACTCCTAATTGTGTAATCATAACTCAAAGGTCATGGATTACCATTCTAGGCCCATATCTGTCTACTGCCTTACCCATTATCTAACCAACCATTCAACCTCAGAATAAGCCATTTACCATTGACTCATAGAATAAGTTTGATATTGCGAAACAATTACAGAAGACACCAGCTTGGATCTCTATTTTAGATTTGTTATGAATGTCAAAAATCTATAGGAAAATTTTGAATGAGTTTTTAACCCAATCCATCATTGCCAGTGACATATCCCCTAATAAATTTCAAGCTTTGTTTGGACACCTAGCTATATCCCAATAAGTCACATTCAACCAAAGCGATATGTCTTCCCTTGGCCAACTCCATAATAATTCATTGTACATAGAAGTTTGTATAAAGAGGAATAAAGTGAAATGTGTCCTTATAGACAATAGATCATATCTCAACATAGTGTCTCTAAATCTCATCAAGCTTCTTGGATACACAATGGTAGATCTCCAACTAGAAATGATAACTATCAAAGCCTACAATAATCAAGAGAGAGAATCACAAGGCACCATTAACCTGCCATTTATCATTAGGCCTTTGACCCATGATAATATTTTCCATGTGCTTGATCTTGAATTTACATATAATATGCTTTTGGGTAGGCCTTGGTTACATAAGATTCATGTAGTCCTGTCAACACTACACCAATGTATCAAGTTCTCCCATTCAGGGATGGAGGTGAATATTCCAAGAGATTTGCACCTATATGAACACTATAAACATCTCAAGGTTGAATTTCAAAGTTATAATTACCAATACAACATGAATCCAAGTTCCAAATAGGATAAAGGAAAGGCCATACTTATTGATCCTCCAAAGGATAATTGTATAGATCCTAATACCCTAGATTCCTTTTCTCACATGCCACCTCCTGAGGCTTCAAATCATTTCACCATTATAGATAATGGCCTAGGGGAGTATGTGACCCATGATACCTTTCATATTTCCAATCTTCCTTAGGATTCCAAGACCTTTGGAAGACCTAAAGTCACCCCATGCAATATAATATGCTTTTGGGTGGGCCTTGGTTACATGAGATTCATGCAATCTTATCAACACTACACGAATGTATCATATTCTCCCATTCAAGGATGGAGGTGAATATTCTAGGAGATTTGCACCATTATGAACACTACAAACATCTTGAGGTTGAGTTTCAAATCTATAATTACCAATACAACATGAATTCAAGTTCTAAATAGGATAAAGGAAAGGCCATATTTATTGATCCTCCAAAGGAAAATTATATAGATCCTAATACCCTAGATTCCCTTTCCCACATGCCACCTCGTAAGGCTTCCATTAATTTCACCATTATAGATAATGGCCCAGGGGAGTATGTGACCCATGATACCTTTTATATTTCAAATTTTCCTTAGGATCCCAACACCTTTGGAAGACCTAAAATCACCCCACACATACATTGACAATGAAAAGGTAAAGATAAACTTTAAAATCTAGGACCAATCACATTCATAGTAGCATTTGGCTAAGAACAAGACCCTCTCAAAGGAGATGAATCATGGTTATACAATGACAAGTTGGCCAATTGTTACAAGAGCACCAAGTATCCAATTCCCGATAGGATCATGGAACATCAAGATTATGAAGGAAGAGGCCTCAAACCAAATCAACAAAAAACCATTGAACTAATTTCCATGACTAAGTAAAAAAGATCTTATAGACTTGGATTTAAATCGCTTAGGGGTAACCCCACATATCTCATTCAAGTTCTATCGCTTGTGGCTAGTGATGATGATGCTGATAGTGAAGCAAAGTCTGATCCTAGACTTATCTTTGATGACCTAGCCAAGACAAACCTATTTGATAACCATGCCATATGTACCCTTATCCCAATCATTAGTAAAACATGTTTCCATTATATTATCCCCAATTGATAGATTGGGACCAATAATAATCTAGTTTGTCAATTAATGAGTTTTAAAATGATGAGGCATTCTTTGATTTTTTAGGCCTTAGAGACAATATTCTGTTGGGATATCATAAATCAAGATTCTCAATCACAATATATCCTAAAGCCTATTTTGGAGAGTAGGTGAATGTAGACACCGAAATCGTGTCTAACCCTTGGTCATCCTTCCCCTTGATCCATTCCTAACCCATTCCTAACCCATACACTTACTAATTTAAAATAATAACTTATTTTGAATTAATACCCCCCATTTGACACATCACCTATAACGCCTCGCCTAGGACACCTCACCTTGGACCATTTCCCACCCTATGACTCACCTCAAGACTGAGTGACTCACCCAAGACCTATTCTTACTCCTTTCCAACTGCCTAACCAACTCTCGTGTGTATTTACCCCAACCTTCAACAATTCTCCAATGGATTATGCACTTGGCGGATGGAGAATGGGCTTGGTAGCCCTTTTACTGGTTCTCCACCCATCGACGTCGATCGACGTCAGTGGGATCACCGATGTCAGTTTACTTAAACTGAATTCTAACCTCTCGCTAGGGCTAATTGCTAATTGCTAATCACTAGTCGGCTAATCATGAATCTTGAATCCTCTTCTTGAATCCTCTTCCCATGAAACAAAATTCTCTTGCTCTTTCTTCCTAGCGTTCTTGCTTCTAGTTTTCTCGTAGGTATTAGCATTTTGATAGCATTTTCCAGGCTTGGAGAACTAGAACCAATCATTCCATACAGGTTTGAAGATTGCATGACATCTCCATCACCAGCCACAATGGAAACACAGCTCCTGTACCTCTGCCAACTCGTGCCACAGCTAAGTATTTGTACTATTTTTATTTTAGTGTCATTTCAAATATATTAGCATTCTGTCTACTATCCATTCCAAGCATCCTTGACACAACCTTGCCTATTCTTCCTAGAGAGGCTAAAAAGCCTTCTCTCACCCTTATCCCCCTTTTTTTGCCTCTGACACCCATTTAGTCCCTTTTCAGACCATACTTTGAGTCCAATCAACCCAGCACAGACACCTAGACTCCCACAGACCTTCTCAAAACCATTCTGATTGACCAGACTGCCCTGAAACTTGTCCCAGGCCATTGCCCCGACCGACCTCGATCATTTCCCCTACCGACGTTGGCATACTAACTGACGTCAGTGACCTTCCTTGATCGACGCCGACAGGACCACTGACATTGGCGACTGTGCAAAGTAGATTGTTGCAAATAGGTACACATTTGCTTTCATTTCTTTATTTATATTTTTATCATTTCTATTTCTGTCAATATTCTACTTTTTAATAGTGGACTGTCATCCCCTGAGAAGTCTTTGCACTTCGAGGACCAAGCTTTCGCTTGGCAGTCCACTTTCTATCCATCTAACCATTTTCGTGTTTGAGTCTCTTTTTGCTACAGGTGTCATCCTCCACAACCAAAGAGGAGTTCCTGCTATCATCTGAATTTGGTGTGCAAGACTTCATCTGGGTACGTACAAACCCTTGACCATTATTATCTTAGTTTCTCATTTCCTTTTTGAATGTGAAAGTGAAAACTTGTTTGGAAACATTCTGGCACGCCTGGTGGGACCCTAGGGTCTTCCTTGGGTTCTTTTCATTTCTTTTCATATAGGTGCATTAGGTTTCTCCTTTTGACCTCTTTCTTCTATCTCTTCCAAAAGACACTATCAGCAAAAATTAAAAAGAATCATTCTTGTTCTTTCTTTTCTTGCATCTTAGACTAGTCAAAATTCATACTCTTCAACCTCTTCTCACTTGTTTTCATCCAAACTCACATTTTGTTTTGGGCTTAAAATACATTGCATTTCATTTCTGCTTGCTTGCATTTTTAGCTCTCACATCTAGTAATTAACAACTGCATCATTAATTAATCGTAGTCCACTTATGTTACACAACCAAATCACTTGCACAAATCAAACATCAAAACTTACCTAAGACAAGGCCCGACTGGGATTTCATCACCCAGCGGATACCTTACCCATCTCGGCAATCCCACTTGGACTTCACTACCAAGGGGAAAGCCCACTCTATTCTCTGGCAGAGGATAATCTCTAGGGGAAGTATATACTGGCTAAGTGGCCCAGCTCGGCTCTGGGTTCGTGAAGTGAAGGGAGCAAGCTCCTAGCACCAGGCCACATACGAAACCTAACACAGACTCTTGAGCACCAAAACTGACCTGAAACCATCTTTAGACTACCTCTTTTAGGACCCATTCTACAAGCCAACCTCCCCAACACACTCTAAGGCATAATCCAACAAGATTCTAAAAGTTTATTCTTAGGATTTAATGCTTAAGATCTGCCTGTCTTCATCTATTTTTCTATTCCCATCTAGTTTTTTGAGCTAGTGAGGACATTTTCTTCCTTTTTTCCAAAAACTTTCAAATTCTTTAAGTTTTTGGAAAATACAGTAACTAGCATCGGTTTTACCACCAATATCGATAGCTTTTCCTCGCTGGCATCGATCATTTGACCGACATCAGCAGTCTATTTCACTGATATCAATTTTTCAATCGACGTCGGTCACTGTCCAAAACTTTTTTCCCAAAATAGCAAGCTTAAAATTTGACTTTCTTGCTGTCCAACACCCATTCTGGTTTTTTGAGATTGAAAAACATAGTTTCTAAAACCTAACCATTTCTTGCCTTGAATGGTTTTGACATGCAGTCAAACCAAAGCTCTTCTTGACCATGCGAGGCAATAACTGCTTCTGCCTTCACCATCCATAACCAGTCTTCTAATGGAGTATCATTCAAAAACTGAATGAACTCCTATCCAACCGACCCCGACTCAGCCTCCCACTATCCTTGAGGGGGACCAAGACTTTGAAAGGTTCCTTGACCTCAATGTCAAGGCCCTTCAACATTATCTCACAAGAAGCCAAATGCGAGACTCTTCAGGCAACCCAATTTATGGGATGCCAACCTCCTTACTCGAGATGGTGGCCATATCCATCACCTCTATCATCCAGCCCATAGACAATCAAGCCAACACCTTGACTAATAACCTGACCGTGTCCTATCTTCAAAATTTAGCATCTCCTTTTAGACCTACCTCCATGGGGGTTTCGGCACCCCCTTAACCTCAAACTACTCAACCAAATTCTACACCCTTCCAAAACCTAGTGGTCTCTATCCCCCCTACTCTTGCACCTATCAACACAAGAGTAACTGCCTACCCTTCAACAAGTGTGGCCACCCCTCAACTACCTTTGACGGCCCCTATCCAATTTGTGCCCACCAACCCCATAGCACAAGTGCCCTTGGCTTCAACATCCACCCCGATAACTAGCTACCCATATGTTGCACCTACACAAGCGCAACCAACCACGTCATACACTCCTCTCAATACCTTTCAAATGCCCTACAACCTAGGGGGCGCTCCACCTATCAATCCATCAGCTGATATAATCAAAATGCTGATGGACAAAATGTCTAGTCTCGAGACCTCTGTTTTTGGTTCACGAAATGCTCTCTCATATGAGAAAATTTGCAATGAACCCATCCATCCCTCCGTCCCAATCTGACTGTATCCTAGTCAGTGGAAACTTCCTAAATTTTCTCATTTCCAAAGTAAGGAAGACCCACAACAACATCTGTGAGCATTCAGACATGCTTGTTATCTCATAGCGCATGATGATACATTATTGTTATGCACGTTCCCCATGTCACTTGCCGGTGCTACTCTCAACTAGTACAACTCTCTCACCAGTCATTCTCTTTTCACATTCACCCAGCTAGCCCAACTCTTTCTCAACCAATTTTCTATCAATATCACCAAAAAGGTCTCAATCACAGATCTGTATTCTATCTGGCAGTTTGACGATGAACCCATAGCCGATTTTGTTGCTCGCTGGAGAGGCCAATCAATCAGATCTCTTTTTCCCTACCTCAACCTGAGCTCATTGAGCTCTTTTCAAGAGCATGTGCCAAGCACATCTCTTCTACCTTGCGGGTCTAGACATTCTGCACCTTTGACGAAGCTTTCACGATGGCTAGAAATCTTGAACTACGTGTCGTCGAGGAAAACAAAGTCAAGTTGCGGAATAAAAAATCCAACTCCAAGTCCAATGACTCTTCCTCTAAACCTTCTTATTCTAATTCCAAATCTAAGGCATCAACAAATATTGTAATCATTAGATCATCTTCTTTAACAAATAACCAATCTCAACCTTCCACATCAGACTACATCACCAAACAATTCCAGCAAAGATATGCGCAGTGTCAGTATACTCCACTAGGAGAATCATACGCATCTATGTTGGATAAAATTGTCAAATAGGGAGTCCTCAATCTCCCCCAAATCTGACTGCCTCCTTAGTTTGATCCCTCGCACACTATCCCTACGTGGTATAGGGAGAACGCCTTCTGTAATTACCACCATGTCAAAGGCCATGACACGGGCAACTGTAAGACTCTCAAGAACATCATTCAGGACATGCTTGATAAAGGTGACCTTATCTTAGACAACCCAAATGCGTCACCCAATCAAAGCATAGACATCTTTAAACAACCCTTTCCCAATCACCCTCCTAGCCAAAACAATGTGCAGACCATGACTAATGACTCCCAAGAACATAATATACGTACAGTCAACATTGTCTCGCCTATTATATCTAACCAACCTCTCTCGCAGTCTCAAGAGGTTAGCCCACCCATCATTCCATCACATGTGGACAAATCCTCTTCTCCTATTAGTTTTCCATCAACTTCCCTTATATTGGAGGACACCTTGGCCATACCAGCACCACCAGCCTCACCTTCATCATTCCTCTTACCAATGGAGGACCCTACCCTTCCTACTCCTCAACTGCACGTAGAAGGCACAATCATCCCTACCCTCTACCCTCTTGAGGAGCCACATTCTCCAGTTCATTCTCCACCAAGAGAAGAATCTATCTCTCCATCTTCTTCGACCAACGACAATCCAGTTATAACTCCCCCACACCTTGGGTCTGAGACTGCCACACCTAACACATTTTTGGCCCCACAACCATCCACATCTTCTAAAGGACCAAAGCCTCATCCTACACCTTCCCAATCATTCTCTTGATTAGTAGAGAAACTAGGACTTCTCCAATCAAGAAAAGTGGAACATCAGGCATTATGGGAGCGACTCAAAGCTCCTCATTCTACCCAGCCTATCTCATCTCTTGCCACCAACCCTCTTGTGACAAAATCTCCAAAAGTTTCCAATAATGACCAGACTTCCATTTCCAAACCTTTAAAACTTCAACCATTCACATCAGAACATAAACCCTCATCCACCATATCAAAACCCATCAAGTCACTCGGTATTCACCCCGTCACTAACCTCACTCACCTGCAAGTGAAGGTAGACTTGAACCTTGCCTCACCCAATAGCAGTCCTCAAACCAAACCAAAGAGAACTGCTAAGCCACAGCAGTGAACCCCTCCTCCACCATCACCATTGCCCTCCATTTTGGTCCCTCATCCTTCTACCCTAATAGGAGTGCTCTCTACTCTGACCCCTAACCAAAACAAGTTACCTCCACTACTTCCTTTGCCTACCACAAGCCTACCCTCTCTAAAAAATTTAGCACCTCTCACGAATAAAGTGTCGTCTTCACATGTGGCCACACCACCAACCCAAAAGGTGGTACGGAAGCCTCCTTCGACACCCCCAAAGCAAAATTCACTAGCATCTCACACATCAACAAGCATGAACCCTTTAGTGGGCTCATACACCTTGATATTGCACCAACTTTTGCAGACCTCTAGCATAACCCTTTCGCCTATCAAGCCATTCCAACCCATCGGATCAAAACCTTCCTGGTTTGATGATACTAAGATTTGCCTATATCATCATACACCAGGACATGATACCGAGGATTGATGTGCCCTCAAAGTGGTCATTTGCCAATACATGGAGAAAGACACTCTTCTTCTTGAGGACACTGTCAACAGGCCTCCAACACCTTCCCATATCCCTCAAACCTCTTCATCATCGTCGACATCTCATCAACAGACTATGGTCCCTTCACCTCTTTTGCCTCCTCTCTTCAAAATTAATGCCATCCACATAACCACTAGGTCACAAAAGGATAAGGCAAAAAAAAAAGCTGATATTCCTTGGACCTACCCTTTTGTCCAGCCACCTCAACCACCAAAGCCCAAGATTTCCATCATGGGTGCATCCCAACCCTCTTTTTCAGGGGCAATCCATGACTCTATGTTAAAATAGCTTCACCAAACGCCCATGAAGATGACCTTATATGACCTCATCCAAATCTCACCCCAGCATCGTCAAGCTCTAATCAGAGCCTTACAGGTAGCAAAAGTCCAACTCGAAGACCCCCAACCACTAGCTACCCTGGTCCATTCATTATCCCCCATCGCCTTTATCACTTTCAGCGATTCTGAAATTCCTACCTCTACCTCAGAAGATCAGGACACTGCTCTTTTCATCACAGCCTACATTGATCAAACCCACATTAAGTGAGTTTTGATTAACGGGGGCACCAGCATTAATATCATTTCTACCCATGCCTTTGATCAATTGGCCCTCCCCAAGAATTGCGTATCAAAAACTGACACAATCCTTTGATCCTTTAATGACACCACCGCTAACACTATTGGCACCATCATCCTCCATATTTGCGTTGGCCCATGCACAATCTCAGAGCTCTTCTACATCATCGAGGGAGAATTCCAATATAACATGCTATTAGGATGACCCTGGATCTGTGCCATGGCTTGCGTCCCTTCTACACTTCACCATTGTGTCAAATTTGAACACGATAGACAAGTCCATGTCATTCCTACCGACCCATCCCCTTTCAAGACTTGTAACATGACCTATCGACCAAATGAAGTTCTCATTCTTCTCAAGACACCAACCCAAACACCGCCTCCATCCGCAGAAGCTTCAACCAATACGCAAACGGCGGTTTCCCTCACATCACCTTCACAAGCGACAACCAAAGACCCCATGGAAGATATCTTCCAATGACTTTCACTTGGGGAATATCGCTTACTTACCCTAGACATGTTCCAGACTCCGTAAGAGTATGGATAGCTTCATCAAAGTTCAAGCTATGACCATCAGATTGGAATGGTTGTTCCTTATGGTCCTCCTAGCCTTCGAACCAATCTTGTCTATCGGGGGCAAGATCGAGCTCCTACTGATAGAAATCCTCTCTCCTCACCTCAACCGTTCACATCAAACTTCTCTTTTCTTTGCAACCCTACCTTTGCTCACACCTACCTTTATAGGTGTGTATGGAAGGGTTTTGGCTTTGGGCGCTACGAACAAGGCTCCCATCAACCCATCAAACCACCCAATGACGACAATGCCAAGAAACGATATGGTATGGGTTTCCAAGAACCCACCGAGGCTTTTGCAAACCTTTGCCTTGAACCCATCACAGACCAATCTTTGCCAAGCTTGCCTATTCCCCCATCCTCACCTACGGAGTTGGTGGTTTCCATCCCTCAGTTTTTTTTGCATAAACACCATCCACTTGGAACCCCTAACCTATCAACTCAACGGGGTCTCCAGGTCTCTCCCTCTCGTTTATCCCAACATGATAGATGATGAATTGACAACCATCAACACTGTTCACTGCGTAGATGACGATGCCATTCTCACCTACATGGGTGCGATGACTCTTTCATTCAGCACTCCCCCCTTCTGAAATGTAGGTTATGTTAAATGAATATACCATTGACATTAACCTTCCATCTTCTGGTGTTCCTCACGTCTTAAAGATTGGTTAATCTTTGGACACCCAGGAGCAGATCGACTATACCACATTTCTTTCAGACAATAGCAAGGCCTTTGCCTAGACCTACGGTGACATGCCTACCATCGACCCTATCATTGCCACTCATAACATCATCACAAACCCAGAGGCTAAGACTGTCAGGCAAAAGCTTCACAAAATGCATCCTCACATTGCACTCCTTGTCAAAGAGGAGCTTCAGCGTCTTCTCTCTGTCTCTTTCATCTAACCCATTGATTATCCGCAGTGGGTATCTAACATCATCCCTATTACCAAAGCAACTAAGGGGATCTGAATTTGCATGAACTATCACGACCTCAACCTGGCTTGTCCCAAAGATGACTTTCCTCTTCCCAACATTGACCAACTTGTTGATCTCACAGCCGGTCATGAGATGTTATCACTCATGGATGGGTTTTCAGGATATAACTAAATATTGATTACACCGAAAGATCAGCACAAGACTACCTTCATAACCCCATGAGGGAATTTCTACTATCGAGTCATGCCTTTTGGCCTCAAGAACGCAGGTGCCACATATCAACGTGCCATGACTTACATTTTTCACGATCTCCTCTATAAAATCATGGAGGACTATGTGGATGACCTGCTTGGCAAGTCTAAGCTTTGTCGCGACCATTTGACTATCCTCAAGATCATCTTCTCTCACCTTCTCAGTACAATGTCTGCCTTAACCCCAAGAAATGCATCTTTTGGGTCCTCTCAGGGAAGCTCCTGGGGTTCATCATTTCTTTTTGTGGCATTGAGATAGATCCCGCCAAAATCCATGCTATCCTCAAGATGCCACCTCTGACTAATCTCAAGCAGCTTCGTAGTCTGCAAGGGAAGCTCCAATCCATCTGTCGCTTCATCTCACAGCTTTCTGACCGCTGTCAACCCTTTCATCATCTCCTCAAGAAGGATGTCTTCTTTAAATGGGATAAGGACTGCCAAGAGCCTTTTGAAGCCCTTAAATGCTATTTGGTCTCTCCACTAGTCCTCATTCCACCTAAAGATGACTAACCCTTCTACCTCTACATCTCAGCAACCATCCATTCATTAGGTGCCATGATTGCGCATTGAGATGGGCAACACCGTGAGCAAGCAGTCTACTACATAAGCTGAACACTTGTCGACTATGAAACTTGGTATACTCATACCGAGAAACTTTGTTTGGCCTTAGTCTTTGCTGCTACCAAGCTCCATCGCTATCTTCTCAATCAGAAAACCTTTGTCATCACTCACACTGACCCTCTTAAATACATGCATTCCAAGCCATACCAAAATTAGCGTATGGCTCATTGGCTCATGCTTCTTGCTGAGTTTGACTTGGAATTCATCCAACATAAATCCATAAAGGGGCAAACAATTGCTGACCAACTGGCAGATGCCCCTCTTCCCGACAATCAACCTTCTCAGTGCGAGTTTCTTGATGAATCTATCGCCACTCTCTCGATTGATGACACATTCTACCAAATTATGATGTTTTTCGATGGCTCCAAATGTCAACTCAGTGGGGGTGCAGGGGTCATCCTCATTCCACACGAGGGTGAGCCCATGCCCCTGTCTTTCAAACTCAACTTTGAATGTACCAATAATATGGCTGAATATGAAGCCTTAATTTTGGGACTTTAAACTGCCCTTTCTTTAAACATCAAGACCATCAACATCTTTGGCGACTCACAACTTGTCGTCAATCAAATCAATGATTCATATCTTTGTAAAAACAAAATTTTGCAAAGGTACAAGCACCGTGTTGACACCCTTCTAGCATCTTTTGACCATTACCTCTTGCAGACTGTTCCTCGATCTATGAATAAGTTTGCTGACACCATGACTTCCCTCACCTCGCATATTCTCTCTTCATCATCTTCATCAAGAATTTACGTCATGGTACATCATGTGTCGTTGCCTTCATACATTTCCACTGAAATCAACCTCGTCAACACCATAAACTCTAGTCCATAGGATGTGTGGTATAAACAACTTGTGGACTACTTGGCTCATTCTATCATTCCTCATAACCTCTCTAGTAATGCACGGCAGGCTTTCATCAAACCCACTGCTCGCTATACCATGCTAGGGGGTCTTCTCTATAAAAGAGGTTTCGATAGCCTTCTTCTTCGCTGTCTAACCTCCACTGAAGCCTCTCATGCTATTAAACAGGTCCACGATGGGATTTATGCCAGACATTTCAGTGGTAACTCAGTTGCCAAGCGCATCCTTCGCTTGGGCTATTATTGGCCCAATCTTCATCAAGACTGTAGAGACTATGTTCGGCATTGCATCAAGTGTCAGCAGCATGCTAACTTGCTTCATCTCCCTAGCCACGCCCTACAAGTTGCTCAAGATTTTTGAGCTTTTTCACAGTGGGGCTTAGATCTCATCGACGAGATTAACCCTCATTCGTCTCTTTGTCATCAGTCCATCATCACCGCCACTGAGTATTTCACTAAATGGGTGGAAGCTATTCCTCTCACCTCCACAAAAGCCGACAAAATTGTCAACTTCATCAACACCCACATCATCTATCATTTCGGTATACCTCACAAAATCATTACCGATAATGGCAAGTCATTCAAAAACAAAATTGTCCAAAAACTTTGTGACTCCTTTGGCATCAAACTTAGCTTTTCTTTGCCTTACTACCCACAAGCAAATGGGCAGGCCGAGGCTTCCAAAAAAATCTTAACTAAAATTCTCATGAAGGTGGTCAACGACACTAGAAGGGATTGGCACATTCACATTCCCTTTGCTTTATGGGCCTACCGCACTAGCATCCAAACCTCTATGGGTACTACTCCTTTCTTTTTAGTGTACAAAACAGAGGCTATCCTACCTCTCGAAGTACAGATCCCATCTCTTCACATCTCTTTGCATGACATTCTTTCTAATGATGACTTTCATCAAGATCGATTAGCTCAACTTGAGTTACTTGACGAACGTCGTCTTGCTGCCCTCAACCATCTCCATGTCTATCAAAATCGCATCAAACAAGCCTATAACAAAAATTTGAGAGAACGAGATTTCAACATCGGAGACCTCGTCCTCAAAGAGAACCAACATGTGACCAATATGGAACGGAGTAAACGAGGCAAATTTGTTCCTAATTGGCTTGGACCTTACATCATCATGCACAAGTATGGATTAGGGACTTATCATCTGTCTTCTCTTGAAGGCTGACCGAAACCTGAGCCCCTTAATGCTTTGCATCTGCGACCATTCTACTGTTAGTCGAGTACTCACTCACTTGACATTTAACTTGAGCTCATCCCTTGAGTAACCCTTGTCCTTTTAATCCTCATTTCTTTCAACCCTATTTCTCTAAAACAGACCCTATGTAACCCTTTTATAAAGTATGAATGCTTTGTCATAATAAAAGGGAGCCCTTAAACTTCTATAGTCTTGTCCATGACTCAAACTTCTATCAAAAAATTAAATTGATGTCAAAATATCCATGGTCACAAACTCTAAAGGCAGACTACTCCCTCGAAGGACAGCTGTACTATCATTCTTGTAACTAATAGACTACTCCCTCGAAGGACAGCTATTCAAAGCCCTCATATATATATAAAGAAAAAATATAGACCACTCCCACAAAGGATGGCTATGACTAGACTCTTGCTACAAACATCACTTTCTCAGAAGCTTCTCGCATCGATTAGCTTCACAAATGACCACAAAACAAAATGACATCTCTATGTAGACTTCCCGCATTGATCAGTCTGCTTTAAAAAAAAAAAACCTTGGGTCATGGACTTGGCTTGTAATCGTCTCAAGGTCTCCTCTAAAAAGGGGCAAAGTTATCCCTACTAAAAGGGGTTACCCTCTCCTCACATATCACATCACCTACTCAAGGGATTTTGAGCTCATTTTAATGTCAAAGAGATTCGATTACCTCTCTAACACACCCAATGGTCAACGACATAATGCATGAACGGGGCTTTTGTTTCTAAAAACCCCCTACTTATGTTATCATTCTGGTTCTTGTCAATGAAAGGGAAAAAACATGCCTTTCACTTCCTCCTTACCTTTGGTCACATTCAACCACATCATTTGCCATCCAACCCAACCTAACTTTTTTCAGACCACTCACATTATCATAACTTATTCACACTAGTTTCTATGGACACCAATACACATGGAAACTATTGACCACACAATTTATGTCAAGCATAAACCATTACTTGCTGAAGCATAAATAGACCCATTTCATTTTTAGCATACATTCATTACTTAATATGGACAATTGCTAGGGATGAAAAACCCTGACTAATGTTACAGAATACACCATTACACAAAATGGAACAGGGTGTAACATCATCTTTCCACTCATCATTTCAAGCATGTACCCTTAGACATATGAGAAGTGCTACATCATTATCATGACCAAACCAAACACATCAACCACTTCGACCCTTTTCCTCCCTCTTGGGAGAACTACATTAGCCTGAGGCCCTAACGACAGGGGCTATGTAGGAAGCACTCAGTTGACATGGGGTCTTCTGAGGTTAGCTCAGCCATTCTTTCATCCATCCATCTAATGGACCATCCACCTAGACCAAAGAGCATGGAGATCGTGACTATCTCCTTCGACTCCAACCACTTCCAAGACAACATTGCCTTGGTTGTTTTTGCATGTATGCTACCTCACAAATGGTTAGCAAAATTGTCTGCAACCCATATTTTGACCCTCACAAGTATAGGATCACGAGCAAGATGATCCCCACTACTTGTGACATTTTTGTGTTTTCCAAGAGCACTTCCTGAGCCTGGGATACTTGGAACACGACGACCATTGGAGCTACAGCTTGAATCGAATAACCCAATTAGCTACGACTAAATGCTGGGGCCTGATTATTTCAATTTTGGCACTCCTCAACCTTGACCTGCAACAATTTGACCTGACTATCTCGTGAAGTGGTATGCACGTAATCTCAGACTTTTACAGCGTTCACACTCCATCTTCACCATTTTCATCCACTATCTATCAAATCGTCACCCAATTTTATGTTTCCTTCCCTCGACTCCTACTTTGAGGGGGGATACCTCATCCCATAATCAGGGCAATCTACATTCATTTTTTTGTCTTGTAGTTCTCCAGAAAACCAACAAGACAAAAACAATCTCATCGTATACCTGGGGCAATCAACTCCTATTTTTGTCTTGCAGTTCATTAAAACAACCAACTAGACAAAAAGGGGCAAATGTAGACACCAAAATCATGTCTAACCCTTGGTCATCCTTCTCCTTGGTCCATTCCTAACCCATTCCTAACCCACACACTTACTAATTTAAAATAATAACTTATTTTGAATTAATAACCCCCCTTTGACACATCACCTATAACACCTCACCTAGGACACCTCGCCTTGGACCATTTCCCACCCTATGACTCACCTCAAAATTGAGTGACTCACCCAAGACCTATTCTTACTCCTTTCCAATCGCCTAACCAACTCTCGTGCATATTTAGCCCAACCTTTGACAATTCTCCAATGTATTATGCACTTGGCAGATGGAGAACGGGCTTGGTAGCCCTTTTACTGGTTCTCCACCCACTGACGTCAGTCAAATGTCAGTCAATGCCGGTGGGATCACCGACATCAATTTACTTAAACTGAATTCTAACCTCTCACTGGGGCTAATCGCTAATTGCTAATCACTAGTCAGGTAATCACGAATCTCGAATCCTCTTCCCGCGAAACAAAATTCTCTTGCTCTTACTTCCTAGCATTCTTGATTTTAGTTTTCTCATAGGTATCAGCATTTTGACAGCATTTTCTAGGTTTGGAGAACCAGCACCAGTCATTCCATATAGGTTTGAAGATTGCATGACATCTCCATCACCAGCCACAATGAAAACACAGCTCCTGCACCTCTGCCAACTCGTGCCACAACTAAGTATTTGTACTATTTTTATTTTAGTGTCATTTCAAATATATTAGCATTATGTCTATTTTCCATTCCAAGCATCCTTGACACAACCTTGCCTGTTCTTCCCAGAGAGGCTGAAAAGCCTTTTCTCACCCTTATCCCCCTTTTTTTGCCTCTAACACCCATTTAGTCCCTTTTTAGACCATATTTTCAGTCTAATCAACCCAGCACATACTCCCAGACTCCCACAAACCTTCTCAAAACCATTTTGATTGACTAGACTACCCTAAAACTAGCCCTAAAACTTGTCCTAGGCCATTGCCCCAACTGACCTCGACCATTTCCCCTACTGACGTCAGCATACTAACCAACGTCGGTGACCTTCCTTGACCGACGTCGACAGGACCACCGACGTCGATGACTGTGTAAAGCAGATTGCTACAAACAGGTATGCATTTGCTTTCATTTCTTTATTTCTATTTTTATCATTTCTATTTCTGTCAATATTCTGCTTTTTAATAGTGGACTGTCATCCCCCGAGAAGTCTTTGCACTTTGAGGACCAAGCTTTCGCTTGGCAGTCCACTTTCTAGCCATCTAACCATTTTCGTGTTTGAGTCTCTTTTCGCTACAAGTGTCATCCTCCACAACCAAAGAGGAGTTCCTACTATCATCTGAATTTGGTGCGCAAGACTTCATTCGAGTACGTACAAACCCTTGACCATTATTATCTTAGTTTCTCATTTCCTTTTTGAATGTGAAAGCGAAAACTTGTTTGGAAACAGTGAACACCCTTAGCCAAAAATAAATAAATAAAATATTGAGGTCCCAAAGTGAAAACCTCTATGAGGCACTTTTTGACCAGGGAAAAAGTAAAGATAAAGACCAATTTAGTGGTGAAAACCTGTTTTAGAAGCCATTAGATGGGGGTGTTCATTCTTCTTCAAATTTAGACCAAGGGACAACCAATGATGAACTTGATTATGGATTTGAGTTTAGTTTTGAGAAACAAGTATTTGATTGAATTATTCAAGAATTTTCAACTATTTTTGTCACATGGCTAGATCTCCCATTAGAGGAATCAGATTCATCATGCCTAGGGTAAGTTAAAGATCAAGTCCTAACAGAGGACTCTGGTATAGCCCAATAGTTCAAGTCTTTGCCTACCATCCTAGAAGATGGTTTAACCCTTCTAGTTGAGGATACAATAGAGGTAAACATTGGCACTCCATCAAACCCAAAATAGATAAAATTAGGTGTGTCCCTCACTGAAGAGGAACGTAAAGTCTTTACAAATCTATTGAGAGAATTTGTAGATATATTTGCATGGGTTTATTTGGGCATGCTAGGTTTGGACCCCACCTTGGTTTTACATCACCTTGTGGTAAATATTGATGTCAAACTAGTTAAGTAAAAGTTATGCAAGATGCATCCTTGCATTATTGTATTAGTAAAGAAAGAGTTAGAAAAGATCTTATAAGTAGGATGTATTTGATCCATTAACTACTCAGAATGGATCTCTAATGTTGTACTTGTTAGCAAAAATCCTAAAGGAATCAAAATCTATACTAATTTTTGAGACATAAACAAATATTTCCCTAAAGATAACTTTTAATTGCCTAATATTAACATGATTATCGACTCCACTATAGGTTATGAGATGTTTTCACTCATGGATGGATTTTCAAGACATAACCAGATCAGAATAGCACCAGAGGATGAACACAAGACAACATTCACCACTCCTTGGGCAACATTCTATTATTAGGTAATGCCATTTAATATTAAAAAATTTGGAACTACATATCAAAGAGTCATGACTGTGATATTTCATAATATGATACATGATATTGTTGAAGACTACGTTGACAACACACTAGGCAAATAAAAAACCAAGGCCAACCATCCAATAGTGTTACATAAAATATTTAAAAGATTAAATAAATAAAAAGTCTAACTAAATCCAAATAAATGTGTATTTGGCATAACATCAGGCAAATTACTTGGATTCATCATATCTTTTAGAGGCATTGAAGTTGATCTGGCCAAAGTCTAAGCTATAACAAAGATGCCACCACCAACCAATTTGTAGTAACTCCATAGTTTGCAAGGTAAGATCCAGTCAATCTGACGCTTTATATCTTAGTTAGCAGACAAGTGTCATCTATTTATATATCCTATGAAGAAGGGAGTTATATTCCACTAGGATAATCATTTTCAAATAGCTTTCCAATAGCTAAAAGATTACCTAGCAAATCTACCTATGTTGTTACCCCCTATGCCAAGCAAACCATTTTTGTTGTACCTATCAACTACAGATAGTGCCTTGGGGGCACTTCTAGCTCAAAATGATGATAATGGAAAAGATAATGAAGTATACTATTTAATCCATACATTGATCACGTATGAACATAATTATATGCCTATTTAAAAATCCTGTCTAACCATGGTATTTGTAGCTCAAAAGTTATGACACTACATGTTGAACAATAAGACCATGGTCATTTCAAAAGTAGATCCACTCAATTATTTACTATCTAAAATAAATTTACAAGGTATAATGGCCAATTGGATCATGATTCTTAGTGAGTTTGACATAGAGTATGTCAATCAAAAGGTAATCAAGGGATAGGTCCTTATAGATCAGCTTGTTGAAGCACCCCTAATAGACAGAGCCACTCACATTCCAATTTCCTGATGAATCCATCATGACCATCATTGACATACCTCTTGAAGAGCAACATTAGAATCTATATTTTGATGGATCATTTAATACATATGAATCATGGGTAGGCCTCTTATTTATCACACCATAGGGGGATCTCATTCCCAAGTCTTTCAGAATCAATTTTCCTTGTACTAACAACATGGTCTAGTATGAAGCACTTGTTGCAAGACTTTGACAAGAAGTAAAATGGAACATAATTCATCTCAATGTTTATGGTGATTCTCAGTTAATCATCAATTAGGTCATAGACCATTTCCAAACTAAAGATGACAAAATGGTTCCTTATAAACCTTTGGTTGACACTCTTAAATAGCAAATTGTAGATATCCAATTTGAGCATATATCAAGGGCTGGTAATAGAACTACCGATGCCATGTCTACTATCAACTCCTTGATTCAAAAAATTATTAAATTTAGAGATTTAGGTCTTTGTTAAGAATTTGGTTGCACCAGCTCATGAACCTTTAATCATTGCAATGATTGGTGATATTATTGGTCCTAATTCTATCAGGTATTTAGACATTTATAATTACCTCCATGACCAAGTTACACCACCTAAGTTATCCTGCAAACAAACCAAATACTTTATCCATCACTCCACTCATTATACTCTACTTGGATCAACCCTCTACTGCCATATTTTTTATGTAACTCTACTTCAATTTTTAACTTTGGCAGAATCTAAACTAGTGTTATGAGAAGTACATGAAGGAGTATGTGGCACCCACTCTACCAAGGTAGTCTTATCCAAAATGGTTTTGTGTACTATTTATTATTGGCCCATGATGGATACAGATGTAGCTACATATGTAAAGAAGTTTGATAAATGTCAATGGCACGCCAATCTGATTCATGCCCTAGCCAAGACTCTAAAACTAATGTTGACACCATGTCTATTTTCTATATGGGGACTCAACCTCATTGGGAAAATCAATCCTACATCTTTAGATAGGCATAAATATATCTTTGTTGCCACTGAATATTTCACTAAGTGGGTTGAAGCTATACCCCTCACATGATTAGAAAGCAAATTTTTAAGTTCATTTTTAACCATCTCATCTACTACTACGGTATCCCCTCTGACATTATATCTCATAATGGAGGATCCTTAAATAATAAGGATGTTGACAAGCTCTGTGTTGAATACAACATCACACAACATTTATCTATGACATATTACCCTTAAGGTAATGGTCAAGTAGAGGCATCCAATAAAAAAATTGTTAACATTCTCAAAAAGATTGTCAATGATGTTGGTCATGAATGGCACCTTCAAATATTTTGTACCCTTTAGGCTTACTATAAAAATCACCATAGCCCCATAGGAACCAATATATACTCACTTGTTTATGGTACAAAAGCCATCCTTCCCATTGAAGTCGAGTTACCTTCACTATGCATATCTTTAGAACATGCCTTAGATGATCATGATTATCAAGTAGCTTACCTAAAAGAGATAGACCTACTTGATGAAAAACACATAGATGTACTCAACAATCTTCAAGCATATCAGAACTAACTCAAAGGCCATTATAATCAGTGCATCAAATATGTAACTTTTGAACTTGGTGATCTTGTTCTTAAAGAAAACCAAAAGAATACCACGGTCGACAAGAAGCACAAAGTTAAATTCAAACCAAATTAGATAGGGACTTTCATCATTATTGTAGATTATGGATCAGGAGCATACAAGATCACTACACTAAATGGAGATGAACTTATTGAGCCAATGAATATTATTCACCTCAAGCGATACTATGCCTAAGCACTATGGTGTATTATTTATAAGGACCATTTCAGTTATACCACTTTATCGCTATTCTTCTTTGTATGAATATCATTCTTATCATTCCTCTTAGCCCATTAATTATCCATTTACCATTCCATTCTATTGACCCAACATCTTTTGAATCCTATTTACCTAACTCGTTTAACCTTGGTTTTATCATTAGTTGCACATTTTCTACACCAATTAATCCAAGCAATTTCAATAGTTATTTTGAGCATTTTAGATAGAGATAGTATTTTAGAGCAGTATGAGAGAAGTATTGGTAGTTTCATCTTTCATTCATTGTTTCTTTCTTATCACCGATCTTGTTAATAATTATAATTGCCAATAGGCAAATTAGTATAATTGATCTATGTCATTATGTCCTAGTTATAATCACCTATGGGCAAACAGGGGCAACATTTGTTTATTGAGCCTTGACATACCAACTTGCCATTTCCTATGCCATACTATGTATTTATACCAACTATGCCTATTTTATTTGAATAGATGGCTACACTAGTCAAATTCCTCTGCTATCAGGTGGAACTATAGTGACTTGAGGTCCTTTAGGAATATGTAGGTAACACTCAAGTTCTATTGAGTTCATCTCGATCACCCCTAAGTTGTGCTCTCACCATTTTTTGAGCAACCTATGCCATGCTCTCACTATTTTGTGAGCAACCTAAGCCATGCTCTCACTATTTTATGAGAAACCTAAGCCACACTCTCACCATTTTATGAGCTTGAACCATTTAGTATCTTGTCATTCTCAAATCAGGTTGAGATACTCTAAAATTTTCAAAAACATTTGTAAAACCCTTAGCAAAAAAACCAAAAACATTGACCACTTTTTTGCCTTAAGGATTCTGGGAACCCTTACTAAGTCACAATCAAATCAATTGTTCCTTAGTTTCCCCATCCTTTTTGGCCTTTATCTCATGCACTTGCCATTTTTCAAGACCATTCCTATCCTTCTATTCCATCCATTATGTTATTTTCATCAGTTATCATTTTCTTCCCATTTCCTGGGAGAACTACATTTGGCCTAAAGTTTTTTTTGGATATTGTATCCATAGAACTATGTAGGTAGCATCCACTTGCCTAGTGCATATGGAGACAACTCAGCCACCCCCTTCCTTTTCTTCTATTCCCCCATTTTGTTCATTTGTTAAGTTGTCACCTATTTTTTAGGGGCAATGTTCATATGATTTAAATTATTTGTTTCTTTGTTTGTTTCTACTTATTTTTTTGTTTGTGTGCATCTTTATTTGCTTTTAGTACTATTGCCTTGATTCAATCTATGTGTGCTCACTGGGTGATTCCTTGCCCGCACTTACACTTGAATCCATCCATATTTATATATCTACATTAGTATCATGATTTCTATCATTAGTGCATTATTTTTTATTGAGTATTATAATATGGGAGTCAGTCCTTATGCATATGTCAGTCAAGTCCTCATGATGTTATACCATGATGCCTACCGATACATGATATAATAAACCTCAGCTTTAGGAAGTCTATTCAAAAATGGTAGCATCACCATTTCTTCAGTACCAGCATCCTAATTCAATCCCAATCATATCCGAAATAGAGTAATTAAGTAATGAAATAATTTCAAAACTTTGTTTAGTTTGGATGAGCATTTCCCTACTAGTAGGTTGTCCTAATTCATCTTTATCCTTTGTATTAGATTCTCATCATCATCAACCAAATCAGTCATATTTCCCATAATCAAGGTCCAATGATTATAACTACCTTTGGGTAAATTATTGTAGACCATCCCACCTGCATTTCTCAATTTTTATAATTGCCTTTGGGCAAATAATTATGTTCTCACCAAATTTACTTTCTTTTGCCCAAACAGGGACATGTCGTTATCTTGTTTATTTGTCTTAACTAGGGTAGTTCCATATTCTCAAAGATTATAACCACCTCTGGGCAAATCATTGTGTTATCATACCATGTTTCTACTATCGAGATACAATCCTTATAACTACCTTTGGGTAAACCATTGTACACCATTCCACTTGCATTTTTAGTGATTTTGAATATTTTTTCAATATCATTATGTTCTCATCCAATTATTTTCCTTTCTTTGGTCCCTTCATCTCCATTCTTTTGTTCGAGGGACCACTTGCCAACCTTTTCTTGTGCCAACCATTCCCTTAAGTGGAAATCATATAGTTAATTCATCATCATTGTAGTTGTAGGCATACATGACCTTTTTGATATTTTGAGAAGAAGTTATTGTGCCTATAGCTTGTAATGCCTTCCCAAATAGGGGTAAATTGTAGACACCTAAATCTAGCCACCAATGACCTCCAATCAGGCTTTTGACCAATTTCCACCAAAATTCACAATTTGGCCTAAAAAAACTAAAGCACATTAAAAGATTTGAAACTAATGTATTCAAGTTCCAATTTTGGCCAAGGTATCCCTAAATTGGGAAATGCATTTTATGGGCTAACTAACTTTGATCAGATCATTTCAAGTTAAAATGCCAATTTTGCACCTAGTACTCTGGATTACTCTTTTCTATAAAATCTATTGCACAAGACATGTGCCTTTGTCATTTGGTTTTGGAAACATCCTAAATGGGATAATAAATTTAATGCATTTGACATCACATCCTAATTCAAATCCAGTCAAATTTTGGGCTAATAACAAGACACTCTGTTCAATTTGATTAGTTTATGCACAAATTACCAAAGTTTTACATCAAAGTGCTTAATCATGTTTTAGGATAATTAAACCAAATCAAGTTCTTAAGTTAATTTTCTATGATATTTGTTGAATATTTCTTTTTGTAAATTGATTTCTATTAACTGCATCATCAGGTGACCTCATTTCTTTGGAAGGCATCCCTAGGCCATAAATGCCACAAATATCTGAATCAAGCCACCATATGCCTCACCAAAGCTCTTTTATGCCTCTTAAATGCCCCTCTATCCCAAATATTAATGAGCTTATTTATGGATTTTAATTACATAATTGAATTAATCCTTAGCTACACATCTTAATCTTGAGATGAATGGTTCAGAATGATTCTAACCATTTTTCCAAAATCTATAAATAGGAGACCTTACCACATGAATTTTAAGCTCTGATATGCCAAACTTATAATATTAAATTGATTTCAAAATTTCATGCAAATTAATGTTATAATGCCCAAATATTGAGCCAAGCCAAGCCAAAGACACAAGGTGCCAAGGAGAGATGGAGGTAGCCAAGCTTCCATTGATGCAAACTTCATGAGCACAAAGTTGAGCAAGCTACTACAACAAGAATTTTAGAGCATATAAGGAAGGTGAAAGAAGGTTCATGTTTTAGTTGTGTTTTCATTTTTTTTTGTTAACTAAGCTCTCCCTAGTAACTAGGGCTAGAGATGTTATACTAGTGTGTTTATTTTATTTTATTTTCATTTTGGAACTAACATAATACTAACCATCCTCTATTGAGTCAAATTCCTAGTCTACAAATAGGACCAAAATATTTTATTCATCAATGCCTATAATATTGAAGGAGAATTAGTGAGGCTAAAGGACATGACCAGAAACTCATAGTGGCCATCATGCATGTGAAAAACTATCTTAGGGATATCATCCTCATGAAGCCAAATTTAATGATATCTAGAGCAAAGATCCAACTTAGAAAAAAAATGAGTGCCATGAAGGTCATCAAGAAGCTCATCAATAATAGGGATCAGGAACTTATCCTTGATGGTGATGTGGTTAAGTGCATAAAATTCAATGTAGAGTTGTTATAACCCATTTTTTATGAACAAGGATAACTGGGGAAGAATATGGGTTGGTGTTGGGGTGAATAATGCCTTGCTTTAGTAAGCCTCAAATGAGCATCTCAATCTTAGTCTTTTGTTGAAATAGGTAGAAATAGAGGTTGATGTTGGGAGGAATACCTCCAGGAAGGATCTGAATACGGTGGTCCTCTAACCATGATGGTGGCAATCCTATTGATTTGGCAAAGACATGTGCATATTTATGCAAAATAGTTTGTAGATCAGAAAGAGGATTGGACACTATTGATGGTTACATTTGAATGGAATGGAGTTGGGAAATGACACCATGTCAATTATTCTTAAGAATCTTTTCTATGTGATGTGAACTAATAATGCTGACAGACCCTAGTTGTAAGCCTTTCAATGTGTGTTTTTGCCCATTATCTAAAAATTGTATCCAAAGTTTATCAAAATCCCATAAGATAGGTCCAAGTGTGTGTAACCATTGGGCTCCTAAAATAACATCACATCCACCTAATGGTAAGGCAAACATGTTATAGCACAAGTTATAATATCCAATAGAGATACACACATTATGACACTTTTCTTTGCAAGGTAATGTGCTTCCATTGGTAATCATGACTTTAAATTTGGAGCAAGGATAGATAAAATAATCAACCTATTTGGTGATCTGAGGGTCAATGAAGTGATGAGTGCTACCAGAATCAATGAGTATTGTGAGAGGGAACTTCTTGAAGTAACCCATGACTCACATGGTTTGTGTGGTGGTGACTCTTATTAAGGCATGAAGAGAGATCTCTGGTTGGTCTTCCTAAGAAGCAGATTCCATAATCAGCTAAGCTTCTTCTAAATCATCTATTGTATCCTGAACATATTCCTAATCTTTAGTTTCAGGTGAAGAGTCCGCATTCAATAGGTAGATATTTTTCTCAACACATCAATGTCCCTGAGTGAATCTATCATCACAATTATAACATAGTCTTTTTTCTCTATGGGCTCACATATTTGCTTCAATCAAATGCTTGATAAGAGTGGTTATGGGGGTTGGTGTTGTTTGAGATCATTGTGGAGTTGTACTTTTGAATGAAGCAAAATTGGATTTGAATCGATGTTGAGCTATGATCTTATCCTCTACTAATTTATCCAACCCTAAGGATTTCATCATCATGTTAGGCCAAAACATTTTGACATTAGATTAAATTGCATCTTTCAGTCCACTGACAAATTAACTCCTGAAGAATTCATTAGATAATCTCTCTGTGTGATTGGCTAGTTATTCAACTTTTGTTTGATATTATCTCACAGTTCCTATTTGACAAAGCTTAGTGAGTGCTCCTATGAAGTCATGAAAAGCACTAGGACCAAACTGTTGTAAAATAAGGGTGCAAAAATTGGTCCATCTTGGCTCATCATGAGCCCTGGTATACCAATGATACCATTGAAGGGCTTCAAGTTCTAAGTAAAAGAATGTAAGTGGAACCTTGTTGGTATTAGAATTATTATGCAGAATAAATTATTGTTCTGCTTGATAGATCCATCCAATCGCATATGCACTATGGAATCAAGCAAAATCAAGCTTCAACCCACAAAAATTATTAGAAGAAAAAAATACGGTGTTAGAAGAGAACTCTAGATGTCATCTAGTGTTCAAGGTGGTATGCTGAAGACTGAGGTCAATAATTTTTTCATCAAGATATTTTATGTGTGTCTTGAGGGTGGCAATTTCATCCTCTGTGTTTTTTTCTCCTATTCGGGTTACTACCGTGACCTGAATAAAAGATTTTATTTTTTATTTTTTTATTTTTATTTTTTATTTTTTTGTAATGGGTAGGAAAACTAGAGTTAGACACGTTTAGTAACGGAAGTTTACAATTTTGGTGAATTTGAAAGGGGTAAAGATACCTTTACTATTTTTTTTGCATAGTGGGAGTATGATTGATGAAGGTGAGGGAAATTTACGGAGTGAAAATGAAAAAATTAAAAAATTTATCAAATAGGGAGAAAAGAGCAGAAAAGGGAAATGAACAATGTGGAAAATTTTCAAGAAAAATAGACAAAAATAGAAGATATGGCAAAACCCAAAAAAATAAAAAATTGAGATTTGCAAGAATTAAGAGTGGAATCAAGATATGGGACCTCAAGGAAGAAAATGTGGAGAATGAAATTTCAAGTGTCTGGATAAATTTTGATGATAAAATAGGATACAAATAGAGAGATATAGTTTTTTTTTTTTAAATTACTCTAAATGTTTGGTTGTAAGTCCTCTAAGAGTCTTCTAATACTCTACTGATAGTTTTCTAAAGATTTTCTAGTTTCTTATTACTATCAACCATCTAAATGCAAGTCCTATGAGAGTCTTTTGATACTCTGATGATGGATTATTTGATAGTCTATTAAAAATATTCTGAAATTGATAGAAATAGGCCCCAAGTTTCAACAACTGCCTAAAGTTTTAAAGATATCTCTCTGGCTACCAATGTTGTTTAAGCGAGTATCACTCTCCAAAAACAAATTGGCCACAGATTTACCTCTAAGTGACATCTCTTGGTTTTCCTCATGGGTGGGAGCTACTCAATCAAAAAGAGGTCATTGTCCATTTTATTGGTAGATCCTCTCAATGGGTTAGCTACTTTGGGGTTCTTGTGGTATTCCTCATAATGAGTTTTAGGGATTTCACCCAAGCACTTACCACAGTTATGTAGACAGGTATTTATCTTGATTTGAAATAGAATATTTTGATACAAAAAATTACTTAAATGAATTATATAACAGAATAGAGTTAAGACTTTTTGGGGAAAAAATGGCCCTACAAAGCACTCTGATACCAGATGAGAGGATCTTTCCTGAACAAGTTGGCAGATAATTACAAATACATGAAATAAACTATTAAAATTAGCAATATATTAACCAAATAAGTAGAATGGAATTATAATGACTGAATTGCAAAATCATTAGCCTCTTCAAGGGAGCAACCTACTTTGAGCAAGCTCAATATATTTTTGGATGCCTTCATTGGCCTCAACACTTATACACTAAGTCTAATCTAAACAACTACTACTTCCCATGAATGTGGGATAAAACAAAATGCTCATGGGATGAATTAAAAATCATATGCATCCACAACAACTATTATATTAACAAAGTAAAGAAAAGGGGTAGCACAAGTTCTTAAGAGTTTTTGGACCATATTTGACTTGATTAGTTGATTATCATTTTGTATCTATATAGATTCAACACATGATATTGCATGTTAAGGGGAATCCAATGATTTTTATTCATATTTGTTCCTATTAAGGTATGATGTAGTGATTATTGGTAGGATAAAAAGGACCAATGATAGATGAAGGTGGGAATGGATTGGTGATGCTAATGAATGAGTGATTGGTATCATGATCTTCATAGACATTCCTAAGAGACCTAGATTCAATTCCAAATGGAGTGTCCTCAAGAATATTAAATGGATCACTAAGGCTCTTCGTAGAATAAACATCAAAAGATGAATCATATCCACCTTGATGATCTTTGACTAATAAAGATTGTAAGAAATATGTTTTGCCTTCATCATCTTGAGATGGACTAAAGACATCATCAAAGAGATAGGTGTTGGCATGACTTTCATTATCTATAAGGGATGGTGATTCTGACTTGGATTTTGAATCATATGCTAGTATTGGACATGATCCTAATGTAGATGACCATCCTAATGCTAACTTTGACAAGGATATAGATGACACTAACGAATTAATACTAGTGATAGGTGGTAACCTAATAGTGGCCATAAAGAGGGTTTTTTGGATAACATTGTTGTCCAAAATTACCTTTCTCACCTTGGGTTTATGAATGGATGCTTTAGGCTTAAGGGATTTGTGAAAATGGGGGATTCGATGTGGGTAGGATATAGGGATGGTTTTATTATGGGTGGTGTGGAGAGAATTAAGGTCATGACCCTAGTTGAGAAGGGAAGACGCTTGATCATACTCAGGAAGTGCTTCTTGGCATACCTCTCTTTGCACACTCCTAGGTGTAGATGTAGACATCTAATTCCTAACACCATTTGTGTTGGAATTTTCAATCTTACTTGAATTACACTCAAATGCACATTTTAGGTCAAAATCATTAAAACACCCTATATGGTTCAAAAAATTTATTTATAAGTGTCGATTTAGGTCAAATTGTCCCTATATGAGGCAATGTATTTTATGGGCCAGCTAACTTTGATCAGATTGTTTTGAGTCAAAATGCCAATTTTGCACTTGGGTACTCTAGATTGCTCTTTTCTATCAAATATCTTGCATGAGACATGTGCCTTTATTATTTATTTTTGACATCCTAAATGGGATAACAGCTCCAACACATATAACATCCCCTTCTAATTCTTCTCCAGTCAAATTATGACCTAGTAATATAAATTTTTGACCATTTTAATTAATTGAGGACCAATTTTCATATAATTGCACAAATGTTGATTAACCTTGTTTAAGGCTAATTGATCTAAATCAAGAGCTTAAGTGGATTTTCCCTGAGAGTTGTTGAATATTTCTTTTTGAAAATTGATTTCTATTAACTACATCACCTAAGGACATTATCATATGGGGTGGCATCCATAAGTCATAAATGCATAAAATATCAGGCTTATGGGTCTTCCATGCCTCTTAAATGCCTTTTTATCCCAATATTTATGAGGGATATTTATGTATTTAATTATATAATTGCATTAATTCATGGCCACACATCTCAATCTTGAGATAGACGGTCATGGTTGATCCTGGTCAATCTCAAAAATCTATAAATAGAGGAGCCATGAACATCATTTTTAAGCTTTATTTGTGTAAAGTTATAATGTTAAATTGTCTCCGCAATCTTTTGCATTTGACCATTGATTTTATTTTTAAGCTTGATTGATAGGCTAGTTTAGTGATTCTAAATCATAAGCCTAAGTTTTGCAAGGAATTCTTGAGACATTGGAGGAGTTGGACACCATTGTTGTTGAAAACAAGAGCTCTTGATCAAGGGAGAACATGATTTTTAGCCACATTTGTATGGTGAATCCACTTGGGAAGTTAATATGGTATTTCTTTTTTTTCAATTATTTCTTACTATTACTTGCAATTATTGCATGAATAGATAGGCTTAATTTGGTTTACTCATATGCATTTTTTCTTTGATTTATTGGACTAATGGTTGAGTAATCATTTTATATAATCTTCTCTACATTTTAGCATGCCTGGTGGGATCAAAACCCATAAATTTTTTCACAAAGGCTCTTTCAAGCAACCTACTAATCTTTTCCATGCAAGATCTTGGAATTGGAGGCTAAAAAGAGTGAAATTTTAAGTTAAAATTTTATTTTTTTTATAGTTGCATTTTTATTTTTGGAGACCTTAGTTTTTCTCTCTGTTACAATATCGATGCTCACACAGTAATGATTTTTTAATGAAATTTTTGTTTGCTAAACAACAATTTTGTAGACAAGAGCAGTGATTTTGCTGACCAAAGCAACAATATTATTTTCTAGAGTGACGATTTCACAAAATAATGATATAATCATTATGGGAAACAATATTGTTAATTTGGTCAAAAATTTTGTCAATAGAATAACAATATTGTGTTTTTTGTTTGGTAATAGTGATTTCATAGGTAAACAATGATATCATCACTCTAGGCAGTGATATTGTTAATTTGGATAGTGATTTCATAGGTAAATAATAATATTGTGTTTTTTGTCTGATCTAACCCTAAACAGTGATATTATTGTCTAAAATTATGACTTTGTAGGGAAACAATGATATTGACTGTGTAACAATAATTTTGAAATAGAGAGCTTGTTTTGAGAAGTTGCATCACTCATTTGCAAATTAGCTTCAAAGCTAAAGGACATACTGACTTTTGCATTGCAAGATCAAGCTTGGAATTTGTTAAAACATGTTTTTTAGACCTTTTTTGAAAATTTTAAAATGGATTAGGAACCTTTTTTTGGTGCTTAATGAAAAATTTAGATGTTTAGGTGAATGTTTTGACAAATTATGCTTTCAAAGTTACAACTTAAGACCAGGGGTCAAAATAACACCACCTAATCCTTCATTTGATTCTTAAAACTAAAATCATCTGACAAATTTTGTCTTCAATAGTTATTTAAACTTAGAATTTTATTGGCAAAAAGAGGGACCTTACATGTATACTCTTCCATCTATCCCCTTTAGGGGAATTTTGAAATCAAAAGTACCGTCCTTATTACAAACATGCCTAATCCAAGGCATAGAAAGAATGTCATCTAAAGCACTCCCCAAAAACTCATAATATTTTGGTGATCTTGAAATGACCTTAAAGTCTTTCTATTAGTCATTTATTTTATTGCATCTTGGCTTATGAGGGGGACTTCATTACCTCCCACAAGTTCTATAGGTAAGCTTTGACCTGAGGTTTCATATTTTAACACTGACTTCAACCACTCCCATTAGGATTGGAGGTTTGAGAGCTTAAACCACCTTCTAGTGTTGGAGTTACACATGGGACGTATTTGCACTTTAGACATTGCACTACATTGAACAAGCGATGGATGTAGTGGTTGAAAAAAGGACAAGACCTTTTTTCAACAAGCCAAGTGCCATGAACACCCAATTTAAGTGCATTTCTTTTATAATGTGGCATGAAATTCATCGGGCAATTGATCCATCTAGACATTTGAAAATTTATAGATCTTAGACAAATCCCCACTTGTCGTAGAAGTGTTGTTGGTGCAAGGTGTGCCTCAAGGTCTATGTCGTTGTATTTTCATTTGAGAGAAGTGGGGGTGTAAAAACCCTACTATATAATGTGCATTTACTTTTGGATGAACACTTAAAATCTTCTCAAATGACATATATAGACGGACTCCAACAATATCATGCTACCTTAACAGTTTAGACCTAAGATGATTATTTTTATCATTAGCTTACTTGGTCTTGATTTGTGTCTAAAACTGCTTGTTAACTCAAATAAATATAACCAAAACACATCATCCTCAAAATTCTTGAGCAAGGGAGGTGTTACGTTGTCTAATTGGAAAAATTATTTTTTCCTTGTTCAAATTGTTATCAAAACTTTGTGTCATGTCACCCACTTTGGTGTAGTTATGCTGCCCAATTGAGTCTAGATCATTTATCCAATTTGTTTAAGTCCCTCATTTATAATTCACATTTGAAATTGAACCTTTCTAAGTTTTAAGGGTTGGTGTGTTAAATTGGGTTCGCTATTTGCACTCTAAACTTATTCTAAATTGGGTTTAATTTTCCGTTTGGATTGAGGGTCATTTAGAAGACTCAAAATCATATTATCATCTTGGTGGACTCAAGTTATCTTACGTATCATTCATGCTTTGAGTTCTAGAACATATTTTATCCTACTAAAACCATGTGGTGATGTTGTGTTACCCATTTGGTCCTAGCTTTGTACTTAGTGATTCATGTATGTTTTTACATCTTGAGTTACTTAGTTCATATTATCTTCTTTATAATCTGGAGATATTTCCTTTAATTTTCTAGGATCAACTCATCAAAGTTAAAACTAGTTTTTACGTTACAGGCATATCATAAATATCTAGGCTTTGGTGTACTAGTTTTCACCTTAGATCTTTGAATTACCTTACCCTCCTCCAATCTATACGATTTCAAATTTACCAAAAGTTGAGTAAATTCATGAATCAAATCTTTTAATTATGTGTGGTTCCAAGCCACCCTCCTTTATAGTCTCTTTGGTACCTTATTCATTTGGTTGAAGAGAACCAAACGTACCTTGTTTGAACATTTGCAAAACATTGATCCAAATCTAGTCAAACACAGAACAACTCTTTTGATATGACTCAAAGGTTCACTTGTAGTGGGGCCTCTTATGGCCTTAGCTATGAGGATGAGAAATTTTATGATGGTCAAGATAACCCCATTATTTTTTATGACATCCCCACAATAGTAGGATCTAAAGATGATTACAATGAATATTAACCCTAATAAGATCAAGATGAAGCACTTCTTAGGTTGATAGAATCAAGTGCTAGACTACCTTCAAACTTTCCTATAGAATAATTGCATACCTTAATTAGAGGGAGAACAATGACAACAAGATCAATCATTTGCACAAATAGACATACCTTCTTCTTCTAATAAAGGAAAAGAAATACAAACAGAGTCAAAACCCACAAATCTAGATCTTCTAGCTAAGATCAATATAATAAGTCAATGATATGCTAATCAATTTATCATAGACTTAAGTGACTCATTTTTTTCCACTTCAATTCACAATGATGCTTCGAAAGAACAGGAAAATGTGATTGAAAGTATGCAACAAACATTTGATGAGAGCATAACCATAGTGGATCAAGGTAACCTAAACAAATAGTCAAAGTCATAAGAGATCTTACAAAATTTTCCATTTGACATAGAGCATTCATTCTTCAATAATCAAGAACCTCTTATTACTTTACAGAATCAAAGACCCAAACATTTAACTCGAATTGAGGAAATCCCTCAAGATAATTTGGCTAGTTTGTTCCAACCAACACAAAAATTGGTAAATAAACATAAAACTTACCAAAATCAACAAAGTACTAAACAACCAAATTCAGGGAATGTTTTACAATCCAAGAATCAATGCCTTATTTTCTTGACATAAGGAGTGAATAAAAACCAAGGCGTGGATCGAAAAGTATACATTCTCTATAGATCTACACAAAATCAGGGGCACATTCCACCCCGACAACAACAAAATTAGGGGCACATCCACCCCAATAGCAACAAAACTAGGGGCACATTCCACCCCAAAAACATCTTATCCAATCCATAAATGCACCAAACATGCAAGATTGTAATTCTATGAAGAAAATTGTTCAGATATTGGAGATGAATAAAAGAGTTAAAAAGTACAAATTCGATGAGATATGTCCATATCCATTTGATTTATCTATTCTCCAAAACCCCTTTTCACCTCATTTTGAGGCACCTAAATTTTACAAGTACAAAGGAAAGGGAGATCTAAGTGATCACATATAGGCATTCTTTGTCTTATGTCAATAGGTTGCTTATAGTAGCGAGTACTTATTTTGACTATTTTCATGAAGTTTAGCAGGATAGGCTTTAGATTGGCTACTTAAACTACCCAAAGGATTAGTTGCAAATTGAAATGATTTATCAAAAAGTTTGTTAACCATTTCTCATATAACATAGAACATGAATTGACCATTTTTAACTTATGCAAAGCCAAATATCATGATGGTGAAAGTTTTGTTGCATATCTACAAAGGTGGAGAATATTGGTAGGTTGCTTTCAACATAACTTGATAGACAAATAGTTGGCCGATATATTTACACATAAATTGCATCCTAAATTCATGCATAATCTATGGTTATCTTTTGCTAACTCATTTAAATAAATTATTGACAAAGGAGTGCAAATTGAGAAGGCTCTTATTGCTAAAGGCCTTGTCAAGATTTTCATGTAGGGTCAAACATCTAATCAGAATGAATCACCAGTTCAAATGATTATGAAGGATAGGCCTAAGGGATTTAACAAAAATAAGAACATGGTTGGAAATGGGGTGATTAAAATAAGGCATGTACAGATAGTGTAAGTTATGCCTCCTCTAAATGTACAAATACTCCCCCAAATCCACCACCTACTCTACATAGATAGCCTCCATGAAGGACATTTCATAACAATTTTAGAGTCTTTAGCAAGTTAGGAGAACCAATTGAAATAGTGTTACAAGATCTCATGGCTACTAATTTGATTGTATAAATAGTACCAAGGCCATTTCCTCAAGATCAACCAAAACTAGATTGGTACAAAGAAAATGAATGGTGTAACTTTCATCGTGTTATAGGTCATGGTGCATATCATTATGTCCAATTACGACACATTATTGAAGACTTTATTTAAAGTGGTGAACTAGAGATTAAGTTGGCCCCTAATCAGGACACAAATCAAGATATGAGGATCTACAAGGACCCCTTTCCTTAACATAATCCACCACCACCAAGAAATAATCAAAACCAAGGTCAAAATCAAAGATAGAGGTAGAATCAGAACCAACATCAGGGCTAGAATTGTAATGAGCATAATCAAGATCGTAATGCCTATACTAACAATGTGGCTTATAACAACATTCCATATGATTATAACAATACTCTGAGGCACATTTCTATTACCCACATTACCACTATTACTGTGAAACCATGTGGACAATCTCATATTCCTTGCAGCATGGGACCCATCATTAGAGGGTCAACACCCTCTCCCCCTAGTAATACCACATTGAGTATGCATAATCATGTTTTGACTCTATTTGCATGGGTTATTAGTTTTGAACAACAACACCCTTCATCTAATTATAAAGGTTCCTCATTGACTCAAAACTATAGTAATATAGCTAGATGCCCATAAGTCACCATCCAAGGCCCTTAGCCTTCCTCTTCTAATTATAATGACTCCTTGCCACCTCTAGGTTATGCAGTCACAACTAAATGGCCACAAGTCACCATCCAAATCTCTTCACCCACTTCTTCCATAAAACCCAATGAGAACATTGTGTCAATGGTTCCAAAGCTGAATATTATGCCAACAAAGATTAAACTAACTCAATCCACAATCAAAAAGCCTTATAGTTTAGCAAACCAATTAAACAAAACACCTGCACAAATTTACATATTAGAACTCTTGTAGACATTTGATGTCCATATAACTATTATGAATAACCTTTTGAAAGAATCTATTGTGCCTAGCCATATTAACCCTGATCAGTTCTAGAACCTAGTTGGACATTTATCTTCATTTCAAAAAATTATATTTCACCAAAAAGACATGGCCACTCTTGGCTCAAACCACAACAACCCACTATACATAGAGATAATCATTATAGATCATAAGATCAAGTGGGTTATTATAGATAATGGTTCAGGGCTGAACATCATATCTCTTAAATTGGTATGATGATTAGGCTACATGGATAAAGACATTCAACAAGAAACTATTAGAATCAAAGCTTACAACAACATCGAGAGGGATTCTTCTGATATAATTTGGTTACCAGGCATGGTTGGGTCTATTTCTCATCACACATTATTCCATATTGTGGATATTGAACTTCCTTATAACATACCTCTTGGTCATCCTTGGATCCATCAAGTACAGGCAGTACCATTCACTCTTCACTAATGCCTTAAGTTTCCCCATGATGGGATCGAGGTTACTATTCCCATTGATTAGTAGCCATATCAATATTGCAAACATCATGAAGCTGAGTTTCATAATTATAACTATTGCCCAGGTTTTGAATTCATTGCAAAGAAAAACAATCCATCATTTCCCATCCATCTCCATCTAATTATATCGACCTTAGTGATCTAGCTTCCACTTCGGTCGATCCATTTCTTGTAGCTCTTACAAAGTAAGTTATTATTAAAGATGTGGGTATTTCCCAAACTCCTAACAGACCCAACCAGATTTGGTAGCCAAAGAAGAAAAAACAAAAACCACCTATGGTTTTTGTACTTGCAATCATGCCAAATAAATATCAAGAGGATTTTATCGAGGGACATTGGTTATATTTATAAGGCCTTGTTGATTACTTTCAGAATCCAAAGTATCATATCCCTAACTGGATAATGGATCATCTTGACTATACAAGGAAAGGCCTTGGCCCACAAGTGCAAGGCATATTATAACCCTTATCAGCTGGAGTTGTCAATTGGAATCATGGTCTCAAATTTAAACCACCTTTGGGTAACCTCATGACTTTTGATAGTGACTCTTTCGAAGTGACTAGTGATGAGACTCCTAACAATTACACAACATCCCATTATAGCCTTCTTGATGAGCCTGTTGAGTCAGATTTATTTGATTCAAATGCCATATTAAACATAACACCTATTGGAGCTTCCCATCTTGAAACAAGAACCCATCGTAGTGGTGAATCCCTTCCTGAAGCAGGACATTATATCTTTACCATTAGAGCTTCCCATCCTAAATCAAACCCTCATTGTTCCCTATGTCTTTGCCATACTAAACTCATAGATTGGGATCAACAAAATTAGTCATATGCCTCAACGAGTTTCAAAATGAAGAATAAATTTTAAAATACATGGGCCTATGAGATAGATTACCCATTGGCAATCACAAATAAGGCTTTTATTTTTCATCGGATCTTTCTGTCTACTTTGGAGAGTAGACAAACTTTCTTGGTCATAATAAAGAACAAACATCAAGATCTTTGGGTGAAAACCTCTTTGAGGCACTCATCGATCAAGGAAAAAATAAAGAAAAATACAAGCCTTTGAGTGAAAACTTATTTCAGGCACTCCTAGGTGGGAAAGTTCGCTCATCCCCTTAGGACACAAAAGGTCCATCTAGCCCAAGTTTCATAACCAATACAAGCATCTCTTCATAACAACATCAAATGTTTGAGCATCTTGCTCTTGAGTTTCTTGAGGTTTTTGCTACTTGGCCTTTACCTGAGATGGTTGATTTTGATTCATCATACTATCTAGATCTTTGGGAGGAATAAAACTAAGATGTGGCAGAACAAAATGATCATGATCATGCCTTGCCTACAATTCTAGAAGGATGGATCCACACTTCTGGTGAAGAACATGACAGAAGTGAATTTGGGAACCTATGAGGATCCCAAAATTATTTATCTTAGAGCTTCCCTTATTAAAGCAGAATATGAGCATAGTATATTCATTCTTAAGGATTATATAGACATCTTTGCATGGGTGTACTCTGACATGCCAGGCTTGGACCCTATTTTGGTTGTGCATTGCTTTGTTTTCTATCCTGATGCCAAAATAGTCAAGCATAAATTGAGAAAGATGTATCCACACATTACCATATTGGTTAAGGCCAAATTAGAAAAGTTGTTACGAGCCAATTTTATTAGACCACTAGATTATTCTAAATGGGTTTCCAACATAGTACCAATGAGTAAAAAGACCTCAGTTATACATCTTTGTACTAATTTTTGAAATATCAATAAAACATACCCCAAAGATGATTTTCCTCTGCCCAACATTGACATGATCATCGACTCAACTGTTGAGTGTGAGATGTTGTCCTTAATGGACATATTTTTTAGTTACAATCAGATCAAGATAGCCCCTGAAGACCAGTACAAGACTGCATCTACCACTCTATGGGGGACATTTTATTACCACGTCATGCCATTTGGCTTGAAGAATGCTAGAGAAACATATCAACATGTAATGACTATCATATTTCATGACATGATGCATGACATTATAGAGGACTATGTTGATGATATACTATCAAAATCACAAACAAGAACTGGACATCCTGATGTTCAACAAAGAATCTTTGAGAGGCTTTATGAATATAAAGTCCACTTGAATCCTAAGAAATTTGTCTTCAAAGTCACATCAGGGAAATTACTAGGGTTCATTGTATCATAATGAGGGATCAAAATTGACCTTGTAAAATTCAACACTATTGTGGTAATGCCTCCACCAAAAAATCTTAAATAGCTACAAAACCTGTAAGGAAAGATCCTGTCTATATGCAAGTTCATTGCTCAATTGACAAATAAGTTACACTCATTTACTCATATTTTGAAGAAAGGGGTAACATTTCAATGGGATGAAGATTATCAGATAGCATTTGCAAAGCTTAAGACATACTTGGCCAATCCACCAATCTTAAGACCACTAACACAAGGAAAGCCACTACTTCTTTATATATCAACCACAACACATGCATTGGGAGCACTTTTGGCCCAACATGATGATCATGGTAAGGAACATGTTATTTATTATTTAAATTTCACATTATTGGCTTATGAATATAAGTATATGCCTATTGAGAAGGCATGTTTAGCTATGGCATTTTCCACTCAAAAATTTCAACATTATATGCTAAATAACAAAACTATTGTCATCACCAAGGTGGACCCTCTCAAGTTCCTCTTGTCTAAAGCAGCTCTTCAAGGATGTATGGCTAAATGGGTTATGCTCCTAAGTGAGTTTGATATTGAGTACCAGAATCAAAAATAAATCAAAGGGTAAGTAATTGTTGACCAACTTGCAGAAGCTCTTATTGAGGATACTCAACCTCCCAAGTTTGACTTTTCAGATGATTATATCATGATGATAGAAAAAGAACCACAAGAACCTGAATAGTGGATGCTCTATTTTGATAGATCCTTCACATCCCATGGATTTGGAGCTGGCATATTATTGATCACACCATAGAGGGATTTAATTCCCAAATCATTTCATATACAATTTCATTTATAAACAATATGGTCGAGTATGAGGCATTGATCACAGGGTTCCACCTTGTTATACAGTGGGATATTCAAATCTTAAAGGTCTATGGACATTCACAGTTAATCATAAAGAAAACCACTAATTAGTATCAAACAAGAGATGATAAGCTTGTTCCTTACAAGCAAATTATCGATAACCTCAAAACACATTTTAAATCTCTATAGTTTGAACAAGTTTTAAGAGTAAACAACAAATATGTCGATGCAATGGTGATGATGGGTTCCATGATTCAAATGGATGGTAGTGCTGAAGAGTATCAGTTCATGATTGAAAATCTTCTTAAACCTGCACATATTATAACAAATTCTAAGAGGGTATGCACCATCGTTGGTCCTAATCCTCCACCTGAGCTACCATGGTACCAAGATTTTTATAACTATTTTCATAGTCATATCTTCCCTACCAACCTTTCCAAAAACCAACAGGAACTATTCCTTCATCACTTAACACATTATACTCTCCTTGGAAACACACTTTATCGTAAAGGCTATAATGGAATGCTTCTTCATTAATTATCTTTAGGAGAATCCAAGATGGCACTAAAGGAAGTTCATGAAGTAATGTGTGGGGCCCACACCAATGGTGTAGTCTTAACAAAGAAGCTCCTCAGAATAGGGTATTATTGGCCCAAAATGAGATCGATGCTTACAACTATGTAAAGAAGTGGGTTCCTTAACAATAGCATGGTAACTTGATATACACACCTTCTTTACCACTACAGCCGATCACAACACCATGGTCATTCTCAATGTGGGGTCTCGATCTCATCAAAAAAATTAACCCAACATCTTCAAATAGACATAAGCACATATTGACTTCAACCGAGTACTTTACCAAGTGGATTGAGGCCATTCCTCTCACTTATGTTACCGATAAGTAGATAGTCAAATTCATTCGTTACCATATCACCTATCGATAATGGTGGAGCTTTTCAGAACTAATGGTGGATCTTTTGGGAACTAAGATGTGATATATATTTATGCAAAATTCAAGATCAAGCACAAGAAATCAACTCCATATAACCTGTAAGGCAACGGATAAGTTGAGGCATTAAACAAAACCATTATAACCATCTTAAATAAGATTGTCAATGATGTTGGTCGTAATTGACACTTGCAACTCTTTTTTCCCTTTGGGCTTATAGAACCAATCATCAAACCCCAACTGGAGCCACTCCATACTCCCTTATTTTTGGTAATGAAGCTATTCTCCTGGTCAAAATTGAGATACCATCATTATGAATATCACTAGAGCACATTGAAGATGATGAAGACTATAGAGCCTCATGGCTGCAAGAACAAGAACTTCTTGATGGTAAACATTTGGCTTCCCTAGAAAACTTACAAGCCTATCAGAATAGATTGTGGAGAAGATACAACAAACACATTCTCCCTCGAGAGTTTGATATTGGTGACTTGGTTTTGAAAGAGAACTAAAATAACAAAAAATTTGAATGCAAAAAGAAAGGTAAGTTTCAACCTAATCGGTTGGGACCATATGTTGTTACGGTGAACTATGGATCAGGGCATATCAACTAGCTAAACCTAACGATGAAAAACTACATTTTGTTTGTGTGTGTTTATTTGTGTTTTCTTGGTGTTTTGTTGTGATTTTGCACCTCTCATTTTATTTCTTCTCCTTTTCTCTTTTTATTACGTATTGTCTCATCTTGCTCTTGTGTTTCCCTATATGTTTTTGCTTATCTATTTTATGTTTCAGAACATCTTGATGATTCGCATGGATCTTGATTATTTATATCTTGATCCTATGTTATTAAGTTATTATTGGACCATTTTGTTTATTTAATTGTTGATGGTATCTTATTTTTCTGTTTGCTTTTGCTTTTCTCTTTTGTGTTCAAGAATGTCTTGATGGTCCACATGGATCTTGATTATTTATATCTTGGTTTCATGTCATTAATATGTTCTTGGCTTTTGTTTTTAAACATTTTTGTTTCTACTTAAGTCTTGATTGATCATATCTTGATTTCAAATTAGGTTCATTTATGTTTATCTTTTTTTTTGTCTTTATTTTTTTGTTTAAATGTAAATCATTATAACTTTGGTTTTGGTCATTGTTTTACCATTATCCTTAGTTATAGGTATTGATATTTGAATCGGCTCAGCGTAATTAGAATATTTTGTCATTCTAAGTTATTCATACTTATGATGCCTAATTTTTTTTGATATATCAAGCACTTTGTACTCAGGTTTCAACGTCTTAACATCAACATCAGCTCCAATAAACAATTTTCAAGACCACTTTGCATAATCTAGACTCCTGGTATAAAAATAAGCATCTAGGTATCATGCATTTTAGCATTCGACCCTATGCTTAGATGTGCATCTCTTCACATACATTATGAGTCTAATCAATTTTTGGTCATTTTTCATCATTCCTCATTCCATTCTCTCCTAAATTTGGGATGACTACATTGGGCCTAAAGTTCATATTGGAACATGCATCCATAGAACTATGTAGGCAGTGTCCACTTGTCTTGTACATCTGGAGTCAGCTCGGCCAATCCCTTCTTTTTCTTCTCTTCTCCCATTTCTTTTGTCATTGTTCCTCTTTAATTAGGAAATAATTGTTATGCCATTTTTTTTTGTTATGTTGTGGTGGAAAGTAACGTCGCTACCGCACGTGCATGAACATTTGTCTTTAAACCTCACTAACTTGGTTTTTTGTTTGTGTGTTTATTTTTGTTTTCTTGATGTTTTGTTGTGCTTTTGTACCTCTCCTTTTATTTCTTCTCCTTTTCTCTTTTTATTACATCTTGTCTCATCTTGGTCTTGTGTTTTTCTATATGTTTTTGCTTATCTCTTTTGTGTTTCAAAACATCTTGATGATTCGCATGGATCTTGATTATTTATTTATTGATCCTATGTTATTAAGTTTTTCTTGGACCATTTTTCTATTTAATTGTTGCTGGTGTCTTATTTTTTTGTTTGCTTTTATTTTTATCTTTTGTGTTTAAGAATGTCTTGATGGTCCACATGGATCTTGATTATTTATATCTTGGTCTCATGTCATTAAGATGTTCTTGCCTTTTGTTTTTAAATATATTTATTTCTACTTAAGTCTTGATTGATCATATCTTGATTTCAAGTTAGGTTCATTTATGTTTATCTTTTTCTTTGTCTTTATTTTTTTGTTTAAATGTAAATAGCTATAACTTTGGTTTTGGTCATTATTTTACTATTATCCTTAGTTATAGGTATTCACATTTGAACTGGCTCAACACAATTAGAATATTTTGTCATTCTAAGTTATTCACACTTATGATGCCTAATTTTTTTTGATGTATCAAGCACTTTATACTTAAGTTTCAATGTCTTAATGTCAACATTAGCTCCGATGAATGATTCTCAAGACCATTTTGCATAATCTAGGCTCCTGGTATGAAAATATGCATCTAGGTATCATGCATTTTAGCACTCGACTCTATTCTTAGACGTGCATCTCTTCACATACATTGTGAGTCTAATTAATTCATGGTAATTTTTCATCATTCCTCATTTCATTCTCTTCCAAACTTGAGAGAACTACATTTGGCTTGAAGTTTATATTGGAACATGCATCCATGGAACTATGTAGGCAGTATCCACTTGTCTTGTACATCTGGAGTCAACTCGGCCAACCCCTTACTTTTATTTTCTTCCCCTATTTATTATATCATTATTCATCTTTAATTAGGGAACAATTTTTGTGTCATTACTCTTTATTATGTTATGGTGGAAAGTAATGCCTCTACCACGCGTGTATGAACATTTGTCTTTAAACTGCACTTAGTTTTTTGTTTGTGTGTGTTTATTTGTGTTTTCTTGGTGTTTTGTTGTGCTTTTGCACCACTCCTTTTATTTCTTCTCCTTTTTTTCTTTTTATTTCTTCTTGTCTTTTCTAGTCTTGTGTTTCTCTATATGTTTTTGCTTATCTCTGTTGTGTTTCAAAACATCTTGATGATTCACATGGATCTTGATTATTTATATCTTAATCCTATGTTATTAAGTTGTTCTTGGACCATTTTTTTTATTTTATTTTTGTTGGTGTCCTATTTTTCTATTTGATTTTGCTTTTCTCTTTTGTGTTCACAAATGTCTTGATGGTCCACATGGATCTTAATTATTTATATCTTGGTCTCATGTCGTTAAGATGTTCTTGATTTTTGTTTTTAAACATTTTTGTTCCTACTTAAGTCTTGATTGATCATATCTTGATTTAAATTTAGGTTCATTTATGTTTATCTTTTTCTTTTTCTTTGCTTTTTTGTTTAAATGTAAATAGTTGTAACTCTGGTTTTGGTCATTATTTTACCATTATCCTTAGTTATAGGTATTCATATTTGAATCAGCTCAAGACAATTAGAATATTTTATCATTCTAAGTTATTAATACTTATGATGCCTAATTTATTTTGCTATATCAAGCACTTGTGCTTAGGTTTCAACGTCATAACGTCAACATTAACTCTGATGAACAATTCTCAAGACCACTTTGCATAATCTAGGCTCCTGGTATGAAAATATGCATCTAGGTATCACACATTTAGCACTCGACTTTATGCTTAGACATGCATCTCTTCGTATACATTATGAGTGTAATCAATTCTTGGTTAGTTTTCATATTTCCTTAATACATTCTCTCCCAAACTTGGGTGAACTACATTGGCCTGAAGTTCATGTTGGAACATGAGTCCATGGAACTATGTAGGCAGCATCCACTTGTCTAGCACATTTAGAGTTAGCTCAACTATATTTCATTATTTTTTTCATCACTTTTTACATTCTCATATGCTATATTTTATGTGGCTTTCTAATCCATTACACCATCGCATGTATGTTTATGCCCGCTCGCTTTAACGTATCTTTTAGGTTATATCCTTGAGCTATTTTTCTTGACAATTACCCATGTTGGGGCACAACATATGAACAACGTCAGAATCAAATCATCCCTACAAGGCCAAACCATTATTTATTCTTTATCAATGATCAAAATTTTCCCTAATGGGGCAAAACTATTTTATCGCGTTCACATTTACTCTACTAGGGCAACTCTTAATATATTCTCTTTGGAGACCCCATTCTAGTGGTGCTTCCCTTCCTGAAACAAAACATTCTCTCTTATCCTCTCATTCCAAGCTCTCCAAACTAATGTCCATGATGGAAATATTTAGTGTGCAACTTTTCTTAGGATTAATCAATGTCATAAGCACGTAGTTTGTACTCTCAAATTGGATACATTTAAAGTGTGTCCCTTACATTTATGGATTGTATCTTTCTCATTCCCCCTGTCTTTGAGGCCTATTATACCTCTAATTATATTTTGATCATTGATGGTGATCACACATGCAAGAATTAACTTTTTTAGATGTGATTTATTCCATGGGTTAATTTCTCACTTTCTCTCTCTTTTCAAGAGACCATCATTCTCTTCTACCCTAGTATGTCCTCTTGAAGGGGCATCATGGGTCTATTCTAATTTCTTCTTGACAACTCTTTTTTTTGAAAAGATGTTGCTTCACCTCGATGTCTCGCTACGCCCTCTCAAATAGGGGTAAAATGTAGACATTCAATTCCTAACATCATTTGTGTTGAAATTATCAATCTTACTCGAATTACACTCAAATGCATAATTTAGGTCAAAATCATTAAAACAATCTAATTGGTTCAAACTTGTCATTTACAAGTGTCAATTTAGGTCAAAGTATCCCTAAATAGGGCAATGCATTTTATGGGCTAGCTAACTTTGATTAGATTATTTCGAGTCAAAATGCTAATTTTACACCTAGGTGCTCTGGATTACTCTTTTATGTCAAATCTCTTCCATGAGACATGTGCCCTTATTATTTGGTGTTGACAATATCCTAAATGGGATAATGGCTCCAACACATCTAACATTCCCTTCCAATTCTTCTCTAGTCAAATTATAACCCAGTAATATGACTTTCTGACTATTTTGATTAATTGAGGGCCAATTTCCATATAATTGCACAAATATTGATTAACCTTGTTTAAGGCTAATTTATCCAAATCAAGAGTTTAAATAGATTTTCCATGAGATTTGTTGAATATTTATTTTTGTAAATTGATTTTTATTAACTGCATCACTTAATGACATCATCATATGGAGTGGCATCCATAAACCATAAATATATAAAATATTAGGATTATGGGTCTTCTATGCCTCATTAAGACCCTCTATGCCTCTTAAATGCCCCTATATCCCAAATAATTATGAGTGATATTTATGGATTTAATTATATAATTGGATTAATTTATGGCCACACGTATCAATTTTGAAATGGATGGTCATGGTTGATCTTGGTCAATCTAAAAAATCTATAAATAGAGGAGCCATGAACATATTTTTTAAGCTTGATTTGTGCAAAGTTACAATGCTAAATTGTCTCCACAATCCTTTGCATTTGACCATTGATTTTATTTTCAAGCTTCATTGATAGACTATTTTAGTGATTCCAAATTATGAGCCTAGGTTTTACAAAGAGTTATTGAGACATTGGAGGAGTTGGCCACCATTGTTGTTAAAGACGAGCTCTTGATCAAGGGATAACATGCTTTTAAGCTACATTTATATGGTGAATCCACTTGGGAAGATAATATGGTATTGATTTCTTTCAATTGTTTCTTACCATTACTTGAAATTCTCACATGAATATATAGGCTTAATTCGGTTCACTCTTGTTTTTTTTTCTTTTGATTTATTGGACTAATGTTTGACTAATCATTTTATGTAATCCTCTTTACAGTAGACATATTATATTTACCCTTAATTTTAATATCTTCATTATCAATCAAATTTTGGACATATTATCTAAAATTGAGACATTGATCAATAGAATGTCTGGGGACTTTATGGTATAGATAATAATTATTTGTTTTATAACATAAAGGCTTATTTTTGGGCAAATCTAGAGGTTTTGTTTTTGGATATTTGATCATGCCTATGACCTCTAGTTTCGAAAATAGGGTTTCCATAGATACGGGGGAGGGGAGGTATATTAGTTATCTATAGTATTAGACTAGAAGTGTTGGATTTAGGAGTGGAAGTATTTGATTTTAGACAAGATATTTCCACATGAGGTAACATAATGCTAAGATGTGGAGGGACCATGGTATATGAGGTATTTTAAGAGATGAACTAGTATTGGATGAGGTTGATTATCTAGGATTCCCTTTACTAGTATGATGAGGAGAGTCATGACTAGGACTAGAATTAGTGGATGGGGATCGGAAGGGGATTGGTTGTCACAAGAATTGGATGTGGATGAGTGTTAAGCATAGGATATATCTTTTACTTGATCAAATTATTTTTGCTTTAACCACTTAATCATACATTCAAGATATGCAATAAAACTTAAAGTAATAACATGTACCACACAAGAGAGAGAGAGAAAGACACCAAATTTTATGTGGAAACCCAAAGTGAGAAAAACCATAGAGAACAATCTCAAGTATATAAATGAGCACCAACTCAAGTTACAAAGTTTGCAAGCACCAACCCCTTTGCTGAGCACCAACACAACAATGATTCGTGACCACCCACCCATAGGAACACCAACCCATCTTGTGTATAAAACACCAACTATCTCTCAATGTTGCTTTCTCAATAAATCATAGCACATTACTATATCTCTTCTCTTTTCTCTACTTTCCTCTGCTCTTCTTAGCTAGATAAAATCATTTGCTTCTATAATACAAAATGGCTTCCCAAGCCTTCTTTTATAGCTTTCCAAATGACCTTTGGCATTCACCCTTGCATGACCCTTTGAATTCTTTCTTTGTCTTTACCTAGTGACTCTTTGAATTCCTCAAGGTGACCCTTCATGGAGAAATGCATCCTTTTCCTCTTTTATCTTTAGTGATGACTCTTCAAATTCCTCAAGGTGACCCTTCATGGAGAAATGCATCTTTTTTCTCTTTTGTCTTTAGTGATGACTCTTAGACTTCCTCATGGGCCCTCTTTTGTCTTTATGCAACCAAAAATATATTCGTTAATATTTAATTATATTAACATAATTTTATCTAAGATACAAACATTAAAAACACCTTTAGACATTAACTGTTAATTTGACGTCAATGACAATATTTCCAACAATCTCTCCCTTTGTCTTTGATGGTAACCTGAAACTATCACCAATTCTAAAAACTTGTATTGCACATGCCAACCTAAAATTGAGACCTGTAAACTGAACCAACTAAAAATATACAATAACTCCCCCTTACTATAGCATCTTATTTCTTTAACATGTTCATGTCCCTGTTCTTTGTACCTATTTCTGCACTTGTTCTCTGTACCTATTTTATCTAGCTTACACGTATCTCCCCCTTAACTAATATACAAATTAATATGTCAACTCACCTTATCATACAACATATCCAAGACCCAACAACATCCACCATGCTTCAATTTTTTTTTTAAAAGTGTCTTCTTGAAGCCTAGAAGAGACACCCCACACAAAAAGTCCTAGAACATAATCTCAAGAGATTCCCACATCTCCTCTGTTACTTCCTTGATCTTCTTGTGTCTTTCTCTTAAAATACATTTAGGCATGTCTAAGTTATTTGACTTACTAACCTCAACATTCATGATGTTGTTCATCTTCTTAATTCTTGCAATTGTCTTATCTTGACAAGGCTCATGCTCAAATGTAACAAGAGATTCTTCATAGTCCTTCCTATCTGATTTTGCATCCATTATAGCAAGTAATTTATTCTCTCTTAAACTCAACCTGATCAAATTTTACTGTCTTAAGTCTCCAAACCTGAATTTGGATCTTCTCATACCTTGAAGATCTCTTTACTCTATTTGGACATAATTTAGCAATATGGCCAATCTTATGACAACAAAAGCAAACAACATTTTTCATACCTTTTGCTTGAATGTGACTGAGATCTTTCTTTGACTGATTACTTCTCCTCATACAGTCTCTTGCCCTATGACCAACATGATGACAAACAAAACAATGGCCATGAAAAAAATTTGAAGCCCTGAAAGCATTGGGCTCCTTGATTGGCTTCTTCAATTTGCCTTTAAAACTTGCATCCTTCTTACCTTGGATTGATATTTCATGATCTTTCTCAACCTTGATTATGAGCTTCTCATGAATTATCCTTTAAAGAACCTAACTCAACCTTCAATTGATTACACTCTTCTTCTCTTGATTTCAAACTTGAATTTGCAACCTCTAGTTGATTCTTAAGATCCTGAATAAACATCTTATTCTTTTTTGCTTTTATAGCCAACTTAGAATCCAAGATACACACCTATTCCTTAAGAGCCTTGAACACAGATTTCAACTCTTGATTCTCCTTCTTTAGCTGCTTGGCCATCTTGTGTTTTTCCTGATCTGCCTTCAAGCTGTTAAACCCTTTATGAAAGAACCTGCTTTGATACCAATTGTTAAACATGAGATATATCTTTTACTTAATCAAATTCCTTTTGCTTTAACCACTTAATCATACATTCAAGCTATGCAATTAAACTTAAAGCAATAACATGCACCACATAAGAGAGAGAGAGAGAGAGACATCGGATTTTACGTGAAAATCCAAAGTGGAAAAAACCACAGAGAACAATCTCAAGTATATAAATGAGCACCAACTCAAGTTACAAAGTTTGCAAGCACCAACTTGTAGGAGCACCAACCCCTTTGTTGAGCACCAACACAACAATGATTCGTGAGCACCCACCAACAAGAGCACCAACCCCTCTTGTGTATAAAACACCAACTATCTCTCAATGTTGCTTTCTCAACAAATTATAACACACCACTATATCTTTTCTCTTTTCTCTGCTCTTCTTAGCTAGATAAAATCATTCACTTCCATAATACAAAATGGCTTCCCAAGCCTCCTTTTATAGCTTTCCAAATGACCTTTGGCATTCACCATTGCATGACCGTTTGAATTCTTTTTTTGTCTTTACTTAGTGACTCTTCAAATTCCTCAAGGTGACCCTTCACAAAAAAATGCATCATTTCCCTCTTTTGTCTTTAGTGATGAATCTTTGGATTCCTCAAGGTGACCCTTCGTGGAGAAATGCATCATTTTCCTCTTTTGTCTTTAGTGATGACTCTTCGACTTTCTCATGGGCCATCTCTTGTCTTTATGTAACCAAAAATATATTCATTAATATTTAATTATATTAACACACTTTTAGCCAAGATATAAACATTAAAAACACCTTTAGACATTATATGCTAATTTGACATCAAAGATAATATTTCCAACAGATGAGGATTGATGAGACACTTGTCTTTCAAAAAATTCAAGGTGTAGGGGTTTAAAATAATTAGAAAGGTGGGCACCCATCTCTAATAGTTGAAAAAGGTAGACATCCTTGTTGGAAAATAGGTATTTCTCTACTAGAACTAGGTTCAAATACATGATGGAGGATGGATGGTAGACAAAACATAGACTGATGTGAAGGTGGATTGAGGTTTTTTGGATTGGGTACAGTCTTTGGGCAAAGTAAGTCTAAATGATTGAACTTGTATGACAAGTGATGGTCAAAGATGTGATAGACTAAATACACTGTGATACTAGACTAAGTTCAGATTTCAAACTAATAGTATTATAGGTGTTAATAATCTATCGATAATGCCTAATTTTAAGCTAGCAAAAGGATGGGGATTCGACTAGTGCCTGGATTCAAACTAGCGAGATGACGACTAGGTGGGTGCTAGTTATAAATAGGCAATATGATTGGATTAGGGATGAGTAGTTACTAGATTGAAATCGACAAAGTGATGGGTTGTTAATAGAGTATTAACTGAGTATGAAATCTAATAGAGTGATAGGTGATGAACTAAATCATGAACAAAATGATAGGATGATATGAAAGCACAACAAAGGACTAGCTCAAGTCTTAGACCGATTTGCTCAAGATGGGATGGATATAAGATTATGTGATGAAGGGTAAATGGGAATAGATGGATGGAGACAGATGATGGGATTGAGATTAGGACAACTATATAAGGGTGGTGATGAAATGATGATTAGGGGTATGGTGAGTATGGTTTGGACAAGTGTATAATCTAGATGTATGTGTTTGAGTGTGTAGGCTATAAGGTTTCAAACAACATGGTGCTTCCACAACACTCAAATAAATTAGACAAAACACAAGCTTGTGACTAGTAAACAGATGCAGGAGTGTAACTCGACCCCTACCCCATATTATGACTTCGAGGGAGAGGTGTTATATTGGTGCCCCATTACAGAAACTCCCAACCCTCTCTACCCATTTGTACTTGGTGGTCAAAGATGTGATAGACTAAATAGACTGTGATACTAGTCTAAGTTTAGATTTCAAACTAATAGTATTATAGGTGTTAATAATCTATCAATAATGCCTAATTTTAAGCTAGCAAAAGGATGGGGATTTGACTAGTGCCTGGATTCAAACTAGCGAGATGACGACTAGGTGGGTACTAGTTATAAATAGGCAATATGATTGGATTAGGGATGAGTAGTTACTAGATTGAAATCGACAAAGTGATGGGTTGTTAATAGAGTATTAACTGAGTATGAAATCTAATAGAGTGATAGGTGATGAACTAAATCATGAACAAAATGATAGGATGATATGAAAGCACAACAAAGGACTAGCTCAAGTCTTAGACCGATTTGCTCAAGGTGGGATGGATATAAGATTATGTGATGAAGGGTAAATGGGAATAAATGGATGGAGACAGATGATGGGATTGAGACTAGGACAACTATATAAGGGTGGTGATGAAATGATGATTAGGGGTATGGTGAGTATGGTTTGGACAAGTGTATAATCTAGATGTATGGGTTTGAGTGTGTAGGCTATAAGGTTTCAAACAACCTGTGCTTCCACAACACTCAAACAAATTAGACAAAACACAAGCTTGTGACTAGTAAACAGACGCAGGAGTGTAACTCAACCCCTGCCCCATATTATGACTTTGAGGGAGAGGTGTTATATTGGTGCCCCATTACAGAAACTCCTAACCCTCTCTACCCATTTGTACCTGGTGGTCAAAGATGTGATAGACTAAATAGACTGTGATACTAGACTAAGTTCATATTTCAAACTAATAGTATTATAGGTGTTAATAATCTATCAATAATGCCTAATTTTAAGCTAGCAAAAGGATGGGGATTCGACTAGTGCCTAGATTCAAACTAGCGAGATGACGACTAGGTGGGTACTAGTTATAAATAGGCAATATGATTGGATTAGGGACGAGTAGTTACTAGATTGAAATCGACAAAGTGATGGGTTATTAGTAGAGTATTAACTGAGTATGAAATCTGATAGAGTGATAGGTGATGAACTAAATCATGAACAAAATGATAAGATGATATGAAAGCACAACAAAGGACTAGCTCAAGTCTTAGACCGATTTGCTCAAGGTGGGATGGATATAAGATTATGTGATGAAGGGTAAATGGGAATAGATGGATGGAGACAGATGATGGGATTGAGATTAGGACAACTATATAAGGGTGGTGATGAAATGATGATTAGGGGTATGGTTGGTTTGGACAAGTGTATAATCTAGATGTATGGGTTTGAGTGTGTAGGCTATAAGGTTTCAAACAACACTGTGTTTCCACAACACTCAAACAAATTAGACAAAACACAAGCTTGTGACTAGTAAACAGACGTAGGAGTGTAACTCAACCCCTACCCCATATTATGACTTTGAGGGAGAGGTGTTATATTGGTGCCCCATTACAGAAACTCCCAACCCTCTCTACCCATTTGTACCTGGTGGGCCACTTAAGGGAGGTTGTTTCCCTAGCAACGGAGTGCCTGTCACAGTTAAAGGTCTTAAACTAGGCTATATAGGTTCACTAGTGGTGTCCTTGAGATACATAAGGTACATGGGGACAAACTCCATATAGGTTGTTGTCTAATGCTTGGGTCAGAAAGTTAAGTCATCACCTTCACGAGATCTTGTATGGGGTCTCCCGCTTAGCCTAAATGTACAATTGTCCCTGATTTTTATACTCCATCGAAACACAGAGTGTGGTTGAATGCACAATGATGAAATCCGTGTTACGTTGCACCTAAAAAATAAAATGGAGGGTTTATTAGTGGTTTTTTTATCCTCCGAAAATCACCACAAGGGCACAAGAAGGAGAGCATATACCAATGTATTCTTTGGGTGACACTTAGGCAAGCAAAAAGATTTATTAACCAATTAATTAAGTGTTTTGGCATTTAAAACAAACAAGTGATAAGCAAGTAATAAACAATTATATCAAAATGCTTTTAATTGCCAAGCCTCGAACCAATCGAGTTGTAGAACATGTATTAGTAGTTTTTTATTGGTTTTTTTAATTGTTCATCCTGTCAAACAAAATGAATTGGTATTTTTTGAGTTGACAACTTCGACAAGCAATCGTGCAAAGAAAATGATGTTAACAATTTCAATTTACATGCTTTGCCAAACAAACTTGTAGAAAAAACGACATTAGTAGTTTTTATTATACCTTCGATGCACATCCCCTTGCAAGTTATAAAGTAAAATGCCCCTCTAAAAATTTGACAAATATTTCAAAAAGAGACACTTCACCACTTCTTGCTATTAATAACAAACTATAAAATTTAAAAAAAAAACCATTTGAGATTTATTTTACTATAATTTATAACCCCATTTGTTCTACCTCACTAAGTAGTGCCACGTGACAAACATTAAAGTGTCAATCATATCTATTAACCTCTACTGGATCTAAGCAATTAAAAAAAATGCTCTCCGCTCTCCCTCTAGTGTTATTTGACATGACAAGAATATTAATGGTATTTAAGGGGAGGGGATATTGATGACCACGAAAAGGATCCTTTTTGCCTGCAGCAGATTCACTTCAATATTGTAGGGGAAGCCGGCAATTGCTGGATCAAAATATTGACAGTAAGACAGCTCTCAAGCGCTCCAGACCAAGTGAACACTTAAATTGCCATTGAAGTAAGATATTATTAAGCATAATCATAAAATTCGCTTTGATGAGGAAAATCAGATGCAGTTGTTTTTTTCCCAATCAACAGTGCTTGATTTTTTTTTTCATTTGGAGGGCTCAGGTAAGATTTGTTCTTGTCGAATAGATGTAATTCACTTTGTCAAAAAAGAACGGTCGGATGCTTTACACTTAGGTTTATGCCAAACTGCGAGCTTTTAGAATAGGGTACGACTATCGATTGTCAGCCAACATACGCCCAGCCAGTGTCAAAATAAGAGCTTAGGGCATCGATATCTATCGAATCATAATGGGAAGGGGACTTTCAGTTAGATGTCACCCACAGAGGGTGAGAAAACTGAAAGTTAAAATGGAAAACTATGCAATTCGTTACAGTTGTACGCAAAATGTGGATGCATATACAAGACATGTGGGCTGTTTGGCGCTATGTCTCAGTGGATCGTGGGGTTTGCAAGATATGCACAGAATGGGTTTATCAACAGGGCACAAGAACTGTTTGACAAAATGCGTCAAAGATGCAGGGCGTGGGCGAACTGTATGACAAAATGCCTTAGCAAGATGTATTGCAATCTGCATTATGCCTAGGTGTTAGAAGGCGGGCATATGTTTATAGATCAGAAAACAATGAAGTGATTCAAATTTGGTCGTTAGCTATTGTGTTGCGATCCTTTTCCAGCACCTGCACGCAAAGTCAAAATCTATAGGTGACTATATACGGAAGATTTTTAAATTTGTGAGGTCGCCAATTCTCCTTCTTTCAGACCTGCAAGTTTGTCATCATACACTAACAAATCCAATAGGTCATAATCTTGAGGAGGGCCCTGACTATGGTCGTCGAATATATGATGCAAAATTTGAGCAATTGGATCAAGCATGCACCATTAACTATAATCTACTCAAAATTCATAAAATCATCAAAAAGAAATAAATTGGAAGCAATCAACATGTATTTAGAACATTCTTACCATCATTTTGCTTCCTTGAATCTTCTCTCCAAGATTGTTGATGTTGCTCCAAGACAAATTGATCAATGGACATTGGATTGCAAGAGGATATGGCTTCAAGACTTTGGATGCAAAGTTGACTCGATGGATGCACAAGACTAATGGCTATGGATGCAAGATGAGAAGCAAGGGATTATGGATGCAATGGCAATGGATAAGAGAGCGTGAAGACTTTTCAATATTGCTGATTTTCTGATTACCATGGCCAAGAGCATTGCATGGCTTATATAGAAGAGAGGGAGGATGAGTGGACGGTCTAAATTCAAAGTTAGGCCTTGGGAGATCAAGGGCTCTCAAATTTCCGAGGAATTAAGAATTCCTAGGAGGACATGTCATTAAATGAGCTCTTGAATTAAAAATTCATTAGAATTCCCTAGAAAAGGAAGTGAGGGGCTCTAGGAGGATTGAGGAGACTTTTAGAGAGTATCACAGGATCTAATGGGGTTTAGTGGAGGTTTTTAGGTGGGATTAAGGATTAAGTTTGTAAGAATGCCTAGGGATAGGTGGATAGGGGGTAGTTAGGATTTTTGAATTTTAAATTGGCAAGTGAGCATGGGATAGGATTATTAGGTTAATAGGATATTAATAAGAGGTGGGATAAGATGATTAATAATATGTGGAATATATGAAAGTTGGGATGGTGTAGGAAATATAAAAGGGAGGACTGGACTATTGCCCAGGAGGAGGTTGGTAAATATAAATTAGATGGAATTAGACAAGATTAGTGATGAAATTAACACGCTGGAGAAGGCAAGTAAGGTCAGGTTGGAATAAAATTCTTAGCAAGGTTTCTAAAACCATTTGAGCTCATCATACGGTCAAGAAATTACAAGAGTATAAGGGGACTTCCAAGTCATTATTTCTGGACAAATGGAAACCTCCTCCTCAACGTTTGGAAAAGATAAATTCAGATGGTATTGGTAAGGACAATCCAGGGGCTACTAGTATTGGTTTTCTTAGACGAGACTTTACATGGAAAATCTTACATTTGGAGCTCGAGCATCTGAGAATGGCTACTAATAGTCAAGTTGAAGGGTTAGCTATCGGGCAACATTCTCTCAGTGCTTGGGAGGATGGGGCTCGCAAGCTTTTAGTCGAATCTGATTCTCAAATCATGGTGGCTTTGTTAGATCTTAGTACTAATTTTACTTCGAACGCTTGGAGAATAGGCAATCTAGTGACTCAAATCAAATATATTTGGCAATAGTTTGAGGATGTCATCCCCGTCTATGTTATTAGACAAAATAATGATGCAACTATTTTTGGCTAAATATGTTAGTGCAAAACCAGCTGGACACAAGTTGGCTTCTAATTAGGTTAGAGACACGTTGGATTGGCACGAAGTGAATAAAATGGTTCTTCGACTGGCCAGTACAAATGTATGTCAGGATCAAGATAGGTCTAGGACTAAGTCTTGGGGTTCTCTACAGCCAGTTTCTATTGTTTTCTTTCGATTGTAGGGCTTGCCAATTCTGGCAACTCTTTGTTTTTATTATAATTCTTTTTCAATATATCTTTTTACCTTTTCTATTAAAAAAAAGGATTCTCATAGGTAGAGGGAATTAAATTTGGTGAGACCTTCCATGTTGTGAAACTAACTTCAATCAAGTTTCCTTGAGCTATTATTGTTGCACTTGATCTTGAGATAGGGCAAATGGATGTTACAATAGTGTTTCTGTATGGAACATTTGAAGAATACCTCTATATGTCGTAGCCCAAAAATATTCAAGGTAAAAAGAAAAAAGGACTTAGTTTGCAGGTTGAAGAAGTCCTTATATGGCTTGCAGAAATTTACTATAAGGAAGAGGATGATAATTTCCTCATCATAGTCCTCTATGTGGATGGCATGTTGCTGATCAAAAATGATAAGTGCATCTACAAGAAGTATTAGTTCTCTACACAGTTCGACATGAAAGATATTGGTGCTGCAAGATTCATCTTAGGCATGGAAATCAAACAAAATCATGCAAACATGAAGCTTTGGCTATAGCAAAGGAAGTATGTTGAAATGATATTTGAAATGTTCAAGTTGCATGACATCAAGCTTGTGCACATAGCTTTTCCATTTGGTCAAAAGATATCAATTGCACATTGTCCAAAGACATAAGAGGAGTTAGAGGACATGATTCAAGTGTTTTATGTGAGCGCAGTGGGAAGCCTAATGTACACAATGGTTTGTAAAAGCCCTAACATTTCACAAGTTGTGTGAGTAGTCAGTACACTCATGTCCATTCCAAGCATTGGGTGGCAGTGAAAAGGATCTTCATGTATCTACACAAAATCCCTGACTATGCAATTTACTATCAAGACACACCTAATGAAAGTAAGGTTTTGGATCTATAGGGTTTTATGGATTCTAATTGGGTTGGAGATCTTGATTGATGTAGGTCTACCAGTGTATGTAATCAACTTTTTTGGTGGAGCTATAAGTTGGATGAGAAAACGACATGGTAGTTTTGTGATACCTACCATTGAAGATGAGTACATTGTAGCTACTCATGCAAGTAAGGAAGCGGTGTGGCTTCAAAGATTGTGTTGTACTATTGGGTTCATACAAAAAGGTGTAAAGATAAATTGTAATAGCTAAAATGTAATCTGTCTAGAAAATAACCCTAAGAATCATACTTGGACAAAGCACGTTGATGTGCAATATCATTTTGTAAGGGAAATGGAAGAAAGAAACATTATATCTAGTGAAGGGAGACACAAAGGAGAACATTATGGATTCATTGACTAACACACTGAATAATAAGGAGTTATCCTGGTGCAGGAAGGAGATGGGCCTGGTTACCTGAAAGAACTAAATGATGAATGCATGTTCCCTTACACAAAGTATTCAACAAGTGGGAGATTGTTCAGAACTGTTTTAACTTCCTTGTTCAATTTGTGTAATGGTAATTGTGCATGAGCTAGGTGGTGCACAAGGTGTTTTTTACAAGCACTGGTTGCACAAGATGTCACGAACTATGATTACACAAGCAAAGATGGTTGCATAGACTTACGTAGAGACTATATTTGATAGTTGTGCAAGGCTATTAGCGTGCAAGAAGGATTGTACAGATGCATAGGATATTTTGCTCAATTTCATTAACTATAGGAGGTTATGAAGTGGAGTGCAATGGTTGAGTTACAATAAGGTGCTTTGCAACATGTTGACCAATGAAAGGCTATCTGAAGGCATTTTATACACTTTTGTAAATGTATGTATCTAAATGAAGAAAAGTTAACAATGTTTTGGAGGTGATATGACATGGCCCTGTTGAGGAGTGTTACACATTGATCACTTGGCTCAGTGGTTGGTAAATACAGATTCCTTTGTTGTTCATATGTTAAAAATCGCTGTTGGATAAAGATATTACTCTTCTATGGAAGGACATGTGTAACAAAGATTGTTGAATGCTGAAAAATGCATGGTCAAGTGTGTGTATTTTAATATACAGTAAAGTGCTATATGAAGGTTTTACATAACTTTGAGACTTGGTTTAGCATTTAAAAATGGCCCAGTTTATTTTATAATAAAAAAGGTTATTGTGTTGTGGCTTTTACCTGAAAGAATTTTTTCAGGGGAGATATGTGACTATCTTTGTGTGTTTGTCATCATCTTTGTCTGTAAATTTCACATAGCAGAACTCTTCTTTGTATTATTTTGTTGTGTAGGAGTTATTCCCAATAGTGTCATCTGCATAATTCTCAACATATCTAACATCCCATATAATCTTCTAGCCATGTTGGCAGGGACTACACATCTGCCCACCATTCTCCTTAGTGGCATCTAGACTCTCTATCAATCTGAACCTACTGCTGCAATCTCTTTTTTGCAATCCTATGTAGGTACTATCTTCTACAAACTAGATTCAAAACCAGCTCTAATACCACATGATGCAGTCAAAGTTAAGGGGTCAACTGAATGAAAACCTTGTTCTCAAAACGATTAATCATTAACCACACATAACATAGACACTAACATAGACCGATTTGAGACTAGAGAACAAAGACAATACTTTATTTAATTTTCTTGAGGAAATACAAAGATCAAACTCCACATTCACTCGCTCCTTTCTCTGGTTATAGCACACCCAACCACCCCTCAATGGACTGGGTTCGATACTCTGCTCCTTTTTTCATCCTGATCAAGCATCCACACACTCCCAATAAGCCTTCTCTCACTCCAACTTGCCTCCTTCGAATCCTTCTCTCCATTTTTAGTCCCATGAGGTGACTCTTTGACTCCCATTTGATTTTGGAAATGCTCAAAATGAGCACACAAATGTTTTTGGGTGGTTACTTGACTTGTGCAACTATTACATGCGAAACTGCCGGTTAATGCAAACCAATGGTTCCGTAACTACCAAATAACACAAACCTATGTTAACCAGTGGTCTCATCATGAAACAGAGAACTCTCTGTTCTTAATGACTGAAATTGTCCTTCCTCTGTTGCAAGAAGTAGGTGCAGTTTTAAGGACCTCTATGGGTCCTTGCAGGTTGTCTTCCTAATGCAACACAAATGATACATTGCCAATCAGGTCTGAATAGGTGCAAACACACTAGTAAATCATTTCAGTTGACGCATGATTGCTCCCGGATGCTCCTACATCATGCATGTCCTTAGTTCTCTTCAATTCCTTCTTGAATTGCCCAATCTGTGAAACCCTGCTTTTCTTCTTTGTATTCATGAAGGTCTTCAACTCCCACACATTAATAATTACCTCTTGAACTCAATGGTGCACTCTCGCCACCTTTACACCTTTTTAAAGTATACATAATGAGACTTCACCAAAAGCAACTCATCATAGGGTTGGAAATGAATCCCAATAAGGTACTTATATTCTCATACTCACGTTTCTTCCAAATATAACCCAGCTTCAATAGCTACCAATCTACTCGCTAAATATTCTGCCATATTCACTCTACTTCCTATATTTTTTATTCCTCTCCTTACCCCTATTCATTGCTTTCCCTATGTGCTATGTTGGCTATTTTTTTCAAAATGGTGATCCAAAACTCAGTTCTGGTTGATAAATATTTCAATAGCATAGAAATAACACAGTAACAATGAATTCTTTGAGAAGAGATGTAGTATTATTCAAGATCGCAATACAAATATATGCTTATCTCTGGAAAGAGATGTCTGTCTTCACATTTCGGATTACCTCTTCATTTATACACATTTTGAAAGCATGGGGAGGATGTGGAAGGTCACCAATCTCAAGGGAAATGAAGTGGTTCGACTTCCAAGATTTAAAACAATACAGAATTCGAGGAATTACTATTTTTAGAAACTTACTATTTTTAGACTACAATACTAAAATTGAAATTTGGGGCACTTCCGTTGGGTTTTCGGAGATCAAACTTCATCGAGTAGAGCTCCATGCCATCTCACGACGTTCTCCTCATTCTTAGCTTTTCAACGGTTCAAACGGCGAGTCAATTGGAGCTACAGTGCAAAAGTTATGGCTCCCAGAAGTTCCATCATCAATTGGAGTGGAATTGTCACCCGAATTGTCATCTAAATTGTTGCCCGGATCAAATGGTGCCTCCCATCAAACAAAGAATCTTTGGTTGCTATTTTGCCAAATTGAATGCAGCTCCTTTGCCCTTCTCAGTTTCCCTGTTTTGACAGCCCAAAAAAATGCACAATGCTGAGCTCACCTCAACTTGCAACAAATCAAATTACATCAAAACAAACTAAATAGAGAGACAATAAACATGATATCTAGCCACCCATATTTGAATTAAAAATAAGACACAGCTCAAGAGGCATATGAGAATTTGTTCCTGCAATTCATTTCTGAAATAGCAGAGTATGTTAAGGAGATAAAAATCAGCAAAGATCCATATCAAGTAAACACTTCTTGAATTGTCATAACATTAGTTACACGTGAAAACAGGGTTCCAGAAATTACTTAAAAAAATGTAGTCCCTTCATATTTTTTCCATGTTTTCTACCTATTCATTCTTTTTCCGACAGTCCTATCCAAAATATATTTTAACTACCCACCATAAAGATTAATAACACCCTATTCGAGATGATGAAATTAAAGATCATTTCCTGAGACTTCGGCAAAGTTATGTCTTGTTATTGAAACAAAATAAAAAAGGTAAATTGCAATAAGACTTAAACATGCCCAGGAAAACAAAATTATAACTAAGCACAAACTTATGAACATATAAGCTGTGTACAAGGTTTGTACCTGCATATATAACAACATACATACTAGAATATGGTTCTATAATTTCATCATGAAAAAGAAACTTAGGAAAGTTATTGAGGTTAGAAAGCATGTAATAATCTCAATAGTTAAGTAGGAAATAGAAATGGAAATGATTAAAATGTAGAAACGTTGATTTTTCAAAAATCTTGAAAAATGAAACAGTACAAAAATGTATGTATTATTAAATCTACAAAATATGGTGTCACATGAACATGTAAAATTTTAAACATAATAAATATTTTAAATTTTCTCAATATTATATTTCAAAAGTATATACTCTTTATAAATTAAAAAATAAGTGTATATATATATATATATATATATATATATATACTCATTTTTAATTTATAAAGAGTAAAATATTTCAAAAATATAATATTCAGTTTATATATAAATATATATTCATTTTTTATTTATAAAAAATAAAATACTTCACAAATATAATTTTCATAAAATTATATATATACTAATATTTAATCTTTGAAGTATTTTACACTTTAAAGATTAAAAATTAATATATACATAATTTTATGAATATTATATTTGTGAAGCATTTTAGTTGTACATATATAATTTTATGAATACTATATTTGTAAATATTATACACACACACGAGACACATTTTGTAAAATATTTCACAAATATAGTTTTTATAAAATTATATATATATATATACTCATTTTTATCCTATAAAAGGTAAAATGCTTCAAAATTATAGTATTCGGAAAGTTCAAAATATTAAACATGTTTAAAATTTCATATGTTCATGTGATGTACTATATTGTGTAGATTCAATTTCAAAATGTAAATGCTATGTAAAGATTATAATCTATAATAAATCATCTAAATTCTCCTTAAAATCATTAAAGTGAATGCCACTCCTAGCTGCGCCACTCTCCACCCTATGTAGAACTCCCTTGATTGTCATCTTTGACAAGTAGTAATGAAAATTAGCAATGGGTTTAGGGTGGGTTGGGTTAGTTATAGGTTTTTTTAATTAGTTTGAAATGGCTTAAAGGATTTTCTTTTTTTTTGTTATACAGAAAATGGCCTAGAAACCCTTAGGTACATGTTGGAAACAGCCATGCCATATTTGGCATGTGCCTGGACTATGGCACTATTTTGGAGGCATTTCAGTTCATCCTTTCACCCTTGAATCGGTTCTCTCAAAGATCCCCTTATTTTTGTTGTTCCCTGCATCTTAGTGCAATAGAATGAAAAATTAGAAATCGATGATCAATGGATTCCAATTATTCACACACCGAAAATGAGAATTATCAAATATATAAAAATAATTAATATTTCATTAATAATTTAATATTTATCTATAAGCATTAATTAAAAGTTCTTATTTATAAGGAGCCCCAGATTTGCAATCTTACCATTCACCCTCGTAGCATGATCCAAGACATCCAATTTTTTTAATCCATTTCCAATTTTTCTGGAAAACATATCTCTAATTCCATCATTGTCCATGAAAGTTAGCTTTTATGTATTCTTGTAAACCATTAAACAAATAAATTCCAATTTCTGTTTTTAAAAATCATGCATAATTACTGGTTAAACTTGCTTAAACATAGAAACACTAACGTTAGCAAGGATAATACCTTCCAAAGCCAAAAGAAATTGGTGTAGGCATTGCAAACCTTTACCCAGGAACTGTTCCTGCCAAGAGTCCCTTCATACTGTCTGCATTATATACATATTCTGAGGTTTGGTTCTACTAAAATTAAAACAAGGACAGCCAATCCTTGTCTGCACCTTAAAGTTTCCTTAAATTCTTTTGACCTTGTGGCCTTACATGTTCCTGTATTACAGTTGAATATGCATGCAAACTCGACCAAATTTCCCTACATTTCTGCTTTCATGATGCAAAATTTCTGCATATCAAAAGTATGTAGCTTTTAAGATTGGTTCCAAGATGTGTTCTACGTTGCTTGATTTTCAGTTAACAAAGTCGGGGGATGCGATCTATTTCAAGTTGCTTACTTGTAATTGGACCCTAACTTCTGACATCACACCTGCAAACTTCATGCAATGTGAAGTCTCTCAAGAATCAGATATAATAAGAGAGAGAGAATTCTTGTAAGTTATTCTAGGCCAGACAAGCAGAATAGGTACTCTGCAACCTGATGGATCTTCGATATGGTCAAAATAAAATATCGTTGTCAAATACTTATTTAAACAATTGAACCAATTTTAGGGATAATTTTAACATAGACTTATTTTGTTTTACCTGTATTTATAGTAACCTGACATTAGCTAGTTTCAACGAACAACTGAGGAGCTGAACATAAAACATTGCTACAATTTTCAAACTGCTAATCTTCGTTAAAAAGCAAAAATTTAAAGGCAATTTCTCTCTGCACAGCTTATACAAAGCTAGATCGTTGATGCAATTTAAATAACTTTTCAGATAACTAATCTTGCACCAAAAATACATAAATTGGGATGGATAATCCTATAAGTTATATGACTTGGAAACAATTGTTATACAGATCCATAGTACAATAGGCTGGGAAAACCAATTAGTCATCATCCACATATATCGTTTCTTGCTGGAACAAGCCTCCCAGTATCTTGTTTACTTTTACTGGTTGGGGCACTGCAGGAGCAATTTTATCTTGCTTCGAATATGCATATTCATTTCCTCCCTTCACTCTCGCAACCCGAGTTTTAACATTCTCCCGAGATTGGGAATTCGGCGACATTACCTTGTCTTTCACTGTGGCTACTCTGCCTGTCACCGTGGAAACTAGAGTTTCAAGATTGTTTTGAGACTGAGAATTGAACGATGATATGACTTGAGTTTCCTTCTTTCTCCCAAACAAATCAATACCAATGTCCTTAGCTTTGTCTATAAAATAGTCGATTGAAGCAGGTCCAGCGTCTGACTTAACTAAAGCAGCAAGTTGAGTGGCTTGGGCTTCTTGGTCTCCAAGCCTTTTTGCTTCTGCTTCAAGTTGACTAGCAAGCTCTTTTGCCTTGCGTTCATTATCTGCAGCAATTTTAGCTTCTTCTTCAGCTTTGGCACTCGCTTGGGCCTCTGCATAAGCTTCTTTTATTCCATCTGTTGGAATGGCACTGGCGTATATTACCAAACACTCGTGAGTCATTATACTAAACAATTACTGTGAAAAGAACACTAATAATTACACAGAAGAATAGCATTGATATTCATAGATGACCATAAGCAGTCAGGATTGCCAAAGAAGGTAAAGGTAAAGGTGGTTTTTTTTTTTGCCATGGTCAAGCCCGCCACCAATTTGGCATATGAGACCGCCCCTGTAGAATCCCACAAGGAGATTTCTTTCCATTTACCTTATTTAGTGTTCATAATTTTTACCCTTTGGTCTTGACCTCATGTCCAAGCTCAAGAGTAAGCTAATCCTTGCCTTATGCCAAGGAGGGCTCAAGGCATCTCTAAGCTAAATGCAGAGAAATAAACATTGTAGTAATGAAAAATATGAAATCCCATCCATGGTAACAAAATCAGAATATTGTGGACAGTACAAAATATTAATCTACCTCAAAAGTTCACTAATTGGCCTCAATGGTGCAGATGGGCTTGTTGCAACTTCAACAGTCTGAAAAACAAAAAGTTATTGTAAGTAGAAGCTCAGACAAGCTCAAAATATGCTTCCCAATATTTGCATAGATGAGGATGCTGGTAAATAAAAGACAAAAACCTTGTTCTCTGAGACAGAAGTGTTCGCAAGAACCTCAGCAACAACAGATGCTAGTCGAGTCTTTGAGACCTGTTCAAGTCAGTAAAAAAAAGAACAACCATTAAAAATACTAGAATATTTGCATATATAAATAAATTCAATGTAATTAGAGTCTAACAGAAAATATAGATGGTAAATCAGTGGCACCTTCTAAGTTTCTACAGACTGTTACGTCAACATAAAATATATTCCTAGTGGAATAGATCATTTAATTGGAGCCTTTTACTACGGTTTACTAGTCAGTAATCTGTATGAAGTTAATATCAATTCCATACCCGAGGATATTACAGCATCAAACAAAAAACAGAGAACTGGAACAGAAAAGGGTCACAAAAAGATTATGTGGACAGTGGGGGAATAAGATTATTCAGAAGAGGGAGAGACACTACACAGTCCCTTTGAATATTTTGAAATTGGCAGACAGTTTGACCTTAAACCATGGAATTCAACGCTGAATTTGCATTGATTACTTTGTCGTTTACGCCTGCCTCTTGTTCCGTCTTCAGAACAATGTTGTTATCATTCTTTGAAGCAAAATCATCTTCAGAACTGGCCTTCAGAATTGTATAACTCAAATCCAGTTCCACAATTTTTTTTATGAGATCTGCTAATGAAATTTCTGATTTTCCAAAAATATTAGTGAAAAAGAATGAGATTCCATCAAGAACATTTAGAGATTTCCCCTCAGCTTCATAAACAACCACCACATGCTTCACATTTGCTAGCTTGGCCGCTTCAATAATGCATAAGGCATCATTTGTGGTAACTCCAGAACTTGGGCCATCCTCTGTCGGTCCTATGGATACCACTGCTTTGCTGGCATTTGCTATAGCTTTAGCAGTGGATTCTGCATCCTTGAAATTAAATTTCACTGCATTCAGACGTTTGGAATCCTTTGCACCAATAATCTGCACCGAAAAAATCACATCATAATTCCATAAATTTAAGCTCAAATGTGCCAAAAGATACAGTATTTGACTAACCAAGCATTCAATCTGTGTGCTTAAAGACTGGTGTGGTTTAATATGTTCAAATTTTGAACGCTTTGCTAAATTTTATTCAGAAACTTCTTTTTATTTTAATGGATTGTATCATTTCTTTACGGATGGCAGGAAAGAGTTATAGAAGGCCACAACAAGCTGGGATATTCTTTAAAAACATTGACATTCTACTACATGGGTACTTAGAAGATCTTAAACTACAATTTCTCAAAATGGTTGAGCATAAAGAAAGAACCACCATGAGTGACAGAATACATAAAGAGACAATAAGGCAATGCAAGAAAATTTAAACATGTGACAGATCATGGAAAGGTGGAACCATCATAACGCACGAGTAAGAGACAAAATTAGGTGCGAATTCACTTTAGCATCGTCGAAGTGTCTTTGACAGAATTAGTATGAAGACAAATTAGGCTAAAATGCAGTAATTCATTTCAAGCCCTAAAGAAGATAGACATTTAAGTAAACATGAATATAAGATGATTAGCTTGAGTGCATGTTGATTTCGGAACGCCCACATTTGCATGATATGATCAAAGAAAAGATTAACCCGAATAGCTAAAGCAAAAAGATGAAAAAAACTTGTTGTTTATGAGCTTTTTCCTATGACTCAAATTTACATCTCTTTTAATTAGTTGGTTCTCGTGTGGGCAAAACAAAATGGTTGTTCCTACTTGACAGCATTCTGATATGTGTTGATAAACTTGTAGGCAATGGATATCTTATTGTAAATCTCATCTATCAACAAACTCAGAACAATTGGGTCATTGAAAATTCCATTAAAAAAATGCATGTATTCCAACCATTATAGAAAGGTCAAATTTTGTGCATGGAGCCCTGGTTCAAGGGCAAGCTTAGAGGAATTTTGTACGGTCCACCATGATTACATTGTGGTTGAGCTCTTGTCCATCCTTGTAGCATTTTAATATTAAGCTTGAGTCCAGGAGGAAGTCCAGTACAACGTTGGTAGAATAGATACCCTTTAAACCTGGCATCTATGATATAAGCCCAAAGGAAGTATCAGTTATGCCATACACGCCTCCAAAGATATTTCAATGTGATGCTACTTAATTACTGAGTTTTTAACTGAAATATTTCTACAAAACGTTTTCTGATAGTTGCCCCATGTTGAAAATACAGCTGCACATCCAACCGATTTTTTTGCCTTTATTGGTTGCACCTATTGCATTACCATTAAGGTAGAAGACTGAATGTTTTTTCCATTTATATAAACAAGGCATAAGGATGAAAAATGTTAGGGAATTAGGAATATTGGTGCCTGCTATGGGCTGTTATTCCTTCTACCTGTGAAGAGTAGTTATTTTTTTAATAATATTTGTCAATTTCCTTTCTAGTATTTCTTATGTTTTATATTTAGCTATTCTGATTTCTTCCCTGCAGTAGAATCGTTGTGACATTTATTGAGTTAATTGCACTATTGCTGCAAATTTCACCCTAACAAAAGCCCCCCAAATTGGGTACATGCGGTATTTGAAACAATGTAATTTCCAACAATCCCTGGAGCTAGAAGCTAGACCCCAAAGGTTAGAACAAAAAGAATACAACACAGCGGTAAACTATTCAGAATGTATTTTCCGACCTAACACCAATTTTTTATACTTGTCTTACTTTCCAAATTGCTAGAATCCGCATCTTTAAAAACCATCTGCAATGTCAAAATGGACCCTTTATTTAGCTACCCAAGAAAATGGGTTAAGGAAATTGAGAACTAACCTTGATCTGGGTTGCAAATTGTGCTAATTCTCTAGCTGCCCAAGATAACGGGTGCAGGGGATTGAGAACTAACCTTGTATTGGGTTGCAAATTGTGCCAATTGTTGAGAAAACGAGAGGTCAGTAACACCAGCCCTCACAGTAAAACCTTCACGCAGCAGCATCAGTGATATCCTGGCACCAAACTGACCTGTGGCACCCGCTACAAACACTGTTCCGGGTTCTTGCTGCCTTGATTTACTGAACCAGAGAGGATTTGATTGGCTTCGTAATACCACAGATGACGATTCTTTTTCAAGTGGTTTTGAATCCCCTTCCTCGCTCTTCTTGTTGAACTTGAAACCAGAGTCGAAATTCTTCCAAAATGAGGATTGCTGGGCTGTAACTAATAACAAACGCCTAGGATTATGCCTGTTGTGAGCTTTATGATATGGAGATGCAAATACATATCTGTTGAAGGCAGTTTTCTGTGAATTGCCTAGTGAGCATGAGAATGCTGATGATGGATTTGCCATGTATGATTGAAGTGATATGCATAGAAACGAAAGAACCTCTATGGGTTTTTGTTGTGTGTATGGCTTGTTTTTCAGGGATGGGAAATTGAGCGAGAAAATGGGCCAATGGGAAGCCAGTGAATGAATCAACTGGCTAAGATTATGTCTAGCAGGATGCCACGTGTTACCTAGATGTGCTTTCTTGGATATCTCTGTTGATTCCCCTTATTATTGTGTATTTTTATGGCTGGACAAGGGACAATGCTTGATTTTATGATGCCCTGCTAGGCCAATAAAATGGTATTATTTTGTCTGCATAAAAAAATTAAATCTTTCTCAATAGTTAAGATGTTCATTTTTAATGAAATATTTAAAAAAATGGTATTTATCTAATTTGTAATTGGTGTAAAACATTTGAGATTTTATTGTTTGTTTCATATTTAAAAATAAAATATTCACAGTGAATTTTTGACATTATTTATAAGGTATGAGGTTTTGCATTGTCATTATGTTAATGCTCGAGTTCTCTTAAATAAAAATAGTTGTGTGGATTGTTGGCGGGGATAAGAAATATCATTACACATTGTTGTAGTGTGAAAATACATATCATTTCTAGACCATAACTAAAGTTAGTGAGTCTGTAAAACAAAAAAAAAAATCAGTGTGACCATGTTTATAACCCAAAGTAACATCTCTTCAGATTAACCACAAAAACTGTGTAAAGGGAAACCTAATAAAACTTCTAAGGTAAATCTTTAGTTGCATATGCCATTGTTTTTGCTTTTGTTTTATATGCAATGCAATTGCCTTTCCATATATGGGCAAAGAAAACCCACCAAAGGCGAACCCGTTAATATAAGTTTTTGGGAGTGAGGGTTTCAAGGTTAAGATAATTGCTCTGAGTGAGGGTTTCAAGGTTAAGATAATTGATCTGCATTGGCCATTAAAATCTAGGTTATTATTAATACAGATTAAGTATAAAATCTGTGCAGATGGAAAGGGAATAAAGCTTTCAAGGTAAATCTTTAGCTATGTGTATTTTTGTTTGCATTTCTGGTTTGTTGGGTTTTGAAAATTTCTAATACATTAGTATTTGGAATTGTATAATTTGAGAGCGAAAGAAAAAATTGGCTTTGAAACATTCATTGATTAAGATATTGTTCCTTTCTATGTTTTTTCATTTTGATGCACTTTGACTTTTCAAAGGCCGTGAATTCAATTTTGAGCGAGAGTTATGTGGGTCTTGAAAATGTAAATTGTATTTTTTTTTGAGGTGATGACATGGCATTGATGGATTCCTAGCAAAGGTGTCACCTTTGGTGTTAGTGTTGTTGTGAAAGAATGCTTTTGTTGGGTGCTTGCTAGGTATGTTGGGTTTTTTACTCGAGATCGTGTTATGTTGTAAGACGAGAAAGAAGACTTGAACGACTATGCAAGTATGTGGTTGTTGGTTTGGCATATGTTCATGAAGTTGGCCTTGTAGAAGAATTTAAGATTGCAGAGCATTCTCAAGAGCCTCTAAATCATGATTAGCTTGTCAAATGCCTTTTTCTTTGATTCTCTTCATGTAAGAGCAATTTCCCTGTTTTTAGTGTTTGTCATGTATATTGTTGAGTGTCTAAATTTCAGAACATTTATGTTGGTCTGGCTGATTTTATTTATCAGTGCTTGAGCTAAGGTAAGAGTTTAGAGAAAATAATGTTAACAAAAAAGTATAACAAGAATGTGTAAGGCTGATGCATGTTTTGTCCTCGAAAAATATTCAAGTCTGGAGTAGGATATCAAATGTATTCAAACAGTCATAAGTAAAATGAATAGATATTTTCTAATTTTTCATTAGGAAAGTGAAGATTGGAATCTTGTTCCAAGTTTGATGTTTTGCAAAGAGAAAAAATGATGTGGAAATATAGTCCATTTCAGAAGCCATGTGAAGCAAAGGAAAAGAGTATGTTTATATTTATAAGGTAGGTTAATATTTCTATATATTAATTGCAAAACTTGTAGAGAGGGAAAGCCTATAAAACTTTCAAGGTAAATATGTCGTGTTTGTTAGTGTTTTTTATTTCCCTGGTGTGAACTTTGGAAGTTGCATGCTTTTGTCCTTTTGAGTTGCTACATTGATCTATATTTTACCCTATAAATTGATTTGTTTATTTATAATTATGATAAAAGCATAGTGATTGTTGTTTAGGATCATAGAGGGTTTGTAGGGTTTAAGAAAATAATTTATCCAAATGGGTAAGATTTTATGTTATGTTATATTCCATTGATATTTATAAGGATGCTTGCATGGAGGTCTAGTCTAAGATTTTTTATTTGTATTTTTTTAATAAAAAACTCTTTGAAAGACAGTTTATATGGTGCAAATGTAAACAATGAAAGTAACGGGCATTTGTAGTGATTAAGGTTCTTATGGTTGTAAACAAAGCAATCAAATTGTATGCACTTCAAATTGATAGAGATGGAGTTTCTTACATAGGAGAAGCTAATAAATTTTTGATATTGAAGGACAATTTATGTATATGTTGAAAATGAAAGAAAAACAAAAAACTTGTCATGCATTTGCTTAGGTTTAAGAATTATTGCAATAGTTATTGTGTTCCAAATTGCTTAAAGATTATTAAATAAAATGTAATTCAAATATGAAGTTATTTTGGTGCCATGGTTGGCATGGGTTATTTACAATTGAGGAATTTACAAATTGAGTAAAAGTTTATATTTGAAAAAGAGTACATTTCTACAAGATTGTTTAGATATCATTGTTACTAGTAATTTTGAGTCTCGTTTCTAGTAGTTTTAGTGTTTGTACATGTGGATAAAAATAAAATAAAGGTTTGGAAATTATTGGTGAGGAATAAATAGAGTTAACTGCAAATACAATGTTGGCTACTAATTATTATAGACTATCAAAATAGTATTTATAAGGAAAAAGGTTCATTTTTATTTTGGACATGGTATTGGAAATAATGAAGAAAAGGCCGTTAAACCACTTAACAAAGGCTAAATTTGATAGTTGTATTTCCATGTTCATAATCTCTTGTCATATCAAGATTATTTTCATTGATACACTTATCTCTCTAATTATTGTATAGACTTTGAATAATATAATGTTGTATTACAATTATCGTTTCTTGTGTTGTTCTTGTATATTGTTTAATTCAATACTATGTATAGATGTTACACTCAATCATTCATTATTTGTTTGTGCATGTGGTGGATTAGAGTGCCGTGGGCCACATCTAGGTGTTGATTTAGACAATCAATATTTGATTCAAATATCAAGTTAGTGTAGGTACTATTACAAAATTTCTTAAATGTTTTTTAGGATCTTATAGCAACTCCATTTCATTTGTATATAGGTTATTGAAGGGTGTTAGAATCTAATTTTTATCATATGGAATGTGTCTACGTTATGGCCAAAAATAAATTATTGCTGTCATATCATTGTTTAAAATGAGTGAATAAACAAAGTACATTCTAATGATTCTTCAGTTCCACAATGACCATCTTGAATCTCATTTTGTGATACCAAGAAAACAACAAGAAGATAAGATTGAAGGGTTATATGTCAGCTTATTTTTCTCATGGTATAAGTTCTTGTAAGAAATTATGGTGAAGTATTTTGATAGGGATTAAATGTTGTATGGTTAGTGATGGCTTTTACAAGATCAAATAATGTCTTGTAAATAATGTTCTATATGTTTAATGTATAATGATTGAATGGAATTGTATTCAACTCTAATGATGTGGCGAACACATATAATATTATTCTTAAATAATAGTTGTTAATATGAAATGTGAATTATATTGCCTTGGGATATATTCAACTCTAATTGTGGCTTCCATTTGGAAATGGTCATTCAAATAGATGACCAATTCAAAAGTTTTAAAACAAGCTAATTTCAAGTTTTCTTAAAAAAATAATAGAGACCAGATGAATGTTTATATTCGCCCCTTCAAATTATAAACTAATATTTAAATTTTATTGAATAACTTGATGATTTGTAAGTCATTTTAGTTTTATCGTGAATTCTTGTAAGTGAATATGGTGAAGTATTATTCAATAATGTTTAAAATATGAGTAGTTATAACTAATGCAACATCAAATAATCTCATACAAAATTATCTTTTTACTATCTAATGATTGGAAGAAATTTTATCCAATTTTGATGATTAATGTGGTGGGCATAGTTAGAGTTGTTCTTAAATACCTATATTTTCATGTGAAAATGACATTGAATTGTCTTGTTGGCTTATATCCAATGTTTATCATGACTTACATGAAAATATGGCAATCATAATAGATAATTGATTGAAAATTTTCAAGACAATTAAATCTCATGTTTTCTCAATAAAAAAATGTAGAAAATAATAGTGTGAACTTTTATATTTCTCTTTGAAAATGTAAAATAATATTAATAAAAAGTATACCGTCCAAACCAACACAAACTAGTATGAAAGTATGGAATTGTACAAGATACATAAAATATTAAAATTGACTTATGTGGTTTGTATGCTTCATAACATTTCATATTATAATAACCATTGCTTGGTAAGGAAGGAAGCATGAATGTGTGGTGGTAAGGAATTTTACATTGTTGGTTGCATTTATTATTTGAAACTAGTTCTAAGATGTTCCAAACATCACAAGAATGCAATATAAAGGATGTTTCATAATTATATGAATAATTAGTTTACAATAAGAAAATAAATGATTGTGTTAATGTGATTTTGTGATTTGCCCCGATAGGTTAATGGGTTTTCAATTTCTTGTTTTAGGACCTTCCAAATGTGGTCCTTAACATGAGTTTCAGGTTATATGTATCTTACAAAGCCATGGTGGGATATAAAAGTCAAAGAAATATGAAAGATACTAATATAAAAGGATCTTTCTTGTAAATGAACCTACTTGAAACTATATTTGGACTATAATCTAAAATGAATATTTACCATGACATTACGTTACAAAGTGAAATTATGATTAAAAAAAACACAAAAGAGGAGAGAAGGGTGGAGCAATAAAAAGATGTTTGTCACATTTCACACTAAATATACTCTTGATATGGAAAAAAATTGAGTGTTTGGCACATTAATTTACATCAATTAATTTAATCAAATCTAATTGCAAAAGGTAATCATGTTAGTTAATCGGTCAATTTAATTTATTCACCAAAAAAATAGTGAATGTCATGTAATGAATACTAGATGTTTAACACTGATTTTACTTAGAAAATATTCACATTACATTTTAAATATCTTTGATATTTTGAAATTTTCGTTATGGTTTATCTAAATATGCTCATCAATGGTCATTTAGTTCAATGTGTGCAAGACTCTAAAGACTACTTCACTTGTTGTGTTCCACATATTTTGATTTCATGCAATTCCTAGACTTCATTGTGTTTAAAATTAAAATTATTTGCTTCATGTCTATTTCATCGCTCCTAAATTCTATGATTTATTTGAATTTGTTTTAGGAAAATGAGATTTTCATAATTATCTCTTACGTGCACCAAAATTTGAACACTATGAGTTTGAGTTTATTAGATGCTACCACATGCCATGATATCATTCATTATTGACTTGATAGTGGTAAGACCTTCCATAAATTTTGCTTTCACAAACATTTCTCCATGAAATTATCTTATACATATTCTATTCCCACCCACTTTAATTTACATAGAGTTTGCTCATAAGAAATCTAGGACTCTAAGAGCCTGTAGTTGTCTATTGTTATATATGAATCATTTTGTCTTTACTTAGTTTATTATAATACTCTCCGAGTTTAATTTATGTTTATTTATTTTCAGATAGGGATCCTATAGACACCTAAATTTCACCATTTGGTATTGAAATTAACTTTGACATGCTAACCCTTCTTATTTCTTAATTCAAATTCATATTAACATTATTTCCCTCCAAAATTCAAATAATTGAATAATTATTAATTAATCGATTATGTACACTTTTTCTTCCACAAATAATTAATAAATTCAGATTTTTCACTTCACCTAAACATCATCCACGTTTATCTCAACCATGTGTTGAATCATCCAACCACCTTCCTCAACTTACTCAACCACCATATGAGTCACCTTAGAACATTTCAATCTTTTTGACCTGTTCTTGATGACTCACTCAACCAACTCCCCTTTCCTCTCAACTTGTAGAATTGGTCCTCATGGATGAGGACTAATTTTTCATTGTTGATTATTTGAATAGTTGAAAATATTCAAATAATCTTCCATTGTTTGATCGACATCCTGTAAATATATAGACATGCAAGCCATTACTTTCATACGAAGTGATATCAAATTTTCAAGTGAATCCAAGTGAATATAAGCTATCAAAAGTCCATTTGCATACCCAAACATTGACCAATTCCATTTTACTTTGAAAAAGGATTGATCAACCACATTTAAATAGCAAGTCACTTTAAATCACAATGGAGGAGGATCACCATACTTCGGTTGTGTAAGTTTGTATTTTTATTTCCTTTTATTTATCACTCTATCCTAAAGTTGATTTGAGTTTAAATTAGATTTTATTTGTAATTGATATCTTAGATTAGTTACATTCTAGATTTTCTTTCACACATTTTGGCATGCCCAATGGGACTTTCCCTCACATTTGCATATCATAAGCATCATAGGTGCATTTAGGAGCTCGATTCAGTTGATTTTCTTAGTTTTTCTTGTGCACATTCATTTAATCTTGGTCTTGGAATTTTTATTTGTCGTTGTAGGTTATTTTTTGATTTTTTTTAGGCTTCTACATTCCACTACGTAATAATGAAATCAGAGACATCATAAGAGAAATCATAATAGCTAACAACGAAATCATCATTTTACTATTTTTAGCATCTTGTAGGTAGTTTTCATTTTAATAATTTTCTATCTCATTTTAACCCTGTTCCAACTTGTTTGTTTTCAATTTTTCTTTATTTCTAATAAATAGCGAAATCAATGGTTTCATTATCAAAATTACAAGACTAAACAATGAAATAAATTTTACAGTTTTCAGTTGCTTTTGGCATTTTTCTCTTTCCTAACAGTTTTCTATCTCATTTTGCTCTGTGCTATTTTTTTTGGTTTTTAATTTTACCTTGTTTGCCTAATTACGAAATTAGGGAACATAACAATGAAATTATAAAGACTGGTAACAAATTATTTTTTGTGCTTGTTTGACACTTTCTTAGTTTTTCTTTCTTTTATTCAGTATCTTATAAACAATATCAAAATTACAGAGATTATCAGTGAAATCATATAACCTAAAAGCAAAATCATTTTTTAAGCACTTTATGTTGTTGTTTTCATTTTTTTAAGTTTCTAGAGCTTTCTATGCTTGTTTTCCTCTGTAAGCAAGTCCCTATTTTGGATTTCTTTCCTGTAGTATCTATTTTTATATATTTTTTACACTTCTGTTCTAGCAGTGAAATTGGTCACTTCATCAAAATCATTTGCATCTGTAGCAAAATTATCGAATACATCACCAAAATCGAGAACTATGGTGAAATTGGAGGTTTTATCAGGCAAAATCATCAAGTAATAGAGAAATAATTCTTTTAGCTATTGATTTTCATTTTATTCTTATTTTTTAAGTTTTTCTAACTATTGAACAATTTCTTAGTTTACTATGTACATGTGTAACAATGAAATCATTTCATAAACTTATTTTTCTATGTTTTTTGTTAACTTTTTGTAGATTGCCTTGATTTTCAGCCAAATGAAAAACTTCTAACAGTTTATTTATAGGCCACAAGTCAAAGAAAAACCTATAAATATCTAAAAAATTCAATTTTTGTCTGATTTCAATATTTTTGATTTTTGTTTAAGTTTTTTTCCTAACAAGCTTTTTCTAAAGTTCAATTTTTAATTTTTTTTAGTAATTAGCAAACATTTTATTTTTCAAAGTTACTTAATTTTTTATTTTCAGTGTTTGTGTCTCTTGATTGTGTTGTGTATGTTCTTCTCTTGGTGTCACATTGGTGGCCATGCTTGAGAATCAGAAACAACACTTATAAGTTTTTATTTCCCAACATGATACTTGCATGTATGCTCTTCTCTTGGCATCACATTGGTGGTGATACCTAAGAATAAGAAACAAGTGTTAGTCTTTTTCTTTTTCTTAGAGATTTTATCAACCATGGATTTTATCACCACATGGTAGGCCAAACCTCATGTACTAACGGGGTATATAAATTCAGTTAGAGTTATCATTTTTTATTAAGTGGTTGTGTGTTTTAACCACATCGTAAAGTGAGGGGATTCCACACTCCAATACCCAATCCTTAGATAACATGAATTGAAGTTTGGTTTTTTTGACGTCAATGCACTGAAACCCTAATAGTTATGTTGGGAATATTAGGATAAGACTCATTTATGTGCATTCACCAAATCGACTTATTTCATAATTTTGGGCCTCATTGTACTAGAATGTACATAGAGGACTCCCTTGGCTAAACTTGTTTATAACTTAAGCCTAGGAAAGACATTTTTTACCATTTAATTCATAGTGCATTGGTTAACGGCTAGTGCCAAAAAACTACTTTCCATGCACCCTTAAAACTAGGCTTAGTGGGCCATGGGAATAACAAGATCCTCCATGGTTAGTGCCTTTAAATATTAGTCTGTAGCTAAAGCAATGGATAAGCCAAAAACATGAAAAGATTATGGGTTACTCAAGTCCCTTTGCTTATGTTTTCTCTTTTTTGTGTGCAATTTCATGTGTATTTAGAATAGATATTATTTATTTATTTCCTTGTGTTTTATCATGTGATGAAAATACTTGAGTGAAAACAAAATTAATTTTTGAGTCTTGAAACAATTCATAATCCAAAAAAAAATTAAAAGTCAAAATCAAAAATCCTAATAAAAAACTAAAAATGAATCTTATTATTAATCAAGATTTTAGTCACTTTGACATTTTTTAGAGTCTAGTGACAAGTCCTTATTATTTTCTCGAGTCAAGTCTTTACTCTAGCAATGTCACCTATCACAAGGCACATGGCTATGCTTAACAATACTAGGGTATGAGAGGAGCCTTTTGGAAATGACCCCTTCCAATTTAGAAGCCAAGAAAACCAAAGTCATCATGTTGAAATACATAAAATCCATGACCATGAAGGAGGAAGAACATACCAAGATGAGGGTAGCCCCAAATCCATTTTGTCTCTTACTTCATTCAGCTAATACATCATGAAAAAAAAAGTGAAGTTTTACTTCAAGAATTAAGCTTAGGGGCTAAATTTACACTTAATTTCATTGTCCAAAATTTGAAATATTTTATTTCTAAGAAAGAGTCTTTATCACCCATTCATAACCCATCCATATCAAAAACATATTTAGAGGGTAGTAATGCTCTGATAGGTTCCTCCAATCCTAATTCCCAAGTCTTCCAAGAAAAAGGGAAAGCCATCCTTAATGAGGAATCATCCCATGAAAGTCACAGGTTTTCTATAGAAACCCATAATTATCACATCAACTAAGAGATTACAAATCTCTAAGAAATTTGAAAAAATAGTCCTTTGGTTGTCCCAAATTCCAATCCTAATCCAAATTTGAGTGTAAATTCACCCTCATTTGTCAACCAACCTAATCTAAATTTGAATATTCATTCAATTTTGTCAAACATCAACCATACCGATCTAAACTTGAATATTGATTAAAGTTTACCAATCATAAATCAACCCGATCCAAGCTTGAATAGTCATTCAAACTTACAAATCAGAAATCCAACCAATCCAAAATTGAATATTCTTTAAGTCTACCAATCTATAATCAAACTAATCCGATCTTAAATATTTATTCAAGTTCTCCAATCAATCCAAATTTGAACCTTCATGGTTCACCCATAGACAACATCAATCCAAATCCAAATCTAAGCTTGAATACTTATTCTAGCTCACCCATCAACTAATCAACAACAAATCCAAACTTGAATATAACTTCAAGTTTACCTATCAATACAAATGAGAATTTTACTTTAGGGAATGTACCAAATCAATTTTCCAATTCACATTATTTTGTATGATTTTTTCCATTACCTTCAAACAAAACACCAACTAACACCAATTATTTTAACACTAATCTAATTCCTAACCAACCATTCAACCTTAACACCCATCTAAATCAAATGAATAGTTCATGTCTTTTTTAAAGCCAAAACTTAAACCAAGCTAACCCAAATTCACTTTATCCAACTAACCCTAATTCATTTAACTTCGAATATACTACTTTTCACACCAACCTAAACCAAACCAAACAAACCCTAACTAGAACACTCACCCAAACCAGCTAATTTTTAACTTTAGTACTAACCCCAACCAAATAATTTTTAATTTTAACACTAATCCAAACCTTAACTTCTCCACTAACCTAACCAATTCAAACACCTTTTCATGTTCACAAAATACTAATTATTTTCTAACACACTTCCTAATCAATTCATTAACAAACCACTCCTTAACCAATTTTCACAAGCTAACACTAATATGAACTAATTCATGGTCAAAATGCTAACTTATTTACCTCTTCAAGTCTAGATAATCAATTATTGCCACACTTTATTCAAGAGTGGAAAAATATGAAGGACAAGGTCCAAGGCTTGCAAGATGGTACTTTTTCATGACAAAAATAATATAATTTTAAGGAAATATGTTCTTACCCGTACAACTTAAATAACATGAAAACACCTTTCCCAAAACATTTTGAACTTCCCAAATTTGAATTATAAAAAGGTAAGGGCGATCCAAAGTAACACCTTAAGTAATTCTATTTAGCATGTGTAGATGTTGTTTATAGTAATGATGACATGTTTAGACTCTTTCCATGAATTATAGGGGTTAATGCCTAGAATGGTTCTCACATCTTCCCAAAGGATCAATATTCACCTTTGAAGACCTATCTGATAAGTTTGTTCATCATTTTTCATATAACATTGAATAGGAACTGACCATACTCAACCTACATAACACTAAGCAAAAAAATGGTGAAACCTTTTCCTCTTTCTTACAAAGATGACAGTCATTGGAAAGCCATTTCCTGTGGTTTTTTCCTAAAATAAAATTTGTTGCTATATTAATGAATAATATTAACTTAGAATTGGGTCATTACTTGTGACTTCTTTGTCCAAGTACTTTTGACAAAATAATTGAAAAGGGAGTTCAAATTAAAAAAAATTAATTACTAGAGGTGTTATTAAAATATTCAAAGTTAATAATAATTCCTTGACCCAAACTAAAAATCCTAAGTTTTTTACCAAGAAAAAAAATGTTGTAGGTGATGGCATAACTAATGTCAAGAACATATAAAATACACCTAGACAAAAATAAATTAACACACAACCCATCAACAAAATTACCATCCCCAAAGGTCATCAAAGACTATTAAACCATAAACTTAAGTTCACCCAATTGGGAGACTCTTATGAATGAGTGTTTTGAAAGTTGGCCCATGTAAACATGATTATTTGGCCCAACACCAAACCTTTTGAAGATAAAGTCCCTAAACCCAACTGGTTAAAAGAAGATGAATGTTATGAGTATCATAGGATTAAGGAACACTCAACCAATAGCTGTATGAAGCTCAAACACTATGTTCAAGATCTTATAAATCGTGGGGAAATAGATATTGAAAATCAACCATCAACCACTTCTAACAACAAAAATTTGGGAATATAATAAGACCCATTCCCAAAACATGAGCAAGGATAGGGTAAGCAAAAATAAGAGCTATCCCAAACAAGTAATGTCAACCAAAGTAATCATCCTTTCAACTTCATTGTCAATTATGTTGAATACCCACATAACCATGTCTCCTCATTACTTTACAAACATAAAATTGCATCATTACCACAAGATGCACAAAAATTACCATCCTTATTGCTTATTCATCTAATGTGGAGAATAAGTATAATATTATCGACCATATTGAGAAGACACCTACTAATATATCCATTTTAGAGATTATAGAAACTTCCATTGTATATAAGGATATCATGTATAAAGTCCTCCATGAGTCGTGAGTCCCACAAGACATCATTCCATCTAGTTTTCAAGCATTAATTGGAGATCTATCCACTAAACAATAGGTTATATTTGACCATTTTGATGCCTCTCTTATGGGATCTGTCCATAATCTACCATTATATATAGGCGTCATTATACATAAAGTAAAAAGGGTTTTTACAAACAATGGCTCAGATTTAAACTTATGTACATTAAGATTAATTAATCACCTAGGGTATCCTACAATAGAGTTAGAGTCAAATATCATTACAATTAAAGCATATGACACAATGAGCATGAGTATATGGGTACTATTAATACCTCCCTTTGATGGTGGGAGTTGTCATACAAAACACACTAGTCCATATTATTGACCTAGATTTGCCTTACAATTTGCTTCTTGAATGTCCATGGATCCATTCAATGAACAACATATCCTCCACTTTGCACAAATGCTTTAAATTTTCTCATGATGGCATGAAAATAACTATCCTAGGTGATCCTAAACCCTTTAAATAATCCAAGCTATTAGAAGGGCATTATCAAAAATCAAACTATTTTTTAACCCTAAATTAGATGTGGATCCTACTTGGGTAGATAGGGTTAAGAATATAAAAATGATAATGCATAAGGGTGATAATCTAATCTACAACATGCCAATTATAGATATCTAAAATTGGCCACCAATGACTTCATATTAGACTTTATATTGATTCTTAACAACCTTTGCAAATCTAACCTAAGAATCATTAAATGTCTATAATTTGACTTCATAAAATACATTTTGGATTATAAAACAATTAAATGGGATAAATGCACACATACATTTAATTTAAATCTTCAAAATGTCAAAAAACCTAAACAAAATTAATTAACATGCAAAATCAAATTAAATGCCTAAATTGAATTAACCATGAGCAATTAAATTAATTATCAAAAAGGAAATTCAAAAAAATAAATAATATCATAGGAATTCATAATTACCTTTGAGTTTTCAAAAATCTAAAATATCCTACCCATGCCTATTCATTGCTAATCATGACCATTTGAGACCTTTTAACTCTACTGGGGTTAATTAACTCATAAAGGTTAGGTTTAAACCAATTCCAAGCTCCAACTACACTCTAAATCACCTTGGGTTGGGGTTAGTTGCTAAACCTATAAATAAAAGCCATTGCCTATGAATAATAAGAGCTTGGACATAGTAATGTTATAATGCAAGATTTACTGCATGAAGCTAGGTTATAGTGTTATAATGTCAAAATGATAAGCTAAGCCACTTTGAGCCATCAAGCTACATCAAGAAAGCATGAGCCAAACAACCATGGTACCAAGGGGAGAAGGAGCCACACAACTCCATTTGCCAAAGACCTCTTGAGCACAAGCCGAGGAAGCCAAATGAAGAAATCCCTTGAAGCATTCAAGGAAAGTAAGGAAGTTATATTTTCTTGCATTTTAGTTGTGCTTTGTCAATTGGTTTTCTTCACTATGCTCCTCCCTTTGATATAAATAAGATAATGTTATGCATGTTAGTGCATTTGTTTTCATTTTGATTTGATTTCATTGTGAAGCTAACATATGATCTAACCACCCTTCTTGGATTCCTTGATCATAAATGCCACACCTGATGGGATATGAAGCATACCATGTAGCAAGGAGATGAAGATTCAAGTCAAAAATTGACATTTGAATGCTTAAATGTCTCTAAAATTACAAATTTACCTTTGATTTTGCTATATTTGGGATTATTTTTCCAACTCAGATCTATATAGAGACTGATATCGATCATGCCTAATCTGCATTGGTTTGGCCTAAATCGACCATGGTTCTGCTCAATTGAGATCGATCCTATGTGACCATCGTCAGTCATATTGTAGGGTAAAAATGGCTTTAAAGATTTCATTTTGATTCTTTCTATCATTTCTAACCTTGATTTCTTGGTTTTAATAGCATTTAAACTCCTTAACTAAATTTTGCCTTGGAGGTTTTCTCAAATTTTTATCTTACCAAGGCCTAACATAATTTTTTTTTAATTTTATGTAGGTTTTCCCTTTGGGTTCATATGTGATTGATGATGGTCTTAATATATAGACATTAGTTCTTCACAATTGACATCAGTTCTCTTTGACACCAACTAACCATGGTTGCCTTAAACTGACATCGGTCATCTCTGATTGAGCATGGTCACTGTGTGTTCAAAAATAAAACCTGAGATCTCTTTTTCCAAAGTTCATTTTCTCAAAATCAAAAGTGACTCAAATTAGAAGGTTACTATCTAACAATTGCAGGTCATGGACAAGATTTGAACATAATTTTTCAAGTTTAGGCTAACAAACATTTCATTTTGGGCTTTCAATAGGAATCTAGCTAAATCATTCACACTTCATTTTGGTGATAAAATGAACATGTTAAGTCTTGCACATTTTATCTTTGGTGTTTAAAAGGAATTTGGATTGTTAATGTTTTAAAACACTTCATTTTTGGTTCTTAAAAGGAATGGCTAAGTCTTGAACACTTAAATTTCTGGTGTTTAAAAATGAACTTAGGATAAATCTTGAACATTTAGATTTTTAGGCTTAAAATGAACATAGATGATTTTAATTTAGTTGGTTTTTGTGTTATTCTTTCAATATTCCATACTTAAACCAAGGAGCCAAGTAAAAAGCATCGTCACATTTCATTTTGGTGCCTAAAATCAAACTTCACTCGTAATTGCTTACAAAAATTTTGTTGTTTTTTGTTTTCTCAAAAATAATAGCATGTGTATGGTCTCCTCCCATCCCCTATAGGGAAATTGAGTGATAAAAAGTGCCTTTTAATTACATTTGGTTCCTAGTCCAAGGCATAGAAAGAAAGTTGTCTAGGCTCTCCCCATTTCGCTAAAATTTATCTATTTCAAGTTTAAAGAAAAATAGAGAAAGATAGGGATAAGTGATTAAAATGAACTTAGATTGGTTTACACACCATATCTAGATGTTGTGATCACTCCTCTTTGGTTGGGAAAGACTACCTAAAAGTAAGAAAACACTACTACACAATTGTTAGGGTGTGGAGCTAAAAGCTTCAACCTTTGCAAACTAGGAACAGATGGTTGCTGAGTTCTACAGGAACTGGCGTCGGCAGCATGACCGACGTCGGCAGGATCCAGTGCAGAAGGCAACCGGCGACGGCAGGAAGTCGGCCGACGTCGGCAGAACCAGACCAGCAGGGACCGACGTCGGTCGCCTGTGTGTTCCCGAAGTGTTCGTTTCACGGACAGTTAGTTAAGTGAACTATGAGTTTGCATGTCAAGACCAGCCAGAGTCTTGGGTTGCGAGGACAATTGTCTAAATTAAGAGTCTTAGTTAATGTTTGAGTTAAGGATCTATTTATAGACCCATTGGCATGTATTGTTAAAGGCATGAGATAGAAAGGAAGAGTTCCTTCTAGTTGTAAGATCTATGAGTTGCAGGTTGTTGCAAGCTCATTGGTGATCTACATGTAAGCTTGGTCTTTGAATTGCAGGTTGCAGGTTCATGAGAGATCAGCTTGAAGTGCTATAGAGTGCTTGATGTACCGGCAGGGTTATTACTGACTGGTTGGTGAGGTGAACACCAATTCTGTGTGTGAGTTGGTTGTTGGGACCGTTTTTGTGTAGGAGAGTGTGTGTGAGAAGAATTACTGTACACTTGAGGTGTGGCGAATCTCTGTAAGGTGAAAGAGTGTGGCGGCTCTTTGATGTATTCTTTTCTGTTAGCGTTAATACAAGATAGTGTATTGTCTCTCATATTCTGTGCTATTGGTGAATTCTAGTTACTTGTGTTTCTGGTTATTTCCGCATATTCAATTGCTTATATATTTGGTAATCATACTGTGCTCTATCTGAGGAGCAAGATCCTAACCAGTGGAGTCAGAGCATGTTTGTTGTTTCTTGATTTCCTGACAACAATGTTTATTGGTAGATATATGAGTGGGATGCCAAGCTATACGCTTGTTCCAGGAAGTGTCAAACTTCCTTAGAGATGACAGTCCACTTTTGAGAGACAAACAAGTAATAAATAACCAAAAGAGAGGAAAAGATACAGTAAAAGAGAGATAATGTTACTATTATTCACAACCTGAGTGTAGCAAAAAGTAATAAAGTGTAGGTGGTATATTCAATTTGTATTTTGGAAGTTGTTTGGGTAGGTCTTAGAATGGTTACTATAAATCCATAGTTGTCAACATCGATTATACTGCCAAGGTTGATTGGTAAGTGTGAATGATATCAATTATGCTTCCAAGGTTAGTGAGGAGGGTGACCAATGTCAGTTAGGATGTTGAGGTCGATAGGGGCAATAATGACCTAGGAGCTTGTAGAAGGCTTTTTTGGGTCTGGGAAGTGGTTTTGGTTAGGTTTGGAAGGTTGGGGAGAGTTGGTGTGTGTGTGTGTGTGTGTGTGTGAGAGAGAGAGAGAGAGAGAGAGAGAGAGAGAGAGAGAGAGAGAGAGAGAGAGAGAGAGAGAGAGAGAGAGAGAGAGAGAGAGAGAGAGAGAGAGAGAGAGAGAGAGAGTATGGTTTGGATGGATCTATTCAGAGGTTTGGTGTGTTGGAAGAAGGGGAAGTAAGTGGGGAAGATTTATAACTCCTTCATGAAGATTCAATCAGGAATGTGTAAAGTAATGAATAGTAGATATAAAGTGATTGCAAAATAATTGCTTAAAGACTTAAAAAATAAGTGATGTACTTAGTTGTAGTGGTGACTGAATGACAAGTTTCGAATGGATGATTCCTATCAATCTTGACAAATTGATGCCCTAAATAGAGAAAATAAGTGGGTGATTCTGGTTCTAAAGAGCTTGATTCTTGATTTGGTTGACTTATGCAAGGTAACAACAAGCCAATATGTCAAAAGTTGAATGCCAAAAGCTTGTATGCAATTAAGATTGAGTTTTCTTGATTTATGCTGACTTGAACTTTAGTTTGGAGTTTGGTTTATATAACCAACACCAGTGATCCTGTCGACATTGACTGTGGGTTGACCAACATCGGTGGCATTAGAATAGGTAAAAATACTATCTTTAGCCTATTTTTTGTTTGTTTCTCATGCCAAGTGTGGTATATGTTAAAAAATAGTAGAAATAGGAGGTTAAGAAGGACGTAGTTGGTTAGGAATTTAGTTTTGGGGTGAGAATAAGTCTTTAGTAGTTAGGATAAGGGGACTAAGTCTTGAGGTGACTCATCAGGTGAGAATTAGTCTTAGGACGAGGTGGCTAGGTAAGGTGGCATAAGGGGTTATCAATTAACTTAATTAAATATTTTAAAGTAATTAAATGTGTGAGGGGTAAAAGCATGGATTAGGGAGGATAATTATCATTGTTGAAAAATGGTTTAAGGGGGGTTTCGACACAAGGAGTTATGCACATGTGTGACATAATTTTGGTGTCTACATTTGCCTCTTTTTGTCTTATAATTTGCACTAACAAGTTACAAGACAAAAATAGGAGTTAGATGCTTTAGGTATTGGATGAGGTATCTCCCCTCAAAACAAGAAGTGATGGAGGAGAAAATGGAATTGGGTACCAGTTTTATAAGAAGTGAATTGGGTGAGTGGAGGAGAACTTGGTATCACTACATGTGCATATACTACTTACAAACTATAGTTGATAATATCCAAAACAGGTAAGGTGAAGGACTCAGATAGATATAACTAAAGCACATCTTGTATGTGATAGCTAATAAGGTCAAAATAATCAAAGTTGTAGCTCCAATGGTCCATGTGTGCTAGGTATCTAAGTTAAGAAATGCCCTTGGGAAACACAAAAAGGTTACAGGTGATAGGATGAGCTTGGTCACCATCTAAAACACCTAATATATATGCATGTGTACAATAGCCAACTATAGCAGAATAACATAAGTGGTCAAGACAAATAATGCAAGGTTGGTGTAAAAAAGGTCAATGAGTGAGGAGAGATTCATTATCTCCAAGTAAAGTCATCATGGGTGGAGATTTAAGTGATCTCTAAGGGTGGTTGTCATGGTTATGGAGATATATGTGATCTCTAAGTTGGTTTTTGTGGTCATGGAGATATACATGATCTTCAAGTTGGTTACCCCAAATTAGGGGTAGAGTCTAAAGAGTTGTGGTTGTTAGTGGAAACTCTAATTCAAGGATGCTGACATTGATGATATCATCGATGCTAGTAGTAAATAGTGATGACATCAGCAAAAGGTTACTGATATCAATGGGAAAAAGTACTGATGTCAATGGATTAGGTCAAGTATGTCAACATTAGTGGGTGACCAAACCCAATTATAAGGGGTTTGGTGGCCCACCATTACTCATTTACAACATTTGATTGGAGAGAAAAAAGAGTTCTGAGTGCAAGTGAGATGGTAGAGCTAGAAGGGGACCCCATGGGAGGTACACCACCATAAGAGCTAACTATTCCAACCTAGAGGAGATGGAGAGATGAGGTAAGACCCACTTTGATTGGATTTAAAACTTGAGTTGGTGAGTTTGATTTTATAGGCTAAATTTAAAGTTGGGGGGAAAAGAAAATGCTTGTAGAGGGGTAAGAAATGAGGGGAGGGCAGGTTTAGATGAGTTGCGGGGTAGGTTTTTAGGTTAAATTTTAATTTTTGGAAATGGGTCATTTGGACCTAGGGCCAAACTAGTCGCTAATGTTGGTAGGGTCCACTGACGTCGATCGGCATGGTACTGATGTTGGTAGGTTTTTATCAACATCTGCCAACATCAAGCATCGATTTCATCATACAAAACTAATGTTAGTGACTATGAAGAACCCAACAAGAATAGAAAAGGTCAATTTGGGTCCTTAATTGAAGTAGTCAACTAGCCTAATGGCTGAGCTAGCCTCGAAGACCCCTGTGTCGACTAAGTGTTACCTATATAGCCCGATTGAAGGCCTCAGGCCAATATAGTTCTCCCGAAGCCTAGGGAAAAATATCTAAGGTATGGTTGAATGTGTGTTAGGGGAAATGAGTAAAAAGGGTAGGTTGAGATAGGCCTTGAGGCCTAGGGCACAAAAAATAGGTCATAGGGTCGAAGGTTAGGGATATAAGCTATGAGGCCTAGAGTTGTGAGAGGTAGTTGGGCCTAGGGTGGAGAGAGAGGCTATGAAGCCTAGGGTAAAGAGGGGAGATCAAGTTGGATAATTAGGTGGGTATATGGCTGAGCTAACCTCAGAAGATATTGTGTCAACTAAGTGCTGTCTACATAGCCTGATTGAGGGCCTCAAGCCAATGTAGTTCTCCCATAGAGAAGGGAAAAAGGCTATGATAGGTTTTATTAATTTTTTTTTTGACTTGAGTTGTGTGTGTATGGATGTAAGCTAGGATGGATTTGATGCTACAAGATTACCTACCAATGCTGATGATGTGGATGAGGAGGGATGTCACTCTAGATGAGTGGGAACACATGATAGCTGTAGGTTTAGTTGGAGTGCGATGATATTGTAGAGTCACATGAGAAATGAGCTTGATGATAGCATTGATCAAGAGGTGGGATCATACCACTAACACCTTCCATCTATCGATCATAGAGTTGATAGTGACCTAGGAGGATGTATACAAGATTTTATGATTATCACTCTAGGGTCAAGAGCTCTTATGTTAGAGAGAAGAGCATGATATTCACATGGTGGCATTATATAGAGAGCATGTAGTGAGGTGACCTATTACTCAATGAGATTTGCCTATGAGACACTGTATATTGCTAATGAGGAGTAGTATTGATTGAGCATCTTGATGATGATAGGGATTATAGTGTATGCATTACCAAATGTAGATGGTGGGATATTTTTCATTACATTGATAGGTGTTATAGCATAGATGGTTGAGTAGTGAACTGTATTTGCATGGGGACCAGTGTTTTTGGCACAATTATATAAAGAGTTATAGGGGTTAAGACTATGATGGTGATATAGTTTGTGTGTCAAGCATTTAATCCACTATTGGGCATACGAGCATATAATGGTGACATGACCATTGGGGCTACCTATCATGATTCTAGCCAACTTTAGGGTTGGTTTTAGATGGTGGAGAGATGGTATGGCCTAGACCTGAGTAGATGACATAGTGTGCAATATTGATTATTATAGGTGCATGATAGAGGGATTGATCCCTATATATATTATGTGGAGACATTACTTGACATACTCATCATTCAGAGGATAGGTAGAGCAATTGGTTGGCTTACATAGCTCATTATAGGTTAGAGGGAGATGAGCCAGTGAGCTAGAGATGGTACCCATGGCATGGGTTAGGAGGTAGTTTAGCCTACTATAGGATGTACCACCTACCTTCCCTTGATATAAGAGGGATGATATAGAGGCACCCCTACCCTTGCCATTGGAGATAAATGGGCTAGATTTTAAGGAGCTACCAATAGGGCCAGGTGTAGTAGATCTAGGGTGTACAATGAAATATATGGCTTAGTGGATAGGTTTACATCCCACGGTTGAGGTTAAGAGGCCACCACCAGATTTATAGGCTTTAGTGAGAGAGAGAGATGCAACTATACAAGCTCAAGATACAATGATATAGGGATAAGATGCAGTAGTGCAAGCTTAAGATGTAACTCAGGCATAAGTATTGGTTTTATAAGGATAGGTGGTGACATTTCAGAGCTAGGTTAGGGCATTACAGGGCTAGATCATGGTATTATAGGGTCAAGTTACTACACTGAAAATAGAGAGGGATAGTTTGAGAGCAGTAGGTCAAGCTACTCCTCCTCTTCCACCACAAAGACTAGTATAGGCTAGGACTTCGGTAGGTGTGATGGGACCACTGCAGACTGTATCTCTAGTGAGGTATACTACTACCTTTGATGAGATTCCTTATTATGAGAGGGCCATCAGGGAGTTCCCATAAATTTAGAGGTATTCTAAGTTTAGAAAGTAGGAGAGATTAGTGACACATGCCACGACTTCTAGCTCATGTAGATATAAATGGGTGAAGAGTGGTGATGATACTACTTCTCCACAACCATGCAAAGAGCCTTAGGACTCTGAGTGCTAGATTTTATTATTGTTATATATGTTATATGCACACCAGCCTATGAGTCAAAGAGGAGAGATATATATTTTGAGAGAGAGATGATATTCTGATGATGTATTGATGTATATGTATGTTGAGTGTGTGTGTATATATATATATATATATGAGATGTATATTTATTGTGATTTTGAGATGCATTAATTATGATGATGATGTTGATGTGGATGATTATTTAATGTTATGTTAATTTTGAGCATGTTAGTTGAGTTAGACTAGTATTTCCCATATGTGTGATGGTATATGCATAGTCAGTTTGTTAGCTTCATCTTAGCATTTTTCCATATTTTTGATGGTGTATGATTAAAATGAATAGGTTGGTTATGCTATTTTATTTGATCATTTTTCCATATTTGTGATGGTGTATGCTAAAAATAAATGGAGTAGGCTATATAGTGTTCGTATGATGGTTTCATCTCAGGAGAGAGATCGACATGTGATTTGGATGGGAAAATAAAGAGGTAGAATGCTCATGTACTAGAAAATACCATAATCATAACATAAATAGGCTCAGGAATATGAGCCTCTTTCATGCCTTACATCATTAGACAATTTTATTTGTTAGAGAAGCATCGTGTTCACCTTATGTTAAGTGAGTTCAAAGTCCCTTGAAAGAGTATGAGGGAAAAAGGGAAAAATGAGTGATAGTGTTGGGGTAGTGTAACCTTGAAAGTGGGGATGATGTGCCCCTACTATGGGTGACTCAAGAGATACTATAGGCAAGTCCATGAATTAAAGCTTTTTATTTTATTTTATGTGTAAGCTGATCAATACAGGAATCCTACAATGAGATTTTGTTTGCATTTAGGTCATATAAAGCTGATCAATATGAGAAGCTTTTTATTTATATTTCCCTTTGAGAAAAAAGGTTGGCCTAGCCATACTTCAAGGGAGTGGGCTAAGTGTTTGTTTTTGAGTTTAAATAGCTATCCTTCAAGGGAGTAGTCTATTGATAGTAGCAAAGATAAGTTACATAGCTGTCATTCAAGGGAGCAATCTACATTGAGAATCATGACCTGAGAGATTATAACTTGTCACATATCCCATTTGTTTTTTTATGCTTTTAATCATGGACAAGACTATAGAGGCTTAGGATTTTTCCACTTTGAGGGCAAAACCATAACACTTCATAAATTAACTAAGTATGTAGGAATAAGGGTTAAGAGGAAGGGAGATGAATGTAATAGGGGTGCTCAAGGGACAAGCTCAAGTTAAACACGAGGTGAAGCGATGATTGGTTAACAAAAGAATGGTAATATGTGTAAGGCATTTAAAGGCTTGAGTTTTGGCCTTCCTTCTAGAGAAGACAAGTGATAAGTTCCTAAGCCATACTTATGAGTTATGATGTAGGGTCCAAGCTAATTAGGAGTAAACTTACCCTGTTTGCTTTTCTCCATGTTTGTCACATGTTGATTTTATTTTAAGACAAGATCTCTAATATTGAAATCTTTCTCTTTGAGGTTTTTGTTGTAATCACGTTTGATACACTCTTGGTAGATTTAGAGATGGTTAAGGCTATGAGATGACACTCATCAAGAAACTATAGTTGAGCCAAACGTTCTTGGTGAAAGTCATCGTTAGTATGTCTTTTAGAGAAATGCAAAGAGAAGGAATCTGAACCTCAAGAGGCAAAATAGCTTTCATCCCATACACCAAGGAAAAAGGCATAGTACCCATAGGGGTTTGAATGCTAGTGTGGTAAGCCCATAAAGCAAAGGGAATGTGTGTGTGCCAATCCTCGCCCGTATCATTAACTAACTTCATGAGAATTTTGGTTAATGTTTTATTAGAAGCTTCTACCTGTCCATTTGCTTGTGGATAGTATAGTGATGAGAAGCTTTATTTGATTCCAAATGTATCACAAAGACTTTGGATAGTCTTATTTTTGAAAGATTTATTGTTAACTATTATAATTTCATGGGGGATACCACAATGATAGATGATGTGATGGTTGATAAAGTCAACAATTTTGTCAGCCTTAGTGGAGATGAGAGGAATGGCCTTGACCCACTTGGTGAAGTACATAGTGGTAGTAATGATAGAATGATGACAGAGGGATGAATGAGGGTTAATCTCCCTTATTAACCACTAACTGAGAATCACCAAAAATGGTTATGGATTTAATACCCAAGAAGAGAGCCATTTGAAGCCCTAAGATCAAAGCCTCATATTCATCCATATTATTAGTACATTCAAAATCTAGTTTAAATGATAAAGGAATAGGCTCACCATTTAGAGGAATATGAATGACACCCACACCCCCACCATATTGACATTTAGATCTGTCAAAGAGCATCATCATTTGATAGGAGATATCATCGGTGGAGAGAATTATGATGGATTTGTCAAGGAATTTGAGGTTTAAAGGTTGGTTGTTAGGTAAAGGGGCAGCAGCTAACTGATTAGTGATTGTTTGCCCTTTGATAGACTTTTGTTGAATAAAATCTAAGTCAAATTAAACAAGGAGCATGAGCCACTGAGCTACACATTGGTTGTGATATGGCTTGGAATACATGTATTTGAGGGGATTAGTATGGGTGACCACATAGGTTTTATGATTTAGGAGATAATGGCAGAGCTTGGAGACTGATAAGACCAACATGAGGCAAAGTTTTTTTGGTATGGGTATATCGAGTCTCACAATCAATAAGTGTGCAGTTTATCTAGTAAACCTCCTGTTCTTGATGGTGATCATCTCGATGTGAAATCATAGCACCCAAAGAATGGTCTGTTGTAGAGATATAAAGGTAGAAAGGCTGATTTTCCTTATGTGGAATAAGAACTAGTGGGGAAAGGAGATATTATTTGAGTGCATCAAAAGCTTCCTAGAAATATACATTCCAATGGAAGGAGCCATCTTTTTTGAGGAGATGGTGAAAGGGTTGGAAATGATCTGACAACTAGGAGATAAAGTGGTGGATTGAATGAAGTTTACCTTAGAGGTTGTAGAGTTGTTTGATATTAGCAGGTAGAGGCATCTATAGGATTTATCTAACCTTAGCAGGGTCAACCTCAATACCATAGAGAGAAATGATAAAACCTAAGAGCTTACCAAAAAGAACACCAAAGACACATTTCTTTGGGTTTAATTAAATTTTATATTGGAAGAGACGAGAAAATATGGTTTTGAGAATCATCAAGTGATCTTGACAAAGTTTAGACTTGTCAAGTAAGTTATCCATGTAACCTTCCTTAATTTTGTGTAGGAGATCATGGATGATGTAAGTCATAACACGTTGATAGGTGGCACTAGAGTTCTTCAGACCAAAAAGCATGAATTGATAACAGAAAGTCCCCCATGGGGTAATGAAGGTTGTCTTGTGTTGATCCTTAGGAATAATTAGGATTTGATTATATCCAAAGAACCCATCCATAAGTGATAACATCTCATGGCCAGTTGTTAGATCAACAAGTTGGTCTATACTTGGCAATGGGAAGTCATCTTTTGGACAAGTGAGGTTTAAGTCATGATAGTCAGTGCAAATGTGGATTCCTCTGATCACTTTTGTGATAGGAATAATATTGGAAATCCATTGTGGGTAGTTGATGGGTTGGATAAAGTTAATAGAAAGGAGGAATTGAAGCTCTTCTTTGACAAAGAGAGCAATATGAGGATGCATCTTATGAAACTTTTGCTTAACAGGTTTAACATCTTGAATAGTGACAATGTTATGGGTGATGATAGAGGGGTCAATACCAAACATGTCATTATAAGACCAAGTGAAGGATTTACTATGGATATTAAGAAATGTGGCATAATTAGCTTGCTCAGAGGAATCCAAAGATTGGCCCATCTTGAGGACATGGCGGTTATTATGAGAGGGCAAATTGATGTCAATCATTGATTCATTTAACATAGCTTATGTTTCGGATGGGAGTGATCATTAGATATAGGAATAATTTACACCCATGTATGGGAGAATAACATCATCATCTTGACATTGGATAATGTTAATAGTGGGAGAGTCTTCATCAATTATTTAAAAATGAAAGAGAGGAAGGGACCTTGTTTCCTTACCTTGGTGATAGGTGAGAGGCCCCAAATGGATGACATTTATTGAAAAAAAAATTAAGAGGTATAGATACCTCTAATTTGGTAGGTGATGGCGGAGAAGAAGGTCGAGAAGGAGAGACTAGATCTTCAATAATTGGTACGTGAGAAGTTTTGGTGAGTTTAGTTGGTTTGTCATAACCCACTCCATGCCTCTTTTTGGTATTTTCAATGGTTTTGCTAGTGGGATATTCAATGGATGTATGGACACCCTGCTCGTAATGACCAAAACTAAATCCTTTCTAGGCACACTTATAGAAATAGGTGTGAGTGAATCTAGGATTGCTTAGGAAAGAGAAGTCATAGGTAGATGGTTGTGGTGAAGAATATAGATTGCTGACAATAGGAGCTTGATCAATTCCCCTATATGTGAAATTAGTTTGAAGGTTAGGGGGCCCATAAGGGATGACCATCTTAATACGAGGATCATAATTTGGTTATGTATGAAGATTTAAATATTCTTGTGGAGTATAGAACATATTGAGCATCAATAAATGATATTCTATGAGTGACAAATGTTTAAAAGTTTCCTCCATGGGATCCTTGTCAGGAATTTGTGTTGCTGGTATTTGTGTAACCAAGGTAGTGGAGCTTGTGGAAGCTTCAGAAGTATCATGAAGAGAAGATGATTTATTTAATGAAATGAGAACATCAATGGGACTATAAGTCATGTTGCATGTTTTAAATAGAGGTGGGTCAGTGGCTATAACATGCACTTGCCCATCATGCTCAAACTTGACACAATAATGCAAAGTTGAGGGTACACATGCCATAACATGTATCCAAGGTCATCCAAGTAGTATGTTATATTGGAACTCTCCTTCTACAACATAGAAGAGCTTGAGAATAGTGTGGGGACCTACACAGATATGTAAGACATTTTTACCCACTGTAGTAGCTATGATATCGTTAAAATAACAGAGTATCATGTCGGTTTGAGAGATGTAATTATTGGGAAGAGCTAGCTGTTTGTAGGCATGGGTGGAAATAATATTAATACTAGATCCCCCATAAAACATGACTCTTTTGATATGATTTTGATCAATATATGTGGTAATAAAAAGGGCAAAATCTTGATCTTTAGGGTGTTGAAGCAAAATTTTTGAATTACTAAAGGAAATCAGGGAAATGGAATTAAGATAGCTGATGAAAGTTGTATGAGGTTGGGGATCATCAGGTTGTTCCTTAACTACTTGCAAGGCACTAATCAAAGCTTGACGGTGTTGGGATGAGTTTTGGATTAATTCATACAAGGACATTTTCATAAGAGTTTGGTGAATTTGTTTCACCATCAAGATTTGAATAACGTCCAAAGATGTTGGTTTTGGGACCCCCAAAATGGAAACCTTGGGATTCAAAGGAGTGTCTTTGGAAAAGGGATGAGCCCAAGGAGCAGTGACTTTTTCCTTACCTTTATTCTTTTAGTTTTGTGACTGTGTGGCCACATTAACTGTGTCAATCTGAAATATAGGTGAAGGACATGGTAAAGGGGGTACGACAAGATCTTTGGGTTTGAATTTAAGTGAAATAGTAGGAGGCATTATGGATGCCCAAGGTGGAATAATAGGAAGGTTAATGGGAGTATCAACAAAAAGAGTGTTGACATTAAAGTGTCACCAAATGACTGTTGTGAGAGCTTTACAACTCTCAGTATCATGTCTAGGTGAATGATGATATAAACACATGTGTGTATCATTAAACCAAGATGGCTTCATTCCAAGAGGAATATAAGGCTTAATGGGAGGAAGAGTTATTATGAAAGATTATAATAATTGACATAAGAAAAAGCTTTGAGAGCATGTGGGTGGGCTCACACTTATTATGGTAATAGGAGTGGACACCTTCTTTTGTTTAAGAGTCATAAGGGTGATTTTATGTGGTGCCTTTTTTGGTGGCAGTGGAGATACATGTTTTGATGACACTTTCTTGGTTTTAGGTATCATGGTGTCAGATGTGAAAGGCCTACTAGGTGGCAAAGGTAGTAGTGGAGGTAACTTAACCTTTTGTTTTGCTTGGGTCAGTGATACTCCAACTAAAGCAGAGGGGTGTGGTCTCAAAATTGATGATAAAGTTGAGGGTTGAAGAGGGAAGGATCAGTGAGATCTAGGAAGCTTAACATTATTTTGTAGTTCAAACCACAAAAATCCAACTTATGGTTGGAGAGTTAGATCTAATTTCACCTGTGGATGAATTAGATTAGAGATGGGGCATATGCTTAAAGGCTTGATCTAATTTAATGTGGTAGATGCTTGTGAGGGTGAGGGTTCTAACATATATGGATTAACTTTTGGTGATTTTGGCAAAGAAGCCCAGACTTTGTCAAATACCTTTAGGTAAAGGGTAGTGAGAGGGGTGGTGGTAAAGGTCGACATTCATTATGTTGGATAGGGAGTTTTAAGTTGGTTCCAAAATGCCATGTGATCTAGCTTTGTGGAATAAATAAATTCTAGTCTTTTCACCAACCACGAGAAGGGTTTAGATGAAGTTGATGTAGGTTTTATGGTTACATCTTTAGAAGGATAAGGTGATTGAGAAAGAGGGAAATTCTTGGTCTCTGCTACTTCAGGCCAAAGATGAGAAAGAGCCATAATAGGGTCTTATTTAATAGAGATAGGAGAAGATGCATGGTCTTGCATGGGTGGAGGAGAGGCAGGTGACGAGGGTTCCTTAAGGGGGTAGAACATAGGTATAATTGCTCCCTCAACATGTGGGTGAGGAATAAGTAAAGTATGATCCTCCATAGGTAAAAGAAGTGGTAGGAATGGTATAATTGGAGTAGGCACAATAGGTCTTTTATTTAATGTGGGGGTAGATAACACTGACTCTTTGACGTATAAAGGTGGAGTGGCTAGGGTATTACTCTCTATCAGTAGAGCAGAGGTAGGTGAAGAAGGTTACTCAAGAGGGTATAACACAAGAATGATGTTCCCTTCAACATGTGGCTATAGAATAGGTAAGGCATGATCTTTAAGTGGTAAGAGGATATGTAACATTGGTGTAAAAGGAATTGGCAATACTGGCTCCTTTGATGACAAAAGTAGTGGTAAAGGAGGCTCTTCTTCATGTTAGAGTGGAATGGGTGAAATAAGCTCTTCTACCTGGGGAGGAATTATAGGCAAAATAAATACCATTGACTATGGGGAAGGAGTTGATAAAATGGGTACCTCCTGTTTAGGGGGAGGTTGAACTAGAGGTAAAGGAAAGACCATATTAACCGTATGGATATTATGATCACCTGAGTTAGTCATGGTCTAAAAAATATTTTGATTGGGTGAATGGTTAAGAAAGGGATATTTGAACACATCCATATTTTGATTAGCAGGTGCATTATGATTATCCAAAATGAGATTATCCCTATCAAGCATGTCTTGAACAATGTTCTTGAATGTTTTACAATTATTAGAATTGTGGCCTTTAACTCGATGGTAGCCACAAAACTCATCTTCCTTGTATTAAGTTGGAATAAGATGGGAGGGGTCAAACTGTATAGGAGGTTTGATTTGTGAAAGAGTCATGACACCTTGTTGCAATAGTTTTTCCTAAATAGATGTATATGACTCCCCAATAGGAGTGTATTATCTTTTTTCATATTATTGTTGGAATTGCTTGGTCAAATTTTGGGAAATTAAGGAATTAGGTTGGTTTGTGGTTGTGGAAGAAGATGATTTAACAACCATCACATTAGAGGAGCCCTTAGATTTTTGGTTAGAAGTTGAAGTTTTAGAAGAAGAGGAGTCATTTGATTTGGAATTAGTGTTCTTATTATGGAAGTTGACTTTGCCTTCATCTATAGCTCTAATCTCAAGTTTCTATGCCATTATAAAGGCCTCATCAAATGTGTGGAAAGTTTGTACTCAGAGTGTAGATGAGATGTGCTTAGCACATGCCCTCGAGAAAAGCCCAATAAGCTTAGGTTGGGGTGAGGAGAAGGAGAGTTGATTGATCAAGCCTCTCTAGCGAGTGACAAAATCTATGATAGACTCATCATCAAATTATCTAATAGAATAAAGGTCTGTAATAGAAACCTTTTAAGAATGTTAATAGAGAAATGGTCTAGGAATATTTGTATGATTTGGGTAAATGAGAAAAGGGAGTACTGAGTTAAAGAGCTATACCAATCCAGGGTATCACCCGAAAGAGACATAGGGAAAGTTTAAAGTAGTAATGCATCATCGTGTCCTATTAAATAACAAGCATGTCTAAATGCTCACAAATGTTATTGTGGGTCCTCTTTACTCTAGAAATGAGTGAATTTGGAGAGTTCCCATTGGCTTGGATAAGGGAGAATAGGCACAAAAGGATGGATGGGTTCATTACATATCTAATCATAAAATAATACATTTTTTGAACTAGAAATGGATGTCTCTAGATTAGACATATTGTCCATCAACATCTTAATGAGGTCTAGAGGAGGATTAGTCTAGGAGATACCTCCTAAGTTATAAGGAATTTGATAGGAAGTAGAGGGAGTGTATGACATAGTTTTTTGAGGTTGTGTTGGGGAAACATAAGGATAATGAGTCATAAGCTGAGGGGTGGAAAGAAAAGGGGCTTGTCCCATTGGAATAGAGACTAAGTTTTGGTTGGATGTTGTTATTATAGGTTGAGTTATTAGCATGGGTAGACTAGATGAAGGGTGAGTTATAACTCAAGTAATTATAGGTGTGAGAGTAGATGGAATAGGTACCACCAAATTTTGGAATGGGTTGAGACTTAACTGAACTGCTTGTGGTTGTGAAAGTAGGGAAGTCATGTCAGGGTTTAGGAGGGATTGGCCAGTTGGTGATGTTAAAATTTAGACATTATTTATGGTTGGGTTACTTGTCGAAGTGGTGGTTTGAGTAACCATGGGGAAAATAGTAGAGATATCAAAAACTGAAGTTATCTCCATTGGATAGGTTGGCATATCATAGATTAGGTCACCTGAAGAATTACAAGTTCAGCTCATGGCAAGGTAATACTGAAGGGATACCACATTGCGATCAAAATTTTTAGCAAAATCTTGATCTCCTTCAGGCATAATGAGAATTTGGTTAGAGTTGGGAGTATGCTCTGTATCTGAAGTATGCTCCATGATAGACTTAGTAGCAAGAGGGGAAGGTGAAAGTGGTTGTTGACTTGCGTAATCAACAAATTTTTTGACTTGAGCTCACATTAATACCATGCAAGAAGTATGAATAATCTTAATACTCTATATGAGTGATAGAATAAGGAAAAACTAGGTTTGGGTGTAGGTAAGTGGGTTATTTTAGCTTGTTATTTTGAGAAAATTAAAATTACACAGTTACTAATCTCAGTGACTTGACCAATGTCGGTAGTAAAAGTTATCGATGTCGGTGGGATTAACTGATGTCGATAGCTAAAGTCTATCAATGTCGGTGTAGTTAATTGATGTCGATCACTATGATATCCTAGGAAATGGAAAAATCCAATGTTTTAGATACCCAAAAGTAGAATCTAGGTAAAATAGAGGATAGAAGAGGTCTATGTAAGAAGAACACTCAAGAAACCTGATATAAGAATTTATACAAATTGAGTATTAAAAATAGTGTTGATTTTGTGAATCAATGAAAAAAATGTCCTTACCAACTCCAAAATATAAAAGGAAATAAAAAGTACACAAAGAACATAAAACCACTAATTATTAACTCTTAGAGATTAATTTTAGTCTTGTGTTGGCTTATGCCTTAATCAGATAGTGAGAAGAAAATTTGGTTATCAAAGGTACTATAAAGCAATCTAGAGCTAGTTTCATGTTAGTTTTAGTGCTTAAGAGGAAATCTATGTTAGACCAGGTATGTGGCTTTTTATAAAAGATTTCTCCCCACACTTCATGGACTTGATGCCAAGCTAGGCCATTTAGTGAAAATATACCTTCTGCCTAGAGTTTATACTTTGCTAGAGAATGGAGTGAGTTCTCCCCTTGGTGGTGAAATCCAAGTAGGATAGTTGGGTAGGGTAAGGTGATCCACCAGGTGATAAAATCCTGATGGGCCTTATCTTAGGTGAGTTTATATGTTTGTTTTTGTGAGTGTGATCTAGTTGTGTAACATAGGTGCACTATAATTCATTCATAATTCTTGTAATTAACTAGGTGAGCTAATATGTAGCAAGAAAATAATGAAGTGTAGTAAGTTTAAAACCCAAATTTAAAATGTTTAGATTCAAATGAAAATAATGGTGTAATAGGAGTAGAGAATGAACTTAACTATCTTAATGTGCATGTAAGAAATAAATAAAGAAGATATTCTTTTTAATTGTAAGAAAAATGATAAATTGCTTTTAGAGGCAAAGAGAAAAAAAAAGTGGCAAGGAAGAAGAAATTTTAGTTTATTGCCTTTAAATAGAAAATAAAATTTGAATTTTTGCTTTGAGGGGGAAAAGAAGGAAAAAGTGCAAGAAATGGAATTTTCACTATTATTCACTCATCTGAATACTTAAAACAAGTAATGAACCCAATGAAAACTTTAGGGTTCCACTGGGGGTGCCAAAAATGTTTCACTAAAATTTTTCTATTTCAAGTTTAAAGAAAAACAAAGAAGAAGGATAGGGTTACATGATTAGAATGAACCCATATTAGTTTGCACATCGTATCTAGACATTGTGATCACTCCTGTTTGACTTTAGAGGGATGCCTGCAAGTAAGAAAGCACTACTACAAAATGTTTGTTAGTAGATATATGAGTGGGCTGCCAAACTACATGCTTGTTTTAGGAAGTGTCAAACTTCCTTAGAGATGAAAATCTACTTTTGAGAGATAAACAAGTAATAAATAACCAAGAGAAAGGTAAAGAGAGAGTAAAAGAGAGATAATGTTACTGTTATTCACAACTTGAGTGTAGCAAAAAGTAATAGAGTGTAGGTGGTATATTCAATTTATATTTTGGAAGTTGTTTGGGTAGGTCTTAGAATGGTTATTAGAAATCCATAGTTACCGACGTCAGTTAGGCTGTCGAGGTCAATTAGCAAGTGTGACCAATATCAGTTATGTTACTGAGGTTGGTGAGGAGGGTGATCGATGTCAGTTAGGCTGTTGAGGTCGGTAGGGGCAATAATGGCCTAAGAGCTTGAAAAAAGCTTTTTTGGGTCTGGGAATGGTTTTAGTTAGGTCTAGAAGGTTGGGGAGAGTTGTGTGAGAGAGTATGGTTTGGATGGATTTGGTCAGAGGTTTAGTGTGTTGGAACAAGGGGAAGCAAGCATGAAAGCTTTATAACTCCTTCATGGGGGTTTATTTAGGAATGTGTAAAGTAATGAATAATAGATATAAAGTGATTGCAAAGTAACTACTTAAAGACTTATAGAGTAAATGATGTACTTAGCTATAGTGGTGACTAAATGATAAGTGCTAGATTGATGGCTCCTATCAAGATTTCTAAATTGATGCCCTAAATAGAAAAAATAAGTGGGTGCTGCTAGTTCTCAAGAGCTTGATTCCTGATTTGGGATGACTTATGCAAGGTAACAGTAAGCCAAGATATCAAAAGTTGAATGCCAGAAGCTTGTATGCAAATAAGAATGAGTTTTCTTGATTTCTGCTGACTTGAACATTAGTTTAGAGTTTGGTTTATATAACTGATGTTAGTGATCCCACTGATGTTGGTGGCAATAAAATATCTAAAAGTACTACATTTAGCCTATTTTCTATTTGTTTCTCATGCTAAGTGTGGTATACGCTAAAAAATGGTAGAAATAGGAGGTTAAAAAGGATGTAGTTGGTTAGGAATTTAGTTTTGGGGTGAGAATAAGTCTTAGGTAGTTAGGATAAGGGGACTAGGTCTTGAGGTGACTTATTAGATGAGAATTAGTCTTAAGATGAGGTGGCATAAGGGGTTATTAATTAACTTAATTAAATATTTTAAAGTAATTAAATGTGTGAGGGGTAAAATCATGGGTTAGGGAGGCTAATTATTATTGTTGAAAAAGAGTTTAAGGGGGGTTTTGACACAGGGAGTTATGCACATGTGTGACATAATTTGGGTGTCTACACTCCCCAAAACTCATACAATATTAGGTGATCTAAAAGAAACCCTAAAGTATTTATATGTCTTTATTTTCATACAATTTAGCTTATGAAGGGGATGTCATTACCTCTCATGGGTTCTCTAGGGAAACATTGACCTAGGGCTTCATCTCCCAGTAGTGTTTTAACCCCACTCCATGGTGGGGTATACAAATTAAAGAACACATACTGATAAATTTAGGGGGTTGAGTGGCTAACCTTTCCTTTAGTAATAAAAGCTCGAGTTAGGTCTGGTCAACCAAGGGATACCACTAAGCAGTCCAAAAATGATATCATCATGCAAAAGAATAGAACCTTACATGATAAGTTGATCAGTATAAACTCAATTGACACATTGTTTATCTTATGTAAGCTATACTTGGGATCAATCTAGATGGTTGTAACTTGTAAGTTTTAGTCAACCCCACTTACCACACCTTGATAGGATCTAGGATGATTATACTCAGATGTATTTTTGTCATTTATTCTTTTATTACTTAGTGTGTTATATCTAAAACTTTTTTGTTTATACCATGTCATAAATGAGTTTATTTGTCCACATTACTCCATTGTTTGAGGAGGAATTATGCCATCTGTTTGATACCTTGATTTAACTTAAAAAACTTTTATGTCAAAAACATTGAGTGTGTTACTTGATTGAGATGGGTAATGTTATGTTGTCCAAATCATTTCAAGTCTTGTGCCTTATAGGTCTTTGAAATAAACCATTGTTTACATATTTTGGGAGTGATAATATCATTACGATACTCAAATTATTTCAAAAGACTTGGCTTATCTTGTGTGTCCAAATTGTCATTATTCAAATCAATCACATGTTCTAGTTGGATCTTTATTTTAGTGCAATCATGCTATTCAAATTTACCTAGTTTGTTGGTCATTAAAGCCCTAGTTTACCTAAGTTGAGTCTTTGATTAAATTTTACAAGTTGGATCCAAACATAGATTGATTTTTATTTAGGCCTCGATGTGCAAGGGCTAATACACATATTTTTCTCTTTTGGGTTACATAACTTAGGTTAATCCATTACTCAAATTTAGAAACTTTAGTGTTTGTGACTTTATTTGACAGAATCAATCCATCTTCAAATTTCCTTTTATTTTGTGTTTTATACCAATTTGATCATGTTTATGTCTAGAATCAAGTGCCTAGTCTTTGACAAAGTATTCCAAGTTTGTTAGATTAATATAATCATCCTTTGTTTCAAATCTAGGTTTTGACATCACATTTGGATAAAATTCCTAGCATCAATCTTATTTTGAGCCTAGATTTTGATGTCGTGTTTGGCCAAAAGTCCTAGCTACTCTTTTACCTTTCCTAGTTTAGACCTATTTAGAACATCTTTGAACCTAGACTTTGGCATCTTGTCTTTAGTTCATTTTACTTGACCTTGTTTGTGTGAGACATTTAACATTAAACATTTGACGTTATACTATTTTTACCAAGTATTTGCATAGAATTTTTGGAGATACAACTCCACCCTAGACCAATTTAGATAGAGTTTGAACCTCTTTTGTCTTTTCAAACATAGCTTTTTAAAGTTTGTAGAACTCTAATCTCATCTTGTTGTGAAACGTTTACCATAGATTTGACCATGTCTCACTATACATGTAGTGGATCCATGTAGAATATAGGATATGGAAATGTTGTCAGACAAGAGGACTTTGTTCAGAACCCTTTTGTAGTCGAGGTTGTTTGGGAGGTAGATTATTATCTACCTTACAACATTCAAATAGGGGAACAATGCCAAGATCATTTGACTAATTATTTGGTTACCACACCTCCTTACATGGATCAGGATCAGTAATAGACTTCCTAATATTTGGTTAACATACCTACAATTGCAAAAAATATCTAACAATATCCATATTATGAAACAATACCATCAATCCATGATGTAAGGGCTTAATCTTTGATAGACTTTCCCCATGAAAATTTTCTAGGTCTACCAAGAGAGCCTTATAACATGTCTTATTATAAAAATGAATAGACCTCTTCTAGCAACCCTAAATCCATTATACCAATATTGTATCAAGATTTGTATATGTTTGTCACACAAAGAGGTCTCATGGAGGACCACTTCATTCAAATGCATATATCATACCTGACATACCAAAACCCAACATGCAACTTTAACAATATGGCCATGTCAAATGTACCTCTTATTTAGTCACTCTCTTCAACAAGAGTTTTATTTGAGTTGATAGGTTAAGAAAATCAGGGTTTAGACTTAGTTACACAAAACACTTCAACAAAAAAATGTTCAATACCCCCAACCATTAAGGAAGTGTCTTTTACTTCTATGCATAATAGTGAGAAAAACTTAGTGGACAATACACACGTAATGTCCAATTTATACCAAAGTGGTATTGACACACAAATGAATAGTTACTAATAAAATGTGACTTTGACTAACACCATTAGTGGTTCAAAAACTCAGGGAGTAGGAGTTTATAATTCCAAACCCCAACCAACTATGCCTAATCCTCAACCAGTTGTTTATTTTATCACCCAACAATAAGGATTAAGTAGTCAACCAATGACTAGTGTCATGCCATAAAAAAATATGAAGAATTTTACTCCACCCCAATAAGTGATGAGTAATATTATACAACAATAGGCACCATCAAGCATACCCACATAGTAGAGTCCAAACATATTTCCATTTCAACAGGGGGCCACCAATGTTTCACCTCCTTAGGTAGTAGTGAACATACTTCTTTAGTCATAGACTACATGCTAATCCAAAATCAAATGATGTCTAACTAACAAGGTATAAATATGGGTTAGTGATAAATGTTGAATCTCCAACATGCATCCACTTCCAAATAAGGATTTTCACAACCAAGAGGTTCTAATGTTCCTCAAGTACCTATTAGGTAATAATTAACTTTCATGTAGAATGTGCCATAAATTCAAAGATAGTGTCTTGGTCCACAAGTCCCTCTCCATCAACAAGGTATGAATAGTTAGTAGTATGTCCCTATTCAATAATAGTAGGCATACTATGAATATATACCTCCATCCTAACCATATTATTCCCAACATCAGGCCTACATACCCAATCCTAATTATAATATCACACCATAATACATGCAATTTCAACAATCAGACCCTAATATACACATGCATATTCTTGGTCCATTTCCTAGCCAATCCAACATTCCCTAGTAAGTACCTCCACTTTACCCAAGTCAAAGTAATCCAATTTTGACCACTTAGCCTCCACCTCAATAGGCCAATATTCCCACTAATTTCCTCAAGCAAGAACTACAATAAATGAAGGATGTAATTACCCTCATTTAAGCGAGGAAATATACTAAAAATTTCAAGTTAGATGATGTGTGTTCTTTCCCCTTCAACATGGAGTATTTGCAGATACCATTTCCTCTATGGTATGAACCACCAAATTTTGACAAATATAAGGGGAAAGGTGACTCCAAGGCCCATCTAATAGAATTATTTGTTGCATGCCAACTAGTGGCCTATAGTGACATTTACCTTTTGTTGTTGTTTCCTTGAAGCCTAGCATGGCAAGCATTGGAATGGTTCCTAAAGTTGCCCAAGCATTCAATATCTAATTTTTTCGATCTTTTAGATAAGTTTGTATAACATTTATCTTACAATATCAAGCATGAGACTTCATTGGTATATTTAACATAATCAAAACAAAAACTTGGTGAAAGCTTCACAAGATATTTACAGTGATAGAGATCCCTTGCAAGCCGATTCACCCACAATCTACTCGATAAGTAATTAGCTGCTATGTTTACCAAAAATATACATAATGAGATATCTTAAAATTTGGAGTTACAATGTGCACATACATTCAAAGAGATAATTGACAAAGGTTTGGTAATTGAAAGAATGCTTATTAACAAAGGGATCATTAAACTAACCTCATCGAATCAAAACTAGAATAATGGACATAATTAAAGTCCAATCCAAGAGCAAAAATCTCAACAAACCTAGACCAATAACTATGATAAATCCAAGTAGTTCAATTACAATAATAATGTTGTAGGTAACAGAGTAATAAAGTCACAACTTGTCCAAATGGTGCAAACACTATCTGCTTAGCCTACACTACCTTTTTAATTAAATCTTAACCAACAACCTCTTTAATAAATTTAACACACATAATAAATGCAACAACCTAGACCAATGCAATAAATGTAACAAATGATTCAACTTATGCCTTTGTAAAACCTTCCTCCAAGAACAAATATGCCTACTCCTCATGCCTTTCACAACCTTGGAAAACCCATTGAATCAGTGTTTCAAAAACTTTTTGCAGCTAACCTAATTAAATGGCCAATTCTAAAAGGGTGAATTTTTAAGGGAATTGACATTCCATACTAGTATAGGCCAAATTAATTCTATGAATATCATCAGGTTAATGGATACAACTTGTAGTGTTGTGTGTAAATAAAACATGTCATCGAGAATATGTTAGAAAATGGAGAGATCAAATTGGATCATGTAGCTTCCACCTCCAATCAAAACCTCAAAATTTATCAATATCCTTTTCCTCAACATAAAAATAATAACATCAGCCAATGCAACATAAAAAACAATTGTATCAACAACCAAGGCCAAACCAACAGAACCAACAACATCAAAATAATAGACACAACCAAGGCTAGAATGAGGCAAATAACCAACAGACCTACCATGAAGTTACACATGAATACAACTTAGTTTTAGGCCATATTATAGGAGGTTACGTTAACACCATTTACATTAATCCTAGACCAAGTACCAATCAGACAAGACCGTTGCTAAACATTCCAAACCAACCAACCTATGTTATTAATCCTTCCTTGACTTGAGACTGTATACAGGTGAACTAGTAAGTAGGGATTTTCATGTTTGGACCTTATACAAATAACTTATCATTATCCTATGACCATGTAAAAATGCACTAACAACTAAGAGTTATCCTACGTAGTCCTCCTCCACCATCATTTGTTAGCAATAATGGTCTTGTACCTAATCCCGATTGTGAAATCACAACTCAACAATTAAGGATTACCATACCAAACCCAAAACCATCTACCAATTCACCCATCATCCAACCAACCATTTTATCTCAAAATAAGCCATTTACCACTATCCCAAAAAATACATTTTACATTGTGGAACAACTGCAAAAGATCCCTGCACAAATCTCCATTTTAGGTTTGTTGTATATGTCCACTATCCACAGAAACATCTTGATTGAATTCCTTGGCCAATCCAAACTACCCAATGACATATCTCCTAACAAATTTCAAGTTTTGGTTATACACCTAGCTCTAGGATAACAAGTAACCTTCAATCAAAGTGATATGTCATCCCTTGGCATGTTGCATAATAATCTTTTATACATTGAAGTTTACATAATGAGGCATAAATTGAAATGTGTGATCATAGACAATGGATTAGGCTTGAATATCATATCTCTAAAGCTCATAAATCTTCTTGGGTACATAATAATAGATATCCAAGCAAAAATAATCACCATTAAAGCCTACAACAATAAAGAATGAGAATCACAAGGCACCATCAACTTGCCAGTTATCATTGGGCCTTTGACCCATGATATACTTTGCCATGTGTTAGATCTTGATCTGTCTTATAATATGCTTTTGGTTAGACCTTAGCTACATGATATTCATGTTATCCCATCAACATTTCACCAGTGTACCAAGTTCTCCCATTCGAGAATGGGCGTTACTATTTTAGGAGATTTTCATCTATACAAGCATTATAAACATTTAGAATATAACTTTAAGAGATATAACTACCATTTTAAAATGAATCTAGTTTCCAAGAAGGACAAAGGGAAAGCAATACTGATTGATCTACTAGAAGCTGATTGCATTAAACCTGATACCCTTGATTCACTTTCCCACATGCCACCTCCTAAAATGTCCAATCATTATACCATCTTGGATAATGGCCCAAGTGATTATGTGACCCATGACACCTTTCACATTACAAAGCTTTCACAGAACCACAATTCCTTTGGAAGACCAAAAGCCAAACCATTTATACAATAGAAAAGAAAGGGCAAAGGGCATCAACATAATCCAACACATATCACTTTCATACCAGCCTTTGGTCATAAGTAAGACCCTATCAAAGGTGATGAATCATGGTTGTATAATGGCAAATTGGATAGTTGTTACAAGAACTCCAAATATCCCATTCCTAATTAGATCATGGAGAACCAAGACTATGAAATAGGAGTCATTAGGCCAAATCAATAGGGAAAACTTGAGCCAATTTCTATGATTAGGTATAAAGGAACTTATAGACTTGGATTTAAATTGCTTGGAGGTGACCCCATGTATCTTATTTGAGTTTCATCACCAATGACTAGTGATGTTGATGCTGACAGTGAATTAGAGTTCAATCATAGCCAATTTGATGACCTAGCCCATACCAATTTGTTTGAAAATAATTCCATTTGTACCCTTTGACTAGTCATTCGTCATAATCCACTACCACTATATTATCCCCAACTAATAGACTAGGACCAACAAGAATCCAACGTTTTGGTTGATGAGTTCCAAAATGATTAGGGCTTCTATGATTTTCTAGGCCTTAGGGATAATATTCCATTGGGAAACCACAAAAAAAGGGTCTCAAAAAATTTGGAACTTGAAGCCTATTTTGGAGAGCAAGTGAACACCCTTAGCCAAAAATAAATAAATAAAAAATTGAGGTCTCAAAGTGAAAACCTTTTTGAGGTACTTATGGACCAGGGAAAAAGTAAAGATAAAGGCTAGTCTAGTGATGAAAACTTATTTCAGGTGCCATTAGACAAGGGTGTTCAACCTTATTCAAGTATAGACTAGGAGACCGCCAATAATTAATTTGTCTATGAGTTTGAGTTTAGTCTTGAATAAGAATAATCTTTTGATCAAATCATCAAGGATACCAACAATGATGAACTTATTTATGGGTTCAAATTCAGTCTTGAAGAACAACAAGCTTTTGATTGCATCATTCAAAAATTCCCAACAACATTTTTTACATGGATATCCCTTCCATTAGGGGATTTTGATTCATTATGTCTAGGATAACTTAAATAACAAGTCCTAACAAAGGACTCTGACATTGCAACATAGTTCAAATCTTTGCCCTCTATTCTTGAAGATGGTTCAACCCTTTTAGTGGAGGATACTTTAGAAGTAAACATCAGGACTCTAGATTACCCAAAATGGATTAAATTAGGTACATCCCTCACTAAGGATGAACATGAAGTCCTTACAACCCTTTTGTGGGAATTTATTGATATCTTTACATGGGCCTATTTTTACATGCCTAGTTTGGACCCCACCTTGGTTGTTCACCACCTTATGGTACATCTTGATGCCAAACCAGTGAAATAAAAGTTGTGAAAAATGCATCTTTACATTATTGTATTAGTGAAGAAAGAGTTGGGAAAAATCTTATAAGTGAGATGTATTAGGCCAATCGACTATTCTTAATGGATTTACAATGTAGTGCCTTTCAATAAAAAGCCATAAGGAATCAGGATTTATACTGATTTTAGAGACATAAACAAAGCCTACCCCAAAGATGACTTTCCATTACCAAACATTGACATGATTATCAATTCCACAATGGGTTATGATATGCTTTCACTAATGGATGGATTCTTAGGCTACAATCAGATCTAAATAACACTAGAAGACAAACACAAAACAACATTCACCACTCCATGGAGAACATTCTATTATCAAGTTATGCCATTTGGTATTAATAATGTAGGGGCCACCTATTAAAGAGCCATGACAATCATATTTCATGATATGATGCATGACATTGTTGAAGACTATGTCAATGACATACTAGGGGCATGGTCGATCATCTAACAACATTGAAGAAGATATTTGAGTGACTATATGAATACAAAGTTAGGTTCAACCCAAATAAATGTGTTTTTGGAGTTACTTCAAGAAAATTTCTTGGCTTCATTATGTCTCATTGAGGCATTGAAGTTGATCCAGCCAAAGTATGATCCATAATAGAGATACCACGATTGACCAATCTGGATTAGCTCCATAGTTTGTAGGCAAAGTCCAATCCATTAGACATTTCATATCATAATTGGTTGAAAAGTGTAATCCATTTACATTCCTACTGAAGAAGGGTGTAATATTTATTTGAGATGATGATTGTTAAAAGGCTTTCAATATCTAAAAGACTATCTTGTAAATCCACCAGTCTTATTGCCTCTTATTCTAAGGAAACCATTCCTTTTATACCTATCAGTGACAGATAAAGCCCTAAGGGCACTTCTAGATTAACATGATGATAATGGAAAAAAGCATGTCATGTGCTATCTAATTCGTACACTAGTCATTTATGAGAATAATTATACACCCATTGTAAAATATTATTTAACTATGGTTTTTATAACTTAGAAGCTATGAGATTACATGCTAAACAATAAGATCATGGTCATTTCAAAAGTAGATCTACTAAAGTATCTACTATCCAAAACAACTTTACAATGCTGTATGGCCACATAGATGATGCTTCTCAGTGAGTTTGAGATAGAATACATGAAATAAAAAGCCATCAAGGAACAAGTTCTTACTAGATCAACTTGCTAAAGCACCCCTTTTAGATATAGAAAACTAACATTCTAATTTACTAATGAATCCATCATGACCGTCATTGAAACACCTCTTCCGGAGTAGCACTAGAATATATATTTTGATAGATCATTCATAACACATAGATTAGGGGTAGGCCTTTTGTTTACAATACCATAGGGGGATTTAATCCTTAAGCCATTTAAAATCACTTTTCCTTTTACTAATAACATGGCTGAATATGAAGCACTTATCATGGGAATTCTATAGGTAGTACAATAGAACATACATCATCTAAAGGTTTATGGTGATTCACAATTAATCATCAATCAAGTTATAGACCACTTTTAGACTAAATATAATAAGCTATTTCCCTACAAACCCATGATTGATACTCTCAAAGAATACATTATTGATATCCAATTTGAACATATACCAATGATAAGTAACATAACAATATATGTCATGGATACCATTGGCTATTTGATTTGATAAATAGATACAACTAAGGAATATCAGTTTCTCATTGAAAATCTACTAGCACCAACTCATGAACCATCAACCATCGTAATGATCTATGATATTGCTGGTCCTAGCTCTACTTGGTATTCAAACCTATACACTTACCTTCACGATCAAATTATGTCACCAGAATTATCCCAAAAATAATTCAAATCTTTCATCTACAATGCCCAAAATTATACCTTACTTAGACCAGCCCTATACCACCATAGTTTTGATGGAACTCTACTTCATTATTCACTTTTTATATAATCTATACTAGCATTATGGGAAGTTCACAAAGGAGTATGTGAATCCAACACCAATGGGATCATCCTATCCAAAAATCTCTTGCATACTGGGTATTATTGGCCAATGATGGATGCATATGCAGCTGCATATTTTAAAAGATGTGATAAATGTCAATGACATGTTAATCTGAATCATGCCCCAACCAAGAATTTGAAACTAATGTTGACACCATGGCAATTTACTACATGGGGCCTCAATGACATTGAGAAGTTAAACCCCACCTCATTTGATGGCCATAAACATATCCTTACTACCACATAATATTTCACTAAGTGGGTTAAAGCTATACCCCTCACTTACATGACTGGAAAGTAAATTTCTAAATTCATCTTTAACCATCTCATTTATCTCTATGGTATCCCCTTCAAAATTATCTATGATAACGGTAGATCACTCAAGAATAAGGATGCCAAATTTCTATGTGCTGAGTACAATATTACTCAACATTTTTTCATAACATATTACCCTCAATATAATGACTAGGAAGAAACATCTAGCAAAATCACTATCAACATCCTTAAAAAGATTGTCAATAATGCAGGCTATGATTGGTACCTTTAGATATTTCATGCCCTCTAGGCTTACTGTACCAATCACCATATTCCCATAGGTGCCACTCCATACTCACTTGTTTATGGTACTAAAACCATTTTTCCCATTGAGGTCGAGTTACCTTCACTATGTATATCTTTGAAGCATGTCCTGGGTGATGAAGACTATCAAGTAGCTCATCTAAAAGAACTGGATTACTTGATGAGAAACATTTGGTCATAGTAAACCATTCGAAATAATATTAGAACCAACTCATGGCCACTAAAATTGGTGCATGAAGAATAAAGAAGTTTATCTTGGTGATCTTGTTCTTAAAGAGAACCAAAAAGATACCATGACCGAGAAAAAGTATAAAGGAAAGCTCAAACCCAACTGGGTAGGTCCTTTCATCATTATTATAAAATATAGTGCTAGAGCATTTAGGCTCATCACACTAGATGGAGATGAAATTGATGAGCCACTAAACATTATACACCTCAAGCATTACTTTTCTTGAGTGACTTGGTGTATTGTCTATAAGGACCATTTCAAGTTGTACCATATTATCAACATTCTTATTTGTGTTATACCATTCTACCATTATGCCATCCTACCATTATATCATATTCTATCACTTTGATGTTCCACTATTCCATTCTACCATAACTATTATATCAACCTAACATGTTTTGATCCTACCTACCTAGCCCATTTGACCTTGATTCATCCATTGGTTCTACTTTTTAGTACAAAGAGTCAGATCAGTTTCAATAATTATTTCAAGTATTCTAGATAGAGACTACATTTTCGAGTAGTATGAATTTTTTTTTGGTAGTTGCATCCTTCATTTATTATTCTATTTTATATCATGTTTTTTATGTGGACTTGATTCTAACTGCCTATGGGTAAATCAATGTCTCACTAGTCTTGATACTAATTATAACTGCCTATGGGAAAATTAGTATCATTGATCTGAGCCATTTTATCCTAGTTATAACTGCATATGGGAAAAATAGGGGAAACAATTGTTTATTTGTCTTTGACATACTAATTTTCCATTCCTATACTGTACTATGCTATTATGCCAACTATGCCTATTTTATTTGAATTGGCCACTACACTAGTCACATTCCTCCACTGTAAGGTATAACTACTATGACTTGAGGCCATTTTAGGATTATGTGGGTAGTTCTCAATACTTTTTGAGATCATCTTAGTCAACCTTCACCATGATATCATCATTTTATGAGCTTGAACTATTTAGTATCTTCTCATTCTTGATCGAGTTGATATGCTCCAAAAATTACAAAAACATTTATAAAATTGATTTAGAAAAACTAAAAACATTGACCACTTCTTTGCCTTAAGGATTATGGGAGCCCTTATTAAGTCAAAAGAAATCATCTGTCACTTAGTTTCCCCACCCTTTTTGGCCTTTTATCCCACACACTCACATTTTTCTGAGCTCATCCCATATTATTTTATCACATCCATCATGTTTGTTTTTTTCATCATTTTCTTCTATCTCATATCCTAGGAGAACTAAATTTATCCTAAAGTTTTGTTAGATATTACATTCATGGAAATATGTAGGCAATGTCCACTTGCCTAGTGCATTTGGAGACAGCTCGACCACCCCCTTCATTTTATTCTATTCCCCCATCTTGTTTATTTGTTAAGTTGTTGCTTATTTTCTAGGGTTAATGTTCTTCATATTGTTTGTCATATTGATTATGTTAACATTGATACTAACCATTGTTTGGTTATTTATTTGTTATATTTTTTATTTATTTGCATTCCTATTTGTTTGCTTTTAGTATTATTTCCATGACTCAGTCTACGTGCATTCATTGGGTGATTCCTTTCACACTATTCTTGAATCAATCTATATTCATATGCCAACATTGTCATCATGGTTTTTATCATTGGTGCATTATTTTCAATTGAGTTTTAGATCAGGAGTCAATCCTTATGCATGTTTTGGCCAAGTTATCATGATGTTCTATCATGATGCCTACAATCACATGCTACAACAAAAATTAGCTTTGAAGAGTCTACACAGTAAATGTACTAATGATATCTCTTTGGCACTAGGGTACAATGTTTACAACCAACTTTGGGAAAGTTATTGCACACCATCCCACTTGCATTTATAGTGATTAAAGCCACTTTTAGGCAAATCATTGCATTTTTACCAATTTAAGGGTTAATGATTATAACTACCTTTGGTAAAATCATTCATTTTATTTCACCCAAATGGTACTTATTTGAAATAATTAGGGTATAATGTTTATAACTACCTTTAGGTAAACCATTGTACACCATCCCACTTACATATTTCATATCATATTTGACACTATCAGGGTACAATGATTATAACCACCTATGGGTAAATCATTGTTCACTATCTCACTTGCATTCTCAATGATTCTAACCACCTTTATGCAAATCATTATGTTTCCATCTGTTTGATCCACTCATTTCCTTATTTCAAGGGACTGTTTTCTGACCCCTTTGCCAATCGCTCCCTCAAGGGGTCACCCTAAAATTCATCTAGTGCCATTGAAGTCATAATCATATAGAACCTTTTTATTCTTTGAGAAGATTTTACCATGCTTATAGTTTACAATGCCTTCCTAAACAAGGGAAAACTATAGACATCTAAAATTTGACACCAATGGATTCATATTAGACTTTATACTAATTATTATCAACCTTTGCAAATCTAGCCTAAGAATCACTAAATGTCTCAAATTTGGCTTCATAAAATACAATTTGTCTTATAAAATAATTAAATGCGACAAACACACACATATACTTAATTCAAATATTCAAAATGTCAAAAATCCTAAACAAAATTAATTAACATGTAAAATCAAATCAAATGCCTAAAATAATTCATAATTACCTTTTTTTGAGTTGCCAAAAATCCAAAATATCCCACCCATGCATATTCATTTCTAATCATGAACATTTGATACTTTTTAACTCTATTGGGTTAATTAACTCATAAAAGTTAGGTTTAAACCCATTCCAAGCTCCAACTACACTCTAACTCACCTTGGGTTGGGGTTAGTTACTAAACTTATAAATAGAATCCATTGCTTATGAAGAATAAGATCTTGGACATAGTAATGTTATAATGCAGGATTTAGTGCATAAAGCTAGACTATAGTGTTATAATGTCAAAATCATAATCCATGCTACTTTGATCCATCAAGCTACATAAAGCATGCATGAGCCAAATAACCATGGTTCCAAGGGGAGAAGGAGCCACACAATTCCATTTACCAAAGACCTCTTGAGCACAATCCGAGTAAGCCAAATGAAGAAATCTCTTGGAGCATTCAAGGAAGGTAAAGAAGGTATGTTTTCTTGCATTTTAGTTGTGCTTTATTAATTGGTTTTCTTCACTATGTTCCTCCCTTTGATATAGTAAAGATAGTGCTATGCATGTTAGTGTGTTTGTTTTCATTTTGATTTGATTTCATTGTGAAGCTAACATATGATCTAACCAACCTTCTTGGATTCCTTGATCACACCAATTATATACTTAACTTATATACAACATATGTTAAATTAAAAAATTGAGATAGGCTAAAAATAGAAATTACTATTGACCAAATTTGACTTTTTGGTCAAATTGGGGCACCCCTAAGAATTTTTTTTGATTTAAAATGTTTTAAGGGGTCCTAAAATATTGTCATAGGAATTATTACTTGTCATTTGATGTCATTTGAGGTTATATTAGCTTTGGTCTTAGTTACATTAGTTAATTTATCCATTAGGGGTCATTTTATGTGCCTTTAAGAGTCATTAATGTAAATGGCACATTTACCAAGCTGCCTAGTGTCAGGCACCTAGAACAACAAACATGCTCTGATACCAACTGTCAAGATCCTACTGCCCACTAAGGGCACACTTGATTACCTTTGTATTAGCAACTAAACATAGAATTTAACCAAAATGATAAGTAACTAGAAATATGAAATAACACAAGATATGAGAGACAATACCCAATTGTATTAATAATCATTCAGAAGAAAATACAATAAAGAAGATGCCACACTTCTTCTTCCCACACCTCTAGAGCTCCCACACTTCTAGGGTTCACCTATAATTCTCCTTCCTCACTTCACTCTCTCATCATGGTCACAACAATCAACTCCAATACAGAGTTGTTGTTCACCTCCACCAGTCAGTAACAACACTGCCAGTATACCAAGTACACAATCGTACTCCAAGTAGATCTCCCTTTCCTTGCTGCCACCTACAAATCAACATACCTTACTTACCATGTAGACATCTCTACACCCTGAAGAACCCTTGTCCTTGCCTCACCAAGTCCTCATGATTCTTCAACCAGTACCCTAGTGGATCTCCTAGTAGAACTTGCACAACCTGCAACTCTCCCTGATCATACACACTCATCACCCCTTTGGAACTAGGAGGAGCTACTCTTGCTCTCTCTTCAAGCATAATGGATTTCTAGCACACTTTTACAATACAACCCATGAGTCTATTATATAGATCTCATGTATACAATAATTAGACTTTCTTAATTACAATAATTAGACTCGCAACTCTAAGACCAAAAGAGTCTTTACATGCAAACTGCCTGTCCAAAAATAGACCAGTCTGAAACCCACATGCAAACTACATGCACACACAGGTTGCTGACATTGGCTCCTTCCTAACCGATGTCGGTTGATCAGACTGATTTTAGTTTCCCTGCAACTTGTTCTGCAACTCAACAACCTCCTAGCAACCTCCTCCCTTTTTGCATTAGTGAAGCTTTTAGCTCCACAACCTAACAATCTCCCACTTGGAGATAAATAGATACACTGTACCTATACCTATACACCGTCTAATTTATTTCCTAGCTTGTATCCCTCTTCAAGCTCAATCTTGAAGACCAACCACCACACAACCTGTGGTGCACCTCCTATCATCCAAGTAACCTACCACATCCGAACCTAAAAACCCATGTAGTGAAGACCTTGACCCTGCATAACATGTTAACCTGCTGCTAGTCCCTCTCAGATACCTGAGAATCTACCTTCCTCGAATTGGCTCCAAACTCTTTGACAACTCCTACTGCTTGGGAAAACTTAGGTCTACACTAGACCTCATGTGATTTTGAACATTGTTCTAAGCTCTGCTTGAATTATCTAGCCCTTAGTGTGCTTACTGGTTTTGCATCCTGTGTATTAAACCCTACCAACACCGTCTTCACATCAGCTCCCACTGGAGATCAACATGTGATCTTCCATGTCTCTTATGCCAAAGAATTTCGCTGCTCCCAAATTCTTCATGACATACCTATGAACTAACTTTACCTTTAGCTCAGAAACTCCCTGCATGTGTAACCCTACAACAAGAAACCACACAATAGTAACAAAATAATATTGCAATCATCATCTAACCTGGTAAAGACAAACACAATGGTTACACTGACATTGACTGAAGCCTTGCTTTGTCATCCACCTATCAAACCTGTACCACTATCCTGCAACTTCCTCAAGACCATGTACCCTAGCCTTCCATCTCACGTATCCATCCACTCTCTTCTTTAAACTAAGAATCCATTCCTCTCTTAGTGCTTTCTTCTAGCTGACAACTCCACCAACAAACTCCTGTTTGGTTCTTCTCCAAGGAATCACATTCCTCATCCATGCCAAGCTCCCACTATTTTTGGATTCTACCTACATTGCCTCTTCACATCTTCCTGGTTCTCGACCATCAGTAAGCAACAAGTAATATAAAGAAGGTGAACAATGAATATGAGGTCCACTTACCCTTTCAATTCTCCATATGGGTGTTTGAGACTTCTTGATAGCTTGATGTCCACCCAACATCCATTTTAGTGACCGATCTCGGCCATCTCCCAATCTGCACCCAACTGACATCGATTCCCTATGACTGACCCCTACTACCGACGTCGATTCCCTGACTGACACTGGTTTCCCTTCTACCGACGTCAGTTTCTTTCTGACCGATGTCAGTTCCTACTACTTGACACCATTGACTCTGCTGATTTGCACATGACCGATGTCGGTGCCTGTCTGTTCGACATCGATTCCTCCTGACTGATGCCGGTACCTGTGTTTGCTTGTGAGTGATGAATTTTTACTCACAAGCTCCTTTTGGATCAAACCCTTGTCCATATTAACACGGCCCTGCTCAGAATAATTCAGTCCCCTCAGCTGATCTTTGTCTGTCATCTCCTCCATGAATACCAAGGCTTTCCAGTTCTTAAGTTTGTCAAAGATATCTGTCTTCTACTTAAGAACATGCATTCCCTTCTTACATATGTAACCAAGCCTACAAAGCCACATCTCTGCAATAGAAGGTGAATCAGTAATATAAGTAGATAGATAAAGGATACCTACTTTCTTACCACCATCTAATTCAAGTGCATCCGTTGTGAGAGTTACTGTGCATCTCTCATCACCCAACTTTCTTGAAGAAATTAGACTCATCTCCAAGATTGGTACCTGCATGACCTCCTTCAACACCTATGTGTTATCTGTTTGCAATTTTAGCTTCACTTCCCCTTTGCCAACCATGTGACAAGGCTCACCAACCCCTAAATAAATCTCTCCAAAGTCTCTAAAGACATACCCATGAAAAGATGCTCTATTTCGAGTTGCATGGAAAGAGGAAATAGAATCTATAGACCAAGATTCTACTTTATCTAGAGCAACCTATGCAACAACCTCTGCAACATCTGCTTCTACACGCTGATCTTCTACTGACCAATAATCTTCCTTTCCCTGCTCTTTCTTTCCATCAATCAGACCATTCGTGCTATTCAGTTTCTCCATTTGTAGTTTACTTTCTTCTGCCATTGCTATACTCCCACTCAATCAAAAATCCCTGTGAGTAACCTATAATCAACAAACACTAACCAGATCTGAACCACCTGTTAGTCAACCCAACCTAGCTCTGATACCACTTGTCAGGCACCTAGAACAACAAACATGCTCTGATACCAACTATCAAGATCCTACTGCCCACTAAGGGCACACTTGATTACCTTTGTATTAGCAACTAAACATGGAATTTAACCAAAATGATAAGTAACTAGGAATATGAAACAACACAGGATATGAGAGACAATACCCAATTGTATTAATAATCATTCAAAAAAAAATACAATAAAGAAGATGCCACACTTCTTCTTCCCACACCTCTAGAGCTCCCACACTTCTAGGGTTCACCTGTAATTCTCCTTCCTCACTTCACTCTCTCATCACGGTCACAACAATCAACTCCAATACAGAGTTGTTGTTCACCTCCACCAGTCAGTAACAATGCTGCCAGTACACCAAGTACACAATCGTACTCCAAGTAGATCTCCATTTCCTTGCTGCCACCTGCAAATCAACAGACCTTATTTACCATGTAGATATCTCTACACCCTGAAGAACCCTTGTCCTTGCCTCACCAAGTCCTCATGATTCTTCAACCAGTACCCCGGTGGATCTCCTAGTAGAACTTGCACAACTTGCAACTCTCCCTAATCATACACACTCAGCACCCCTTTGGAACTAGGAGGAGCTACTCTTGCTCTCTCTTCAAGCACAATGGCTTTCTAGCACACTTTTATAATACATCCCATGAGTCTATTATATAGATCTCATGCATACAATAATTAGACTTTCTTAATTACAATAATTAGACTCGCAACTCTAAGACCAAAAATAGTCTTTACATGCAAACTGCCTGTCCAAAAATAGACCAGTCCAGAACTCGGATGCAAAATGCATGCACACACAGGTTGCCGACGTTGGCTCCTTCCTGACCAATGTTGGCCAACTTATAACCGACGTCGGTTGCTTCTGCACTGTAATATGACCGATGTCAGTTGATCATACCGATGTCAGTTTCCCTGCAACTTGTTCTGCAACTCAGTAACCTCCCAACAACCTCCTTCCCTGTTTGCATTAGTGAAGCTTTTAGCTCCACAACCTAACACCTAGGTGTCTTACCTTCATATAAAAGGTCTAAGAGGTTATTAGGAGTGTCAGATATGTCATTCACATCAGAAGGTTGCACGTTCCCTAATTGAAATTATAGAAATTAGTTAAAAAAGAGATAAAATGGCACTTATATAGATTTTTTGGAAGTGTGCCATATGGGAAAGATCATTGGGGGTTTATTAATATTTATATAGCTCATATCTATTCTTGGTTTGATATAAAACATTCATTTTGATGATAGAATGATTCTGCACATGTATTGCTTTTATGGATAGACTGAAGTGACCCTCAAGTTTTTGCATGGTACCAAAAGTACAAGCAGTTTCAAGATAAATGTTTCTGGGAGATGATATTAAATTCCAATACCTTAATTTTCATCTATGTATTTTGAATATTGGTAAACTATGCTTTATGAACCATTTCTAACAAGTTGATTGTGTCTTTTTACTAGCTGTTTGGTATACCCTATAGGTTTTTCTCCATTTCTACCAAATCCATATGAACCAATTGGTGGTGTTGGATACAGAGGATGTTTCCTTCCTTATAAGATGGAATCCATTCTTGGTTGCATGATTCATGATGTTTAGATGAGCAAAATTGGTCTATGATGCAAGGTGTCACCATGGGTAGTTGCAGTTGGAGTGATTTGGTTTGTTAAGTGTATCTCTCTTATAGGTGTCTCTTTTAAATGGGAAAGAGTGTTACATAATGACATATGTAATGTTACCATCTCATCTCATGTTTGAAATTCATTGTCACCTCTTAAATTACTTACTAGCTTGTTTCCCTCCATGGTAAGCTCCTTACATAATTTTAGTTGAAAGCTCATGCATAAGCTTTCTCATCGTGAATATGAAGTGATAATGGAGGTATAGTCGATTATAAAATAGTTATGAGTTTAATAAAGTTAATTTTATATGCTAAATGATGTGTAGTTTTGATCATATGCTCATATGTCCTGCCAAACAACCACTTGATGCATCTGTTTGTCCCTTTTAACATGTTGGCAAATGATCTTCATGTTATAACAGATGTTTTAAAGCTGGTTCTAAGTTTTAAAGGATGGAGATCATATGATTGAGGATTGAAAATGACATTTGGATCATCTTGAGTTAGTGCATCATGCTTTTCCACATTCCATTTCTCTAATTGCATATTCTACCCAAAACATTCATTTATAGGCCCTTAATGATGTCATATTGGTGTAAGGGGAGATGGATGTGTGTCATAATTTAATGTTTTTGCTTGAAGTGCATTTGAAGGTTCATCAAAGGCATATGAGTTTATTTTACACTCATGGTTTATAGTGGCCTACACCTAATCCACTATTTTACTTCTCAAAAAAACCTCCTACAGGTGGTTGAGCATGGGTTGGGGTGTTGTATGGAAGGGTAAAATAATGTCACACTCCCTTTTCATTTACATCACAAGAAAGACTTTACAGGCCCATATAAACCTCCTAGAGATCAAAATGGAAGCTATGAACTAGTTTGAAGATCAAAGACTGAGTTTAGGGATGGAATCCCTAAAAGAGTAAAACATAGCTCCAAGAGGTTTTGGTGGACCTTCTAAAGCATATTTCAAGGTGTGTTGAGACATCTAGAGGGGTGAACCTTATATCCATATAAGAGGAAAATTTACATGAAAATTTTGAGAAGGAGAGGACAAGGGGAAGGTGGTTTTACAGAGCTTCAAAAGTTCCTCAAAACACATTGAAAAACTTTAATGAAATCTATAGGCTTGTAGGAGGAAAAAGCCTTTTTTTACCACTTAGGAAGCAACAAATGAGAAAACATTCATGTTTAGGTTGACTAAGCTAGTGAGATGAGGTCAGATGGTTTGAAAATAAGCAAAGAGGGATTTTAATGTTCCCTTGCAACTCCATGATTGTCTTGAGGTGTCTGTACACACAAGAAATACACACCTACAACAAGGTATGAGATAATAAAAAAAATTGACTCCTCTTGATGTTTTGAGATCCTAGGAAGGTGAGTTGTGGATCAATAAACTATTTTGTGAATAAGAAGGAGTCAATATAAGTATTTTAGTATCATGATAAGACCTTTTGAGGCCATACATACCTACAAGCATGGGATGACACCTACAATAGGGTTTTTGAGGAAAGTTTTCTCAATCAGGTGAATGTTCAATTGGAGTTTACATGGAGCAAACTAGGTGAATGAAAATGAAAATAATTTGTGTGATATAAGAGGATGTCCCAAGGAGATATTGAGCACCATAATAAAATATATATACCCTTGTATTTACCTACAGGTAGGGGTCAATTAGAGTTGTCTTAGTCATGAGCTAAAGTGAGCCATAAATGGCCTAATGAATGATATGAGAGTGAGCATGGGTCAAGTAGCTAGTGTGTAGGAAAGGCATGGATAGTAAGTTCTAGGAAACATCTTTAGAAGATCTTCATGAATCATTTTTCACCTAAAATAATCTTAAACAAATGCAAACTATCCCAGTCAATAGAGAAGGAATAATATGAGCTACAAGGACTGTGTCACTCTTAGTTGAGATGCCAATAGAATAAGGAAGATGATGGCCTTAAGAGGTATCAATGGGGTATAAAAACATCATGAAAAATATATTTGGATCCCATGAAACCTACATTAGTAATCAAAAGTAGAGGTACCTCAGTCTCAGTCAATAGGGTATAACTTGGCAAGGGTGAGTGAAGCATTTACTGTCTAGAAGTGAAAGGTAGGTTGAAATAATAATTATATGATTCATTATGATAAAATAGGTGCCCTAACATTACAAATACCTTTATAAGGTTTTCAAATACCTTTCTCACCTAACAAATGGATAATAGTATATACAAGCAAGCTAGGAAACCTCTTGGTTTAAGGGGTAAGCATGAAGAATCTGAATGAGAAAGTGTTCAAGATGGTCATAAAATCTCCATAAGAATGAAATGAGGGTGAGAAAAATATTTAAGTAACTTAGAGGCATGATTTTGGCTTGGAAGAGTGACTACTAAGTGGTTTAGGAGAAAAATGCAGGAAAATAGGGTTTTTAGCCACTTTTTTAGACAAATTGAATTAGTTAGGTACCTAAATGAGGGAATATGACCTTTCCCTTTGGTAAAAATCCTCATTAAGACATTATAAAAATCCAAATACTTTGATTTTTCCATGGGGATGAGGGATACATCTCTTTGTTTTGTCTTAGAGATCAACCACTCATGAAAGCCAGAACTTTGACAAAACAGGTAAAGGGTGCCAAAATGAGTAAAGGACATAAGATGAGGCCTTGGGATATTAAAGGAACATTAGGGGATGTGTATAAAAGATGGAAATATGTTTAGGAACACTCAAACAAGATCCAAACCATCAGGGTGTCTTAATTATTCAGGTACACAGTCCAATTAGGCAAGTCTTCACTATGCCTAATTGGCAAATGAGAAGAAAAGAGTAAAATGAGTGTTTGAAAGGTTAGGTGATGGATTTGTGAGTATGAATGAGGTATGAAAATCCATAAGAAACCATACAAATAATGATATAGAATACCAAGTGGTCCAAACTTGGAGGGAGTATGCTAAGCCCATTAGGCCTTGAGGAAACTTAGAGCCAATTGGGGGTCTACTTTCATTTCTAATCCTTGAAGAGCTATCTAGATGATTGATGCATGTTTATGGAGTGTATTTAGACATGTATGAGATTTTTTTAGTTTATGAAGTGTATTTATACATGTATGAGATTTTTTATGTAAATAAACTTTCACGAGAATTTTTTTGGGCCTCGAGATAGCTCAAGCATGGAAGGCAGTGGAGAAACAAGATCGATAGGGCAACTTGTGAAGCACATATCTTTGATAAGGCTCTACATGAAAACAAAACGAGTTTGGGGGTTTTGGAGAAGGTTCTCAAAAACTAATTTATGACATTGATTGGAAACTTGAACATGCCATCTATATTAACAATGGTTAAGAACAAAAACTATCTAAAACCCTAGTGAAACCCTTAGAAGAATTCAATGAGGAAAATAAGCATGGAGAGCCACCCAAATGGCATAGTTTAGAAATGAAACCTATTGGATAATGGAGAATAATCACTCAGGATCTCACCCATGCTAAGGATCTATACAGAACTATATGAACAACATGAAAAATAGTGGTTTTCTCACCTTTTTTTGTGTTTTTTTAGGTTCTAGGAGGTTTGAAAAGATTAAATCAAGTTTGGGGAAAATATTAGGACTTTTTATAACCCTCCAAAATCATTTAATTCCTAATAAAAGTTTCTAAGTGTTTAAACAATTATCTTACTTTCAGCTAGTCAAAACTGGCATAGTGAACACTATTGGTTAAATATTTTGTCGATAAATGTACTGATAAACAAAATAGGTCTGATCAGCCAAAGTAGGAAGATTGGTCATCCAAATGTGTAGATTTACCACATCAAAAGGGGACTAATCTCTCCTCTCATCAAGGGGAGGTTCCCTGTAGATATGCTGTATATATATATATATATATAAACAAAAAATAATACTCAAGGGTAGGACAAACCATCCATCTCTCCTTCAGCGATGATGCATGCAGATCAAAGGAGAAATCTCAAGGGAAATGACAGAAAGCACTCCTCTTCTTTTAGAAGTACTATTCAACAAACCACAAGAATACTCCAGGTAGTAATTGCAAAATGTAACCAAGGATGTAGTAACTAGCAAATTGAGATGTAGCACAAAGTCTCCACCTGAATTGGTCAAGAGTGAGATATGAAGGACAATGAAGGTACAAAGTCATCCCAAGGTCCTTTACACAGAAACAAAAAGAAACACACTAAAGGCAATTATGGGGGCATAAAGTCTCTCCACATTTGACTTTAGGACACCTTCCTGACTACTTTCACTAATTCTACTTGTTGAATTAAAGGAACAAAAAATATATCAAGGAAAAAGACATAAGAATAGTTTCCCCAACAATAAAGATATCACAACACAAAGTTTGAAAAGTCACTTGCTTTCTTATTCCAATAACAAAATATGATCAACAATCTAAGCTCAAAGTCTCAGTAATGCCTTTCAATTTGGGCAGAGTTTCATTTCTGATTGTCAAAAAGAGATCCATTTACAATAAAAGAGAGTCCCTTATATAACTCTTCAAGAAGGACTCGAGAACAGTAATACATCATGTTGCATTGAAATTTTTTAAGAAGATAGGCTAGAAATTAGGGGCATCTACCCATTTTATTTTCTCAATGTAGAGAAACAAGTCACACTATTGAAGTTTGCATCTTTCAATGTCCACCTGGCGATCTGATCCTTCTTCATCATTCCTTCTTTTATGGTTAATTGAATCGGGTCCTTGATTCAATTTGATACTCTGTTCCTTAGTCATTTCCGAATGGTCTTGGCCTTAAAACCTTTGAATGCATTAGGGTCTGTGCTTTACAAGGATCAAAATCTATTTCATTATCACAACTTTGACATACACGAGCATGTCACTACATTCTCAACGGCTAGTTCGCTGTTCTTGAATTTGACGTCTTCAGGCACGTCACCCCTTGCTCCTTTTTCAGCTTTCCTATTTTGCATCCTCCCGAAGGGAAGGTGACCCTTTAGCTTTGGGGAAGTGTCCTTTAAGTTGGCAACTGAGAGTCCCCTGTAAGGGCACCTACCCTTTAGGGTCCTTCGGTGGCCTTTTCCTTGGAGTCTTTTGGAGCTTTCCCATGGACTGTTTCCATGGACATTTTCCTCGGGCTTTTTTATGGGCATTTTCCTTGGGATTTATCTGTGGGCATTTTCCTTGAGCTTTCTCTATGGGCATTTTCCCCAGGATTTCTTTGCAGGCATTTTCTCATAGACAAAAGTCTGTGAACAACTTCCCACAGACAAAAAGTCTATAAAATTGTTCTAATTGATTTATCTCTTTGGAAATTTCTTCGGGCTTTTTGCCCACAACTTCTTTCTTGAATTCCTTCAAACTTTTTGTTTGAAGGAATTCCTTCGAACAAAAAGTCTGAGAGAATTGTTTCTTGCCTTAGTCTTTTTTGACTGCCTTAAATAAAAATCCAAAAGAATTACCTTTGCGGCTTCCTTGAAAATGACCCTTTTGAAGGGTGCTTTTATCAACCAAGTGCGCTCTACAAGGGCACTTGTCCTTTGGGAGGCTCTTTTGAACTTTTGCTTTGAACTGCTCCTTTGAACCAACTATTGAACCAAGCTTTGAACCAAGCCAATGATCCCTTTGATTGAACCAAGCCGATGAACCAAGCTTTGAACTAAGCCAATGAACCAAGATTTGAACCAAGTAGGTGAACCATTTGATGAACTGACTGAGTGAGCTATTTGATTGAACCAAAGCATTGAACCAACCATTAAACCAAGCTTTGGTTCAACAGTTCAATGGTTCATTCCCTTTGATTTGGCTAAGTCCTTTGGAAATTCCTTTGTTGAACCAAATGCGTTGAACCTATTGAACCTTGAACCCATTGAACCTTTGAACCTAAGTGGTTCAACGGTTCAATGGTTCAAGCCTTCTTCTTTTTGATAATTGTTTTGAAGCCGTTGAACCTTGAAGTGGTTGAAATTTGAACCTTGATGAAGCACTTAACTCTTGTCGATGACGTTGAACCTTTAAACTTGTTGAACCCGTTGAACCAAAATGGTTCAAGGTTCAATGGTTCAATGGTTGGATCCTTGCTTAGATGCTTGGAGATGGACATTTTTGATTGAACCAAGGCACTAAAACAATCGAAAAAATGACTAAGTGTTAGAAACTAATTCTTTTGATTGAACCCACCTGCAGAAGCCTTTGAACCTATAGAAATGAACCTGCCTATAGAGTCTATAGAAACCAAGTCTGTAGTAACTTGTAAAGCCCATTGAACTTGGCCTGTAGAGTCTACAGATTCAAGCCTACAGAGTCTATAGATTCTTGAGAAGCTTGAAAAATGAGGAATTTGAATGCCCAGGATAAATTTTAGAAAGGGAAGAGACAATTTTGGTTTGTAGGACCAAAATAGTTCAAATGTTGTCCCAAAAATGAGTGATATTTTTAGGGGACAATAGCTGGCTCCAGTTGGGGAACTTCTATCAATTGTAAAGAAGAATTGAAGGGAGTAGAAACCAGAATCTCCAGTGCCTTAAAGTATGCCATTGGGCTATGGAGTCATGCTACCCAAAAATGGAAGGCATAAAAAAAAGGAAACAAAAAAAATAAAACAAAATTAAAAACTATACAAATATACATATGTACAGATGAAATGATCTGATACTTCAAGAATTGAAGTATTTCAGATGCTACTTCTTGAGAGATAGTGAAAATAGTGCTTTATCCTGGTAAACCAATAGGAAACCATTTTTACCCCAGAAATAGTGATGGGTGAATGGAGCTCTCCACCAGGAAACCAATTTTTTGTGTCTTCCTCTTGGCTTTTTCTTCTTGTCCCATGGCAGGATGTGGTCTTCAATTTGAAATCCATAACTCCTTGCTTTCTTGGCAAAGGGTTCCTTTGCCTAATTTTGATTTGTAGCAACATGGTCCATTACCATAATTAGTTGTTCCTTTGGTTCAGTCTAGCATATGATTGGATTGTCCACATCAAACTCCTGACAAGCTATCAGCTTAGCATCTCCTTTGATGTGAAGGAGTTTGATTTATTTATCTTGAACAATCTTCAATTTGAGCAATAGAGATTCACATCTAGCTGTGTTTTGGGTGTTACTGACTTTCAAATTTCATGAAGGAAGAATATCTCCTTGAGGATATATCAACACAGTCCCAAATCCATCGTTGGTGGAAGAATTGCTGCCATTGGATTTTAGGATCCAAGCATCATCAAAAGCTGATCTCCTATCATATTTCTCTTCATTAGAGATCGAAGATCCTTCTTTATTTGTACTATGCCCTTCCAATTCTCTTGAAGTCTTGTTTGGATCAATTGTTGGATTGTTAGCTATAGGACTTTTATCTGTAGAAACATGAACATTCTCTATGGTCAAGAAATAATTACCCTTGCCTGAAGACTCAAATAGAATTTGTGCTATAGGGGTCAACATTTGGGTGACCACGTATTTTGCATCCTTTTTAGGGAGCAATCTCTTCATTATGCCTTAGATAAGGATCCTTACCTCAGACAGGTCCATGCTTAGTTCTCCTCCCACGTCCTTGCAGAAATTTCATCCAAGCAAAATTCCATAAGATGCTGGGACGTCAGCCACCAAGACAGTCATCTTGATTATTTTGTCTAGAAAGGCTATAAATGAAAATTGGGCATCTTTGATTTGCCCTAGTAGTGGTACTTGCTTATTCTCCATGGAGAAACATCTCCCAAATGTCTTGGTCAGTGTGAGCCTAGAGACTCAACTACTTTATCAGGCATGACATTGTCAGATGCCTTGAAATCAATGATGCAATTATTGAGTTGATAACCATTTATCAATAAGGAAACATAAAAAGGTTCTATTTTCCTAGGGGAAATTAGAGGAGTAATGAGAAGATTATTTGGAATGGGCATATTCTTTGGGGAATCATAAATTATTTTCTTAACCTCTTGTCTTGTAGGGATGATTTGGTTCTTGACACATTAGACCAACCTATCCAATTGATCAAGATTGGACTGAAAATATTCAAATTCAGACATTTGAATTTTGGTCTTCTTGACATGATTAATTATGTCAAATTGCTGAATTGGACTAGGAATAGAGGAAGGTATTTCAACTTTTTGAGTTTTAGGAGGGATGGGAGGAGGGCTGGTTTACGAATTTGAAATATAAGGTGTAGAGATGTTTGATGTACTTACTTTTTGAGTGATCACCATATCCTTTGACTGAAAAGGCAGAGTGGTTCCATGCTTAGCAATTATAATTGCTGGTTGAGGTTGTTCCTCTATCTTCTCTTTATCAGCTTGCTGGACTAATTGGTTCTTGGACCTGGTAAACACTGCATATGATCCATCGATAGCTTCTCCTTTGTTTATGGGTTCATCCTAGTAGTTCAGAAAACTAATGTGAGAGTCACCAGCTAATTCTTCTTGATCCTCTATGAATAGATCAACATCATTTTCTTGCTCAAACTCAGGTTGGAAAGAGAGAGCATGTTGTGTTTCCAAATATCAAACTACTAAGTTGGTTGGAGGAGCTTTAAGGGTAAGTTTCCCTTATGGGGGAGGAAGATGATCTGGCTTTCCTTGATTCCTTGATATGACTGATTTGGAAATGTCCTTCTTGGCATATCTTTGTATGAAGGAGCAGAAGACATTCCTTGTGCCATTTGTCTTTTCAACGCTAACACTTCATTTGCCAGCTTTTGCACCATTGGATCAATGGTGCTTGTAGATGAATATTCAGAAGATGATGAGGATCTATTTCTATTTGGATCTCTTCTTGTCTTCCCTGCTAAGATGAGATCATCTTCTACCTTAGTGGCCAAAAGTTGAGCTTCAATAAGATCTATTTGACCAGCATGTCTCAAATGAAAATTGACTTTAGGTAACTGAGAATTAATGAAGAATCATTTGAGATTCTCAGCTGTAGGTTGAGCTATTACAAGAATTCTATTCCTCAATTTGTCAAATTTGGCTATGAAGTCTCTCATTGGTTCATGAGGCTCTTTCTTCATTTGTGTAAGTTGAGCCAAAAGTGCATGTGCAGCTTCTACAGGTTTGAATCTGGCTTCAAACTTAGCTTTGATGGTATTCCAATCAGTTACTGACTGAGCCTGTAGATGATAAAACCAATCTATAGTAGCACCTTGTAATGTTTCTACAAATAGCTTGATTGCTACATCTTCAAATTCTACTTCAATTACTCCACAGGCTATGTTGAAGGCTGTAATATGTTCATCAGGATGAACTTTCCCATCACCATAGAATTTAGGGAAATTCTTCCTTGAATTGCGTGGAAGCTCATGTAGAGGTGGAGTAAGATTGAGAGGACCAAAAGCATTACCCCATGGGACTTGAACTACCATTATAGGATTATGAAAAAGAGGAATAATAAATCTCAGAGGGGTAATTATTGGCAAAGCTTTATCAACAGTAGAAGTGGATACTTTGTCTGGCAATGGAGATCTAACTTTAGTAGGAGGAAAACTCTTGGTTCATTGGAGATGAGATGGTGAAGAAAATAGATTAAAATCACTTTGCTATACCAACTCGAATACAGGGTCAATAATTCCTTTAGCCCTTTGGCTTCATGTATACCTTGAATCTGCTAGATTGTGAAACAAAAATGGAAAAGAATTGACTTTGCTTCAGTTTGAAGCTTGAGGCTTTAAACTGCACACTCTTTCTTAGCAGCTCTAGTTTTACAGACCAGATAAAATAATGGAGGTGGAGGAAGATGGTAAGGCTATAAATGGATAATGGGTAAGACAAGTAATGGAGTTGCTAGAATCTATAATGGATAAGGGTTATAATGATAATGGGTAAGACATAGGTGATGTTTCAATCTAAAACTTGAGGTTCCAAATTACACAAAATTATGTATATCCCCAGCAGAGTCACCAAACACTGTTGGTTGAATATTTTGTCAATCAGCGTATTGATAAACAAAATAGGTCTGATCAGCCAAAGTAGGAAGATTGGTCATCCAAATGTGTAGATTTACCACATCAAAAGGGGACTAATCTCTCCTCTCATCAAGGGGAGGTTCCCTGTATATATATATATATATATATATATACATATACATATATATATATATATATATATATATATATATATATATATATATATATATATATAGAAAAAATAATACTCAAGGGTAGGACAAACCATCCATCTCTTTCTTCAGAGATGATGCGTGTAGATCAAAGGAGAAATCTCAAGGGAAATGATAGAAAGCACTCCTCTTCTTTCAGAAGTACTATTCAAAAAACCACAAGAATACTCCAGGTAGTAATTGCAAAATGTAACCAAGAATGTAGTAACCAACAAATTGAGATGTAGCACAAAGTCTCCACCTAAATTGGTCAAGAGTGAGATACGAAGGACAATGAGGGCACAAAGTTGTCCCAAGGTCTTTTACATAGAAACAAAAAGAAAACACATTAAAGACAATTATGGGGGCACAAAGTCTCTCCACAGTTGACCTTAGGACACCTTCCTAACTACTTTCACTAATTCTACTTGTTGAATTAAAGGAACAAAAAATATATCAAAGAAAAAGACATAAGAACAGTTTCCCCAAGAACAAAGATATCACAACACAAAGTCTGAAAAGTCACTTGCTTTCTTATTCCAATAACAAAATATGATCAAAAATATAAGCTCAAAGTCTCAGTAATGCCTTTCAATTTGGGCAGAGTTTTGTTTCTGATTGTAAAAAAGAGATCCATTTACAATAAAAGAGAGTCCCTTATATAGCCTCTTCAAGAAGGACTCAGGAACAGTAATACATCATGTTGCATTGAATTTTGTTAAGAAGATAGGCTGGAATTTAGGGGCATATACCCATTTGCTTTTCTCAATGCAGAGAAACAAGTCACGCTATTGAAAGTTTGCATTTTTCAATGTCCACCTGGCGATTTGATCCTTCTTCATCATTCTTCCTTTTATGGTTAATTGAATCGAGTCCTTAATTCAATTTGATACTCTATTCCTTAGTTGCTTCCTACTGGTCTTGGCCTTAAAACCTTTGAATGCATTCATGTCCACACTTTACAAGGATAAATGGCTATTTCATTGTCACAACTTTGACATCCACGGGCATGTCACTACATTCTCAATGGCTAGTTCGCTGTTCTTGAATTTGACATCTTCGAGTGCATCACCCCTTGGTCCTTTTTTGGCTTTCCTATTTTGCATCCTCTTGAAGGGAAGGTGACCCTTTGGCTTTGGGGAAGTGTCCTTTAAGTTGGCAGCTAAGAGTCCCCTACAAGGGCACCTGCCCTTTGATGCCCTTCAGTGGCCTTTTCTTTGGAGTCTTTTAGAGTTTCTCACGGACTGTTTTTGCTGACATTTTCCCTGAGCTTTTTCACAAGCATTTTCCCCTTGCTTTATCCATGGGCATTTTCCCCAGGCTTTCTCTTTGGGCGTTTTCCCCAGGCTTTCTCTGTGGGCATTTTCTTGAAGACAAAAATTTGTGAACAACTTCTCGTGAACAAAAAGTTCACAGAATTGTTTTGATTGGTTTGTCTCTTTGGAAATCTCTTCGGGCTTTCTGCCCGCAGCTTCTTTCTTGAATTCCTTCAAACTTTTTGTCTGAAAGAATTCCTTTGGACAAAAAGTCTAAAAGAATTATTTCTTGCCTTAGTCTTTTTTGACTACCTTAAACAAAAATATGAAAGAATTACCTTTGTAACTTCCTTGAAAATGACCCTTCTGAAGGGTGCTTTTGTCAACCAAGTGCCCTTCGCAAGGGCACTTGTCCTTCGGGAGGCTCTTTTGAACTTTTGCTTTGAACTGCTCCTTTGAACCAACCATTGAACCAAGCTTTGAACCATGCTTTGAACTGAGCTTTGAACCAAGCCGATGATCCCTTTGATTGAACTAAGCCAATGAACCAAGCTTTGAACTAAGCTGATGAACCAAGCAGGTAAACCATTTGATGAACTGACCAAGAGAACCATTTGATTGAACCAAAGCATTAAACCAACCATTAAACCAAGCTTTTGTTAAACAATTCAATGGTTCATTCCCTTTGATTTGGCTAAGTCTTTTGAAAATTCCTTCGTTGAACCAAACACATTGAACCTATTAAACCTTGAACCCGTTGAACCTTTGAACCAAAGTGGTTTAATGGTTCAACAGTTCAATGGTTCAAGCTTTCTTATTTTTGATAAGTGTTTTGAAGCTGTTGAACCTTGAAGTAGTTGAACTTTGAACCTTGATGAAGTGCTTAACTCTTGCCGATGATGTTGAACCTTTGAACTTGTTGAACTCGTTGAACTCGTTGAACCAAAATGGTTCAAGGTTCAACAGTTCAATGGTTGGATCCTTGCTTATATGCTTGATGATGGACATTTTTGATTGAACCAAGGTGCTGAAATAATCCTAAAAATGACTAAGTGTTGGAAACTAATTCTTTTGATTGAACCCACCTGTAGAAGCCTTTGAACCTATAGAAATGAACTTGCCTGTAGAGCTTGTAGAAACAAAGTCCGTAGTTTTCTCTAACCTTGAAAGAGTCCATAGAAATCAACCTATAAAGGCCATTGAACTTGGCTTATAGAGTTTGTAGATTCAAACTTGCAGAGTCTATAGATTCCTGAGAAGCTTGAAAAATGAGGAATTTGAATGCCCAAGACAAATTTTAGAAAGGGAAGAGACAATTTTGGTTTGTAGGACCAAAATAGTTCAAGTGTTGTCCCAAAAATGAGTGATATTTTTAGGGGACAAAAAACACAAGGGTTAGAAGGGTGAAAACTCTAAGTATGGGCATTTTTAAGGTGTACTTGATATGTCTAAGGTGATGGATGGTCTTGAAAAGTGTCATTCACTCCCTCCCATGGATTTTCATGGAAAACTGAAGACATTTTTGAGCCCAAGTGTGAGGGGTGATTGAGCCAATTAGGGGTCTAATTTTATTTTTAGTCCTTGATGAGATATCTAGATGATTTGAGAATGTTTATAAAGTGTATTTAGACATTTATGAGCTTTTTTTATGCAAATAAACTTGCAAGAGGATTGTTTTTAGCCTAGAGATAGCTCAAACATATAAGGAAATGGAGAAACAAGATCGATAGGGAAACTTGTGAAGCTCATATCTTTGCTAAGGCTTTACATGGAAACACAAGGAGTTAGGGGGAGTTGGAGAAGGTACTCAGTAACTAGTTTATGGAATTGGTTGAAAACTTGAACATGCCATCTGTATGAACAATGGTTAAGAATAAAAACCATATAAAACCCTAGTAAAACCCTTAGAAGAATCTAATGAGGAAAATAAGCTTGGAGAACCACCAAAATGGCATAGTTTATTAATGAAAACTATTGGATCATGGAAAAGAATTAGTTAGGCTCTCACCCATGTTATAGAGCTATACGAAACTATACAAACAACATGCAAAACAATGTTTTTCTCACCATTTTCTATGTTTTATAGGTTCTAGGAGGTTTGAGAAGATGCAATAAATTTTGGGGAAAATATTAGAAATTTTTATAACCCATAAAATTCATTTAATTCCTAAGAAAATTATCTAAGTGTTTAAATAATTTTATTACTTTTATCTAGTCAAAACTGACATAGTGAACACAAGGGTGAGAAGGGTGAAAAATCTAAGTATGGGCCTTTTTAAGGTGTACCTGAGTAGTATAAGGACATGTATGGTATTTAAAAGTGTCATTCACTCCCAACCATGGATTTTAATGTAAAAATGAAGACATTTTTGAGGCCAAGTGTGAAGGGTGACTGAAACAAGGAGTTTTAGGACTATAGACAATGATTACTTCATTTTAGGAGTTTTCAAAGGAGTAAGAATGAAACCAATGCATGTAATTACATGAATAAATTAATTTACTATTATTACCATCATTATACATATCCATAGTTAGTGGTGGGATGTTTAAACAACTCCAAATGATGAAGGTAATTTTCTAAGCTAGGATAACAAATTTTATGACACTTTTCATAGTTTTCATGACTTGTATGGATAATTAGACCTCTTGACATTACATGGTTTGAATCATGCCTCTTTATCATGAAAAATTTAACCCATCTTTTGAGATTGACACATATCCAAGTGACCTCTAGACTTATTTTGCCTTATTTCTCTCTCAAAGGCTATAAATATGGAATTTTTTGGCTCTTTTGGGTAGCCTCTATTGGTGAATGGGGAAAATTTGGCCAAATTTGTAATTGAATGAATCTTGAAGAATTAAAAAAGTGATTATTCCAACTCACATACTGTTCAATTGAGTGTTAGTACAATCTTGTTGGTCTTGTCTAGTAGAAGATTATCTTTTCTAGCATGTTATCCTTCATTATTCACCAAATGTGTAGAAGAGAAATTATTACGAATATTTTTTTGTGTTATTTTATAAGTGTATATGTGTATTATAATTGGTTCATTATTTTATCCCCAAAATTAATCCTTCATTACCATTTTAATCATCAAAATGACTTTTATACCTAGCTTATGAAACATTGATGTGACAATGCAACTTGAATTATGAGTTTTGTGTGAAAGAAGTCTTGTTTGAATCTAAGTGGTAAAATTTAAGTCAATGGGAATAAATATAATATTGTTTCATCACCTTTTTTATCTTTTTTATTTGTTTTCTTAACCCTTTTCATCCAAATTTGATAGGTAATAAAATGTTTAAAAGATTACATCAAGGGAACTAGCCCTTCTAGAGTTTCATCTCAACAAAATTATCACCCATATTAAGAGAGATGTTTCCATTTTGCCAATTGGATGAGGAGAGCTATGGATCTACTCAAGGGGTGTAAATCCTAGTGACAACACTTTTTGGCTTGCCCGGTGGGACTCTAAGTCCTAAAAGATCATCCAAGATTGGTGCTGGTCTTGGTATAGTTATAGCTATATGAACATCTAAATTTAGTACTTGGTGACTCCACTAGAGTTTTCATCTCTTTTGTTGCTGATCACTTCCTAATTTCCATGAAAAAGGTGACCACTAGGTCTATTGCTAAAGGTATACCCTCTGAGTTTTTGTAATTACCTCCATATTCTGCCAAAAGGTTTAGGTTTGTGAATACTCATCCTTATTCAAGAGAGTTAACTAAGCAACTATTTAAACTCCAAACTATTGCTAATTAATTAGTTGCTATAAAAAGGCATCAAGCTCAAATTTATAGGCCATACTAGTCATATAATTATTTTGGGCAAGCCAATAGGCCTCTTTTCCAAGGTAATGCTCAAGGACAAGGTTAAATCACCCAAGTTAGACCTTACCAAAGTTACAATCCTAATGCTACCTCATCTTCCAAAACTCTTGTCCCCACCCAAAATAACTTGGTTCAAGAACAACCATGCTACCCATATTTTGAGCAAAATCAAGAATAAGTTGCTTATGCAAATGAAATGCACAATCAAACCATGGAAATGCAAGGCAATCAAGATTCCAAAGTTTCAAGCTTTGAGGGGCCAATATAAAGTGGAATTGTCAACTACAATATAATTCTACCCTCATACATCATTTGGAAGGAGAATTTTGTGCTATTCATCACCTAGGGAATCCAAGTAATATGAATACTAGTGTTACCTCTAACACTAGGTCTAATAAAAGGGTTATTGAAGAGCAACAAGGAACAAATCAAGGATAAATTTTAGTCCCCACATCATCTCTAATGGTGATTATGTCAAATTTATCTCCTTGAGTGCAAGAAGGTCAGAATTTTTAGAATATAAAGACAACTCCTATTCATCCACCTTCACAAGCTACATCATAAGGAGTTAGTATTTCTAAGGATTCCCCAGAGGTGAGCAATTATTCCATTAATGTTGTGACTAGATGAAGAAGCTACACATTAAAATATCATTATGGGATTATTTGAAAATATGAGGGTAAAAAGATATGATCCAAAAAGAATTGCAAGGATTAGGTAAGAAATTTGGCTCATCTAGGAATGAAAATGTTATCCTAGTTAATGGAACTCAACCTATAAATGGTCAAGTGAAGAAGAATGAAAAAATATTGATTTTTACATATCTCTAATCATTGGCGATTTCTTGGTTCATAATTACATCATGGATAGTGGGGCTAGTACTTTAGTTATGCCCAAGTGTATAACAGATAAACTAGGCCTCAAATATGAGCCAATGGTTAAAGGAGTCTTACAATTGGATGGATCACCAAGCAAGACTTTGAGGGTAATTAAAGATTTGAATTTTATCCTACATGCTTGTCCTACATTTTACATTCTTCATGATGTGGTTGTGGTAGATTTACCTTCATATTTTTCTCTTTGTTTATCAGAGAGTTTACATCTAAGATAGGTGGATACTTAGCTATAAATTGGTCCTATATGGTGTTTAGGAAAAAGTATGGTACTAAGGTGAATATTGAATTAGAACCAATTAAACATAATCAATTGGATCCTTACACACCTAAAGTGAAAAATGTCAACTATGCCATCATTGATGAAGAGGAACTCCACATAAACCAATCTCTAACATCTTCCCTTGAAGGAGTTTCTAATTTGTACTTAGATGAATGGGGAGATGAGAATTATGAGCATGATCATTAAAAGTTCATAGAGGAAGCTGGTCTTGGGGTGTATTTTATGTATAAGGAGGACTCTTTCATTCCAAATTTAATGAAACCATGTGAAGATATAGATGGTCTATGGCAGATTTTCTTTGATGGATCAAGAAGTAAGATTGGGGCAGGTGGTGGAGAAATGTTGGTTTCTCTTTCTAAGGAAAGTTACTATTCCACTTTCAGATTTCATTTATATTGCACTTGTAATGTGGTAGAATATGAGGCCCTAATTCATGGCCTTGAATGGGATAGGAAAAGAGGTATTAAAGAGTTGTAAGTGTTTGGTGACAATGAACTTGTGAACCAAGTTGGAGAATATAATTTTACTAAAAACTCTTAGCTTAATTAATATAAGCATAGAGTGTGGGATATTATGGAGGAATTTAAAGCTTTCAACATCACATCCATCCCATGAGAGGACAACAAACACACTGATATGTTGACAACAATTGGAGCTCAGTTTGATGTTCTAAAAGGTATAAAAGAGGATAAGAATCAACCACATCTCAAGGTAATTGTAAGACCCTCCATACTAGATAATGCCACTAATTGGCAATTGTTTGATAGTGATAAACAAATAGCACTTTTTATATAAGAAGAAGCTGATTTTTATACTAAGAATCAGTCCAAACTATAGCAACAATATAGAGGGTAGATTAGCCAATTGAAGTCCAATAAACTTCCTAAAGGCTTAGTCACTCTTGAGAGCATATTCATTAATGATGACTAGATGAAGAAAGAGAAGGTAAACATGTATACCAAGTAATATAACCATGAGAAAGTACAAATCTTCAAGGACAAGTTTCTTGAACTTGGAAAGGTATGTACTAGTGAAGAGAAGCATGCTTTTGTTGAGTTATGAAAAGAGTATTCTAATGTCTTTGCATGGGAATATAGTGAATTGAAAGGATTTGACCCAAACTTAACTCAATATACCATAGAGATTGATGAAAATTCTAAGCCTATAAAGCAAAGATAAAGGCCAATCAATCCTAAGATTGAGTCCCTCATGAAGAAAGAACTCACCAAGTTTATTGAGTCCAAAATCATCTTCCCCATTAAACATTCATCTTGGTTGGAAAACATGGTTCCTGCTAGGAATAAAAATGGGGAAATCAGGCTATGTGTTGATTTTAGGGAATTGAATAGAGTTTCTCTAAAGGACCATTATCCTCTCCCTTCCATGGAATAAATTTTTCAAGTTATGTTAGGTAGTGAAAGGTTTTATCTTTTTGATGGGTATTCTGAGTACAATCAGATTTTAGTGAAGGAAAGTGATCAATATAAGACAACCTTTACTAATAAATGGGGTAGATATGCATATAATAATATGCCTTTTAGATTGTCTAATGATGGAGCTACATTTCAATGTGTAATGGATATGGATTTTCAAGGACTAATAAATGACATTATGGTGGTGTATCTTGATGATGTAAACAATTTTCTCTAAGGATGTAAATGATCACTTGAATTACCTAAGGCAAAATTTTGAGAGGTGTAGAGAGTTTGGAATCTCTCTCAACCCAAATAAATATGGGTTTGTTGTCCATGAAGGCAAACTCTTAGGACACATTGTCTCTAAGAAGGGCTTATCCATTGATCTTGAAATTGTGAGTGCCATCTCGACATTGTCTTTGCCCAAACGCAAAAAAGGTTTGAAAAGTTTCTTTGGGAAAATTAATTTCACAAGGAGGTTCATTCCTGATTTTTCTAATCTTATCAAGCCTATAACCTATATGCTAAGGAGGGATGAAGTGTTCACTTGGACTAGAAGAAGTAAGGAAAGTTTTAAGTAGATTAAATAAGCCATTGCCCAAGATCCTAATCTTGCAAGTCCTAATTTCTCAAAGGCTTTCAATTTGTATGAATTTGGGAATGAGCAGGTAATCTCCGCCATGCTTACTCAATCAAATGAGGAAAATTTGGAGTAGTCTATTACCTTCTTTAGTCAAAGTTTGGAAGGATATGAGGTAAGATAAACCTATATTGAGAAGCAAGCACTTTTAATTGTTATGAGTCTGAAGAAGTTTAGACATATGTTGTCTAACAAAAAGATTCACATATTTATAACTCATCTTAGTGTCAAAGATTTCATTTTGAGTAGAGATTTGAATGAAAATAGGGTTGGTTGGATCACAAAAGTGATGAAGTATGATGTGAAAATCAAGACAACCAAGTTAGTGAGTAACTTTCTTTAGATATGAAGGAATAAATAGAGGTTTTTTGGCACTACATGATGACCCTATGCCATTTGCAATTTCATCAATGAGAAGCTAGACATAAGATATGATCCATTTTCTTCAAATCGGTGAGTGTCCACAAGGCCTAGATAGAGCTAGAATAAGGTACTTTAGATTGCAATCCATTCCTTATTTACTTATTTATGGAGTATTATTTAGGAAGGAATTTTTAGGTGTGTTATTAAGGTGTTTTGAATTAGATCAGATTGATAAAGTGCTATTTGATTTTCATGATGGACTAGCTAGTGGTCACTTTGCTCCAAGAACCACAACTACTACGATTATGAGGGATGGATACTTTTGGCCTAATCTATGAAAAGACACGCATGATTGGGTAAGGAAGTGTAAAAAATTTGCCTTATTTGATGGTAAATAAAATCTTGTTTCTTGCCTCTTCATCCAATTCAAGTTGATGCACCCTTTATGCAATGGGGTTTGGATTTCATAGGCCTAATCTATCCACCTTCTAGTATTGGTCATAAGTGGGTGTTGACTGCTATGGATTAATTTACAAGATGGGTGGAGGCTGTAGCTCTCAAGGAGGAAAATGAAAACTCAATTATAAACTTCTATGAAGGTATAGTAACAAGGTTTGGGGCTCCTTCAACAATAATTTTAGATAATACATTGGCCTTTCTTGGAATGAAGACAAGTGAGTGGGATTTGAAGCATGACATCTATCTTAACACCTCCTCCAACTAATATCCATAAGGGAATGGGATAGCTAAGTCCACCAATAAGAATCTGATTAGGATCATGAAACAAATAATGAAGGAGAACCAAAGGACTTGACATTCCAAATTGAAGACAACCCTTTAGGCTGATAGGATCACCCCAAAAAGAGCTATTGGAAATTCACCATACACACTTGCTTATGGGAAAGAAGCTAGACTACTTATTTCAGTTGAACTACCAACCTTGGATCTTGCTTATCAGCTAGAGTTGATGGAGAATGAAAGCATGGAAGTTAGGTTATGTGAGTTAATGGAGCTTGAGGAGATAAGAGATCAAGCTATGAAAACTATGAGAGCTCACCAAAAATAAATAAAGAGATACCTTGAAAAAAAGGCCATGCCAAGAAGATTCAAAGAGGGAGACATTGTTCTAAAGTAGGATGAAGATAGGGCTAAACTTGGAAGACACACAAAGTTTGATGCTTTATAGAGTGACCCATTATCACACAATGCAAGAAACACAATGATTTCCAACTCTCAAGGTTGGATGGAGAGGAGCTTCATATCCCAGTCAATGGGATATATCTCAAGCAGTGTTACTAAAGTTCTCCTCTCCCCTTGTACATAGTTTCTTGATTTCCTTGTGTTCCCTAAGTGCTTATGTACTTGTGTGTTGCCTTGTTTTGTGTCTTACTTTGTTGGTGTGGTGTGTCTAGTTTTTGGAAAATTCCTTGCTAGTTTTCTTTAATAATCCATTTAGTCCATTGGAATTAATAGGATAAGGCTACTGGTCCTTAATATAGAAGGCATACTACCCCTATGAGTCACCATATTATTGACCAAATTTGACTTTTTGGTCAAATTGGGGCATCCCTAGGAATTTTTTTTGATTTAAAATGTTTTAAGGCGTCCTAATATATTTTAATAGGAATTATTACTTGTAATTTGATGTCATTTGAGGTCATATTAGCTTTGGTCTTAGTTACATTAGTCAATTTATCCATTAGGGGTCATTTTATGTGCCTTTAAGAGTCATTAATGCAAATGATACATTTACCAAGGTGACTGGGTGTCTTACCTTCATGTAAAATGTCTAAGAGGTCAGGAGGAGTGTTAGAGATGTCAGTCACATCAAAAGGTTGTAGGTTCCCTAACTAAAATTATAGAAATCAATTAAAAAAAGATAAAATGGTACTTGTAAAGATTTTTGGGAAGTGTGCCATGTGGTAAAGATAATTGGGGGTCTCCTAATATTTACAAAACTCATATATATGCTTTTTTATCTGAAATAGTCATTTTGATGCCAAAACTGGTCTGTACATTTCTTGCTTTTCTTGACAAACTGAAGTGACCCTCAGGTTTTTGCTCAGTACAAAAAGTAAAAGAAGTCTCAGGACAAACGATTATGGGAGGTAATAGTACATTATAATACCTTCATTTTCATATATGTATTTTGAATCTTGGTAAAATATCCTTTATGAAACATTGCTAATAGGTTGACTATATCTTTTTACTAGCTTTTTGGTGCACCCTTAAGGTTTTGCTCCATTTCTTAAAAATTCATACAAAATAATTGGTGGTGTTGGCTATAGAGGATGTTGATTCATTATCAGATGGTATCCATTTTTGGTTACATGATTCATGATGTTTGGAAGAGAAAAATTAGTTTATGATGCAAGGAGGTGTCACCATGTGTAGTTTCAATTAGAGTGCTTTGGTTTACTGAGTGTTTCTCTCCTGTAGATGTATATTTAAACTTGGAAAAAATGTTTGATAAGTTACTAGGTAATGTGACCATCTCCTCTCATGTTTTAACTTCATTACATCACTTGTTAGATTGCTTACTAGCTTGTTTCCCTCTATGGTCAGCTCCTTACATAATTTTAGTTGAAACTTCATGTATAAGCTTTCTCATCCTAACTATGAAGTGATAATGGAGGTTTAGTGGCTTATCCAAGATTTTATAAGTGTAATGAAGTTCCTTTTTTATGCTAAAGGAGGTGTAGTTTTGATCACATGCTCATATGCCATGCCAAACAACCACTTGATGCATATGTATGTCCTTTTTCACATGTTGGCAAATGATCTTCATGTTATAACATATGTTTTGAAGCTAGTTCCAAGTTTCAAAGGATGAATATCATATGATTGAGGATTGAAAATGACATTTGGATAGTATTGAGCTAGTGCATCATGCTTTGCCACATTCCATTGCTCTATTTGCATATTCTGCCCAAAGCATTCATTTACAAGCCCTTGATGACATCATGCTGGTGTAAGGGGAGATGGATGTGTGTCATAATTTATTATTTTTTCTTGAAATGCATTTGAAGGTTCATCAAAGGCATATGATTTTATTTTACAACATGGTTTATAGTGGCCTACACCTAATCCATTTTTTTAATTCTCAAAACAACCTTCTACAGGTGGCTAAGCATGGGTTGGGGTGTTGTATAGAAGGGTAAAACAATGTAACACTCCCTTTTCATTTCCATCATAAGTTAGCCTTTACAAGCCCATAGAAACCTCCTAGAAATCAAAATGGAATCATGGAACTAGTTTGAAGATCAAAGACTAAGTTTAGGGATGGAATCCCTAAAAGAGTAAAACAAAGCTCTAAGAGGTTTTGGTGGACCTTCTAAAGCATGTTTGCAAGGTGTATTGAGATGTCTAGAAGGGTGAACCTTATATCCATATAAAAGGACAAAGAGCTTTCAAATTTTGAGAAGGACAAGGGGAAGGTGGTTTTATAGAGCTTCAAAAGTGCCTCAAAACACACTAAAAAACTTCAATGATATCTATAGGCCTGTAGGAGGAAAAAGCCTTTTTTACCACTTAGGAAGCAACAAATGAGCAAGCCTTCATGTTTAGGTTGACTAAGCTAGTGAGATGAGGTCAAATGGTTTGAAAGTCAGCAATGAGGGATTTTAATGTTCCCTTGCAACTCCATGACTATCTTGAGGTGTCTATACACATAGGAAATACACACCTACAATAAAGTATGAGACAATAAAAAATAAACTTGACTCCTCTTGATGTTTTGAGATCCTAGTAAGGTGAGTTGTGGATCAAGAAAATATTTTATGAATAATAAGGAGTTAAGATAAGTATTTTGTCATTTTTACTAGACCTCTTAAGGCCATACACACCTATAGGCATGGGATGACACCTACAATAGGGCTCTGGAGGAAAGTTATCTCAGTCAGGTGAAGGTTTAGTTGGAGTTTCCATGGAGAAAACTAGGTGAATGAAAATGAAAAAAAATTTGTGTGATATAAGAGGATGTCCCAAGGATATGTTGAGCACCATAATCAAATTCATATACCCCTATATTCACCTATAGGCAGGGCTCAATTAGAGTTGTCTAAGTCATGAGCTAAAATGAGCCACAAATGGCCTAATTATTGATAGGAGAGTGAGCATAGGTAAAGAAGCTACTGTGTATTAAAGGTGTGGATAGTAAGGTATTGTAAAAATATTAACAATATCTTCATGAAGCATTTTTCACCTACAACAGGCTTAAACAAATGCAAACTATCCCAATCAAGAGAGAAGGAATAATATGAGCTATAAGAATGACTATGAAATTCTTAAATAAGATGCCACTAGAATAAGGAAGTTGATGAACTTAGGAGGTATCATTGGGGTCTAAAAATATCATGAACAAGATATTGGGAGCCCATGAAACTTGCAAGAGTAAGCAAATGTAGTGGTGCTTCAGTCTTAGTCAGTAGGGTATAACTTGACAAGGGTGAGTGAAACATAGAATGTATAGAAGTGAAATATAGGTTGAAATGATAGTTATATGATAAAATATGATCCAATATGTGCCATAACATTCCCAAGACCTTTCTAAGGTTTTGAAATAACTTTCTCACCTAACAAATGGACAATAGTTCATATAAGCAAGCTAGAAAGCCTCTTGGTTTAAGGGGTAAGCATGAAGAATATGAAGGAGAAAGTTTTCTAGATGGTCCTAAAAGATAAATAATCATGAAATGAGGGTGATAAACATGTTTAATTAATTTAAAGGGATGGTTTTGGCTTGTAAGAGTGACTATGAAGTGGTTTTGGAGAAAAATGCAAGAAAATAGGATTTTTAAGCCACTATTTTAGACAAATTGAGTTGCTTAGGTACCTAAATGAGGGAATATGACCTTTAAATTTGGTATATATACTAATTATGACCTTAAAAAACTCAAAATACTTTCATTTTTATATGGGGATGAGGGATATATCTCTCTATTTTGTCTCAAAGATTAGCCACTCATGAAATTCAAAACTTTGAAAAAACAAGTAAAGGGTGCCAAAATGAGTTAAGGACGTAAGATGAGGCCTTGGAATATTAAATGAACATTATAGAATGTGTATGGATGATTAATAACACTCAAAAAATCTCAAGACCCTCAAGGTGACCTAATTGTTCAGGCACACAGTCTAATTAGACAAGTCTTTATTAGGCCTAATTGGTAAATGGGAAGAAAAGATGAAAATGAGTGTTTGAGAGGTTAGGTGATGGATTTATGAGTATTAATTATTTATTAAAATACATAATAAACCATCCCAATAATGATAGAGAATCCCAAGTGGTCCAAACTAGTAGGGAGTATGCTAAGCCCCTTAGGTCTTTAGGAGACTTAGAGCCAATTGGAGGTCTGCTTTCATTTCTAGTCCTTGATGAGATATATAGATGATTTGGGAAGGTTTATGGAGTGTATTTAGACATTTATGAGATTTTTTTTTCAAATAAACTTTTAGGAGGATTGCTTTTGGCCTAGAGATAGCTCAAACATGCAAGGAAGTGGAGAAACAAGATCAATAGGGAAACTTGTGAAGCTTATATGTTTGATAAGGCTCTACATGGAAACACAAGGAGTTAGGGGGAGTTTTATAAGGTAATAAATAACTAATTTATGGGATTGGTTGGAAAATTAAACATGCCATGTGTATGAAAAATGGTTAAGAACAAAAACTATCTAAAACCCTAGTAAAACCCTAAGAAGAATCCGACGAGGAAAATAACTTGGAGAGCCAACAAAATGGAATAGTTTATCAATTAAAAATATTGTATCATGGAGAATAATCACTCAGGATCTCACCCATGCTATGGAACTATATGAAACTATACGAACAACATGCAAAACAATGATTTTCTCACCATTTTCTATGTTTTATAGGGCCTAAGAGGTTTGAGAAGATGCAATCAATTTTGGGGGAAATATTAGGAATTTTTATAGCCCTTGAAATTATTTTAATCCATAAGAAAATTATTTGAGTGTTCAAACAATTGTATTGCTTTCAGCTAGTCAAAACTAACATAGTGAACACGAGGGTGAGAAGGGTGAAAAATCTAAGTATGGGCCTTTTAAAGGTGTACCTAAGTAGTATACAGACATGTATGGTATTTAAAAGTGTCATTAACTCCCTCAAATGGATTTTAATGGAAAAATGAAGACATTTTTGAGGCCAAGTGTGAGGGGTGACTGAAACAAGGATTTTTAAGACTGCAGACAGTGATTACTTCATTTTAAGAGTTTTTAAAGGAGTATGAATGAGACCAATGCATAGAATCACATGATTTAAGTCCTTTAATATTATTCCAATCATTAGACATATCCATATTTAGTGGTGGGACGTTCAAACAACTCCAAATGATGAAGGTAGTTTTCTGAGCCAGGATAATAAATTTTGTGACACTTTTCATAGTTTTCATGACTTGTATGGATAATTAGACCTCCTAAAATTTCAGGGTTTGAATAATGAATATTTATAATGAAAAATTTAACCCATTTTTTTATAATGATACATGTCCAAGTGACCTATAGACTTCTTTTGCCTTGTTTCTCTCTCAAAGGCAATAAATATGGACTTTTTTGGCTCTTTTGGGTAGCCTCTGTTGGTTAATGGGGAAAATTTAGCCAAATTTGTAATTGAATGAATCTTAAAGAAATGAAAAATTGATTCTTACAACTCACATGCTTTTCAATTGAGTGTTAGTACAATCTTGTTGGTCTTGTCTAGTAGAAGATTATCTTTTCTAGCATGTTATCCTTCATTATTCACCAAAGGTGCAAAAGAGCAAGTGTTATAGGTATTTATTAGTGTTATTTTATAAGTGTATATGTGTCTTAGAAGTGGTTCATGATTTTATATTATAAAATAATCCTTAGTTACCCTTTTATGCATCAAAATGCCTTTTGGACCTAACTTATGAAACATTGATGTGACAATGCAACTTGAATTGTGAGTTTTGTGTAAAAGAAGTCTTGTTTGAATCTAAGTGGTAAATTTTCAGTTAATGGGAGGAAATAAACTATTGGTGCATCAAAAATTTTAAATTTATTATTTGTTTTTCTTAACTCTTTTCTTCCATGGTTTAAAAGTAAGAAAGTGCTTCAAAGATTGCATTAAGGGAACTAGCCCTTCTAGAGATTGATCTCAACAAAATTGTCACCGATAGCAAGAGAGATGTTTCTATTGTGACACTTGGATGAGGAGATCTATCCATCTCCTCAAGGGGTGAAATTAAAAATGATAATAATTACAACTATGATAGTTATGGAAATGACAAAGAAACAATGTACTTAGCTAGTTATGATACTAACACAGTTCTAGATCTAGAATATGTAAGAAGCAAATTGGAAGAGGATTCTAGAACAACTACCAAATTATGGATTGAGTTCCTATAGAGATATAAAAATTAACATAATCCTTGCATATTAGTGTTGATTATACTATCTAAACTAGACATAGGTGTCTTATACAGAACCCCTACTAGAAAAGGATGCAATTACATGGATGATTCTAGGTGACTTATCTTTGCCTTCACTCTAGTGAACTCAAATCTATGTCATGGACTATCATTCCTCATGAAATGTAAAACCCCTAGTTCTTCATCTTCATAGTGACCTTATAAAAAATGGGTTAGTGGGCTTATGGTGTTGAGCTAACCCCAATGATTCCTCTATCAATGGGTGCTGCCTACATATCCACTACTCTGAATAAGGCCTCTATCTGATGTAATTATCCCTTAATGTGTTGGCTTCTATATACACAAGGGTGAAATATGTGGAAATAAATTAAAATAGTTACCTTGATTGTAACTTTTAAAATTGAGATCCTAGGCTACTCCTTCAATACTTCAAACTTGTAGATGTGCAGTCCTTATGGATCATATATAAATGGGAATAAATAGGGAAACTTTACTCAATTGAATGCTCCTTGGTATGAATTCTAGGTGAATAATTAATGAGGAGTGATTGTGAATATATACCACTCCTATCATAAAATATCTTGCATTAAATCACTTAGTCCAACCATTAGTATACATTTTTTTTATAAATTATATGACTTTAGGGTACTGGACAACTGTGTTAGGGTAGGACACTAGTGTTGATGCATGGGTTTAAGACTGACACTTGTGTCCTGTTAGTTAGAAAATAGGTAATAAATTGAAACTTTTAGGGGCATAATATAAACATATTTTAATAATTATTATAAAGATAGAAGGCCTAGGTCATCAAAATAAGACTAGTTAGACCAAGAGATAGGTAAAGGGGCACAAGATAGAGTAGATGAAATAATTTTGAAAGTGGGAAATGTATAAAAATGAGATGAACAACCAAGGTCTAAAGTTTCCAAGTGTACAAGATTGAAGTTATATATAATTAATAAATATAATCTATATTCCGCTTTAGTTTAGTAATTAAATATTTCATTTAAAGGAGAAGAAATGCATACCTAGGTGTGTATAACACACCTTACCTTTACGGGAGCCAAAATTGAGTGTTTTTCTTATGAATGGAATAAAACTAAGAGAAATTTAAAATATATAATATGTGCACATAATATAAAATTTAAAGCATTGAAAAGATTGAAGTTGAAAGAGTAAGGTTTAGGAGTACATATGTGTATCAATGCAATCAACTTGCCTATTGGCAAGTTGATTTGGAAATATGCATCATTGTAAAGATCTAAAACTAAGATATATATATATCTTAGTTTTAGATCTTTACAATGATGCATATTTCCAAATCAACTTGCCAATAGGCAAGTTGATTGCATTGATACACATATGTACTCCTAAACCTTACTCTTTCAACTTCAATCTTTTCAATGCTTTAAATTTTATATTATGTGCACATATTATATATTTTAAATTTCTCTTAGTTTTATGCATCATTGTAAAGATCTAAAACTAAGATATATATATATATATATATATATATATATATATATATATATATATATATATATATATATATATATATATATATATATATGGAAAGTGCATAGATGAATATGAATAGAGAGATACTGGAAGGCACATGCTCCTAACCTTAGAGAAAAGGTCAGTTGCCACTTGGTAGCTGAGATTAGCTCAACCATGTAATCCAATCATACTTATAACCTAGTGAGCATGTGTGAATAAAGTCAACCCATGCCATATATTTTGTGAGGTTGTATGATGTAATCAAGTCAAACCTATAAACTTGGAAATATTAAGTGATTTAATATCCTCAACCATAACAAAAGTGAACCAATTAATGTAGTATATTGGCTCAATAAAATCTATAACAATATGATTTGGTGGGTGATGATAGCCCATGGAAGAGTTTTGAAATCTAAAATTGATTTGTATTTTAAAATATTAGGAACACATTGCATAGAATATTCACCTTTGATATGTCTCATGTTGAAATTATGTATAACAATGGTACCAATGTATAGAATTTTGCAAGAAATGTTAATCTAAATTATATAACTATGCACTTTGACCATTTTGGGGATTTTGAATAAGTTTGGGTAACATGTTACCATAACATGCCCCCACTATATATGGAGAAATATAAAAGCTAAAATAAGTGCAAATGTGGAGGAAATGTTTCCAAGACATGCCCCCATTAAATATAGGTGTGCCTAATGCTAAATAAATTTGAAGAACATGCTTCTAAAGTGTGCCTCCATTAAATCTAAAAATTGTACCAGATGTGGAGAACATGTTTTTATGAAATTCCTCCACTAATATTCCACCCTTTTAGGTAAAATAAGATAGGAACTAGTAGTTACCTCCCCTCAAAAAAAGAAAACTAAATAATCTGTGAATGGAACCATGTAGCATTTAAAAGAACATGTCTAGGTAGATGCAACATTGAAGCACCTAAAATGATGTGATCACATGAAATCCTAAGATGCATGATAAAGATCATGGAAACATTTGGATATCAATAGGACAAGCTCAACAAGCAAACAATCACACACACAAGATCACTCAAAAGGAAATCAACATACAATGATCTTAGGAGATTGAAAATAAGGGGCATGTTAAAATGACTTACAATTGAAAGGACATGACTTCGTTAAATTCCCATAAAAATAATAATGATAGGTTTAAATGTCCATACAAGAAGTAATAACATACATAAATGTCAAAGAAAGTAAGCAAAGGAATGAGGGATACAAACAAAGGAACATATTCAAATGCTCAAACAAGCAAGTCAATAGCAAGGTGAGACATTAAAGCAAGTGCCTATAGGAAATCATAAGAAACCAACATAGACTTATAATAGTAGCCCATTGATCAAATGTGTTAGCAAAAAATTTCATGTGCATAACATATCAAGTACCCTATTAAATATATAATCATGGATAAAGGCATGTGTAAGTAAATATAAGATTAAACATGATAATGAAAGATTATCATTGAACCATATAACATGTGAGTATAAATATCAAAGAAGTAGATGGCCCCAATGTTCACATGACATGAGTAGAGGGAAATCCCAACATCTAAAATTGGAATAGATTATGTATCTATGTATGCCTGTATTACACTCAAATAGAATTATGACACACATGTGTATGTATAAGTAATTGATATACCATCCATCAACATGGAACTAACACATATATGCCAAGGAGCCAATATAACACATTTATGCTAAAAATATTTTTGGATTTCTTAAGGTTTTTGATTTTTTTGGTATTTTTGGAATGTTTATAATGGACAATGAAACATGCCACTAGAACCCAAGGATATCATCAAGGAGATGCCTATGTGAATGCCTTGTATCATATGTGCCATATTCATATGCTTCATAACAAGTATCATCATGATAATGCCAATCTATAGTATCATTATGATCAAAATCATCAATGTAATCATTGTTATAGGAAAAATGTAACTTAGGTTTATTTTGAACTTATGATATAACATTTTGAGAATTTATGTATGAAAAACTCATTACACCATAATTTGGAATTATCTTCTTGAAATTTTGATTTTCTTGAGTATGTTCATCTTTTTTAGGAACTTACCTTTCATTATGGACTAAAGAAGAGTCATGTCTCTTTACTTGTACACTAGGAAAAGATGTAACTTGTGTTTTGATTTCTTGATCTTTTTGTAACATATTTTGCTCTATCTTGGCCTTTTTAATTTTTTCTTGATCTCGTTGTGTTTTTTGAGTCTTTTCTTGGTCTAGGTTTGGAATTTTCAATTGTTTTGGATTTGAATTTTTATTTGGTACCCACATTTGGGATTTTGGTATTTGTGCTTTAAGGAGTAATTAGAAAGTGTGTGGTTATCTCATTTGATGTAACAATGATAGGATCACCACTATGTTTGTGACTTTTTACTTTGTGCCTCAATGAAAAATAATGATTTTTATTATGCCCATGCATTCTATGACATACACAATAGTATTTATATCTGCATACATTATGTATAGAAGGTAGTTTGATCACTTGGTTTTGAATAATTTATCTTAGTAATTCACCAATCGCTTAGTAACCTTTGGTATAATAGTTGGACCAACTATTTTAGATGTGTTTTGTTGTAACTTTTTATTTGTATAGGAAACCTTACTTGGCACCATATTTCTAGAGGAAGATGTGAACATATGATTAACACTAACATATGTGGGATTTTTCATATATATAATCATATTTTGTAAGTATTTTATTAATCTGATCATACTAATGATTTGATATTTTAAGGCTTTACAACCACAAACCCTAGGTATTTGAGATTAATTACCTTCATTTGAAACTATAGGGTTGGACACCTTACACCTTGGATAAGTGATAGCCTAGACCTAGTTAAAGGGATAAGATATACCAGCATTACAATCTTTGATATTATATTCTTTAACACTTAGAATAATGTAGGAGTAATCAATTTTGATTCCTTCCTTGAGGGAGAGTTAGATAATTTCATAATCATAGTCATCAAAGCAATCAATATCATACATGATGAAAGAGATAAAGAACAAAAAAATTAGGACAAGGAAAGAGATAATCATCTAAAAAATAATGCTTATACAAAAATTATGCTTAGAGATTGGGTTCACCAAATGTTTAAACCTAAATTAGATGTGGATCCTACTTGGGTAGGTAGGGTTAAGAATATAGAAATGATAATGTACAAGGGTGATAATAAGATTTATAATAGGCCAATTAGATATTAAACTCAAATATAACATGTGCTAAATATATTAAATTGAGATAGGATAAAAATATAAAGTGAAATTATTATAGATATGGAAATGACAGAAAAATAATGTAATTAGTTGGTTCTAATGCTAACATAGTTATAAATCTAGAATAGACAAGAAGTGGACTAGAAAAGGCTTCTAGAATAGTCACCAAATTATGGATTGAGTATCTTTGGAGATTTAGACACTAGCATTAACCTTGGACATTAGTGTCAATGCTAATGTCTAAACTAGATGCAAGTGTCATGTGAAATACCTAATGGAAAATCATGAAATCACCTAGATGTTTATGGGTTTGTCTTTGCCTTCACTCTAGTGTATTTAGATCTAGTTCATGGACTATCACTTCTCATAAAATGGAAAAACCCTAATTCTTCATATTCATAATGACCTTGGAAAAAATGGGTTAGTGGGCTCATGGTATCAAAATAACTCCAAATACCCCTCTATAAATGGGCTATACCTACATAGACACTAATTTGAAGAGGGCATCAGACTAATGTAATTCTACCTTAATGTGTTGGATTATGTGTATACAAGGGTGAAATATGTGGAAAGTAAGTACACCAATTACCTAGCTTGTAACTTGGCAAATCAAGCTCTTGGGATGCTCTTTCAATACTTCATACCTATATATGCACAGTCCCTATGACTGATATGGAAATATGAATAAATAAGAAAGATTTTCTCAATTAAATGCTCTTTTAATGCTCTTTGGTATGAATGCTAGGGAATTAATGATGAGTGATTGTGAATATATACCAATCCTATTAGGAAATATATCACATTAAATAATTTACATAGACCATTAGGATACATTTCATTTAAAAATTAAATGACTTTAGGGCACTAGACACTTGTGTCAAGGTAGGACACTAACGTTGATGTAGGGGTCTAGGACTGACACTTATGTCCTGGTAGTTAGAAAATATGTATAAGCTTAAAACTTGTAGGGGCATAAGATAAAAATATCTTAATCATTTTGGGTAAGATAAAAGGTTTGGGTGATCAACATAAGACTAGTAGGACTAAGAGATAGGCCAAGAGGCATAAGATAGAGTATATGTGAGACTTCCAAAAGTTGTATAGGTCTAAAAATAAGAGGAACAATCAGGGTCTAAGTTTTCCAAGTGTCCAAGACTGAGGTTCTATATAATTCATAAATATTATCTACCCTATCTCCCCAATACCAAAAACACATTTACTCCTATTGAGGAATCACCTACGCTTGAAAACTACATCCATCTTGATACTTTGTTTTAAACACCTCTCTTTGGTGGTTGGTTGAATATGTCATCCACATCCAATTACATGGAAATTCCATCTACAAGCCAAACATCCATCCAACCATCCACTTTAAAATCTACACCATCCCCTCCATCCTAATTCAAAATTATTGATAAAGGCATAAGTGAATATGAATTCAAGATGCTAATTATGTAATCAAAATTCACACATCTCCCAATAATCATGGTAGGCCCCATTATCATATGAAATATCAAATGGTTCAATAATTTGGAAAAACATCATTTATAAAAGGTGGTCTTATTTTTGATGAATAGATTGAATATTTGAATCCATCTTGGCTTTATTTTGATGAACTAGCTACTTATTTTATTAAAAAAAAAAACCCATATCCAAATCCATAATGTGTAAAATAATGAACTATAAAGGCAAGGTCCTGGATCTTCATGAACAAGGATTAATCAAACATATCACGCTTAAATCTAATGAAGCCTACCATGGCATAGTATTTAACCCACTTAATGTAGATACCACACTTTTTAAAAATGACTCTTATAGTGAGTTTGAGGAAGACTCTTTAGACGTTAAAATAGGTTCCATCTACATCCACTTTGAATATCTATCTCTAACCAATTTGTTCCATGGAAATGTCATTTTGAAACTTGACCTCACATATTTGAATCTAATCCAGTGGGACCAAAAACCAACACATAAGCTTGATCATTTTAAAAATGATGGAGCACTTTTTGAATTTTTGAGCACAAGAGACCATATTTTAGCAAGTGATCATAAGAAGGAATTTTAAATCCATTTAGATGATTTTGCATATTTTGGGGAACTATTATCATATAATCACATAATTACCAAAACAATATCACATGAAGACTACATTGAGGAAGAACTCAACCTTCCTCCTCCACCTTCAAAATATCAAGAAGAATAAACTTTCCTAGTTAAAGACACCATTATGGTCAATATTGGGATATAATAAGATCTAAAAATAGTCAAGATTGCAACATATCTAACTCAATAAGAATGGGAAACATTCATCTTCTTTCTTAAATAATTATTTGATGTGTTTTCATTGTCTTAGACAAACATGTTGAGGTTTGATCCTTCACTTGTGGTTTATCATCTTGTGGTTCATCTAGATGCCAAACCTATAAAATAAAAAACTTAGAAATATGCATCCCAAAGTTGCAATCTTAGTGAAGGAAGAGCTAAAAAAATAATTGGAGGTTGGTTTTATCTAACCTATAGACTACTTAGATTGGATATCTAACATTATACCTGTATCAAAGAAATCATTAGGAATTAGGGTTTGTATAGACTTTATGGATATCAACAAAGCATGTCCTAAGTATGACTTTCCATTACCCAACATTGACATTATTGTGTAATTTACCACTGGTCATGAAATGTTGTCTTTAATGGACAATTTTTTAGGTTATAACCAAATCAAAATAGTTTTGGAGATCACATAAGATACTATTCAAAACACCTTGGGGTAACTTTTGTTATCAATTAATGACTTTTGGTCTCAACAACATTGGAGCCACATATTAGAGAGAAAAAATAATTATTTTTAATGATATGATTCATGACATCATGGAGGATTATGTTGATGACATTATTTACAAATAAAAATCTAGAGCAAAACATCCATAGATACTTTGTAGAATATTTGATAGAATGAGAAAGAACAAGCTTCACTTAAACCTAAATAAATGTGTTTTTGGGGTGACATCAAGGAAGTTGTTTGGATTTATTATTTCACATCATGACTTAGAATTTTATCTTTCCAAAGTTTCATTTATAATGAATATGCCTCCACCCAAAAATATTAAACAAATTTATAGTTTTCAAGGAAAAATCCAAGAAATTCAATGTTTCATATCTCAACTTGTAGATATTTGTCATCCATTCACATTATTTATTAATAAAGACACTCCATTTACTTGGAATGAAAATTTTAATAAGGCATTTAAAAATATTAATTAATATCTTTACAATCCATTAATTTTAATGCCACCTACCATAGACAAGTATTTCCTTTTGTACATATTGGCTACACAATATGCATTAGGAGTATTGTTGGCACACCATGATGATAATGGATCAGAATAGGTAGTGTATTATCTAATAAAAACTTTAGTGTCCTATGAAATTAACTACTCTCTAATGGAAAATGCATGTTCTGCAGTTATTTTTACTTCCTGAGAACTAAAATGCTCAATAATAAAACTAAAATCATTGCAAAATTGACCCTCTTAAGTATCTCTTATCTAAAACAACTTTAACAGGTAGAATGGCTAAATGGGTGATGATTATTAGTGAGTTTGATTTTGAGTATGTGAATAAAAAATAAATCAGGGGAAAAGTAATAGTGGAGGATCCTATATAAGATCATACACCTCTTGTTACATATTTCCCAGATGAAACAATAATGTTAATTGATGAAACACTAATCTAGAAATTGTATTTTGATGGTTCTTTCACAAATCATGGTTTAGGGGTAGGTATCTTACTCGTTACACTTTATGGGTATTATATTCCCAAATAATTCTAGATTGAGTTTCTTTATAAAAAAACATAGCAGAATATGAAGGCTTCATAACTAGTCTTAAAACTTGCAATACAATGGGGTATCCAAAATCTTCTTATCTTTGGTGATTGCAAACTCATCATAAATCAAATCACAGATGAATTCCAAGATTGTGATGAAAAATTAATACCATACAAGAGGATGGTGGATATCCTAAATTTATTCTTTATAATTATCTAATTTCAAAAAGTGCCATGGATTAAGAACATAGCAACTGATGCCATGGTAGCTATTGGTCCATTACTTGATCTCACAACTAATCACAATAAATTCCTTATAAAGTATTTAATGATACCAACATATGATACACTAGATTCTAAGATGGTTTATGAGGTGGTTGGTCCCACTTATCCTTAGTACACTGACATTTATGAATATTTACATAATAACACCCTTCAATCCAATTTAACCCATAACCAATGTAAATTATTTATCCAATGAACAACCCATTATATAATCCTTCGTCAAACTTTGTATCAAAGAGGTTATGATGGAAACCTACTATGGTGTTTAAATTTGGAAGATTAAACTTTCACTATTAAAGAAGTTAATGATGGAATTTATGGTGCTAATTCTAGTGTTATAGTCCTCACTAAAAAGCTCTTGCATGTAGGTTGTTATTTGCCTACCATGAAATCTAATTCTTGTGCTTATGTTAAGAAATGCATACCTTTTCAAAAGCATGGTGACTTCATACATAGTAATTCATAAGATTTTCAACTTGTTAACAAACATTGGCCATTTTCCACATGGGGGTTAGATCTCATTGGAAAAATAAATCCTAATTCATCAGATGGTCACAAGCACATCATTACCACCACCAAATATTTTACTAAGTGGGTTGAAATAATGCCCTTAACATATGTCACTAGAAAGAAAAATTCTAAGTTAATTTTAAACCATATTGTATACTGTTTCAAAATCCCATCCACTATCATATGTGTTATTAACAAAAATTTTCAGCCTTGAAGAGGTTGTTCAAGCCTCCTCTCTTAAGTGATAGCATGGGAACTCTTCAAAGGTTTTGGATGAACTTATAGCTAAAGAAAACCTATAGATAGGGATAGCTCCCTTGATGCATCACTTAGAACCAATCACTAACCTATTAACTTGAATTTAAAATGGATAAATAAAACTACAAACTAAAAATGAGGTAATACACCAAATATTATGACCACTACCACTGATTTGCATGTGCACTAAAACCTATAGGACTACAATAACATACACTTGTCCTAAAATAACCTATCAAATCAATGATTTACAAAGAGGTGAGGAAATATGAGAGTAAAAGGGAAGATGTTTTCCACTTCTAATCCACATGAAACCCCTAATGACACTCTTCACAACCTATAATAGATAAATAAACTATAAGAAGGCAAGAAGAATATGACAATAAAACAAGGTGAGCTAAGTCTACACTTGTTTAGATCAACTATTAAAAGCTTCACACTACACACAACCATATAAAGAGGAAAAAATAGTCATATTATTGATCAATAGGCATACAAAAGAGTAGGGCTATGCCATACTCCTGGTGGAAGGATCCATTATAATGCTAAAATTAGGCATAAATATAGGAGAAAGGAGTGAGAGAGAAAAGAGAGGTGTCAAGAGCCAATGATTGATGTAAATCACTCATGGATAAGTTAAAATTAATAACAAATACCAAATGAAAATTATGAAGTCTCTCTTCAACATGTGTGCTCCTCATTTGATGATGACTTGATCAAGGTGGTGTAGGAGTTTTATTTGGCTTGATGACTCATCCTTGAGTTCTTGAATTTGACCCTTGGAGTGATTGGGAAATGCCAAGTCATATTATTAGATTCTAAATACCTTGGATAATTTTTTAATTATTACATCCCACCATCTTTCTACCTCCATTAAGTAATTTTCTTCATCATTCTCATGTTTACTCTCTAGGAGACCTATTCCTCGTAACCCTGTTTGGACACAAATATCCTTGGTTTGATATATATTCAACATTTCTAGGCAAAATAAAAGCATATTTGGGTACCCTTAATCTTACTTCAGCTTTACCCAACATTTCATGACCCAAATCCCAATGTAAACCCACTTTCTCAACACCCATCTTTCCCAATTAGGCTTAAAGTAAGCCTATAGAAATAAAGACCATACAAGGCCATACAATACTGATCCAAAACCTATAAAATATTTTTGGGTAAATTTTATAAGGTGAGATGGAAAAATATCATGCATTTTAATTGGTTATAACTCAAGTGATGTAAGTTGTAATCTTTCTAGCCCTAGGTTGGAAAAACATAGGCCTGAGGAGGCCAAGAGCAAAGAAAAATGAAAATTTTGAGTTTTAGAGTACTTCAAGACAAACCAAAACCTATGTGAGATCTTTCCCAACTTTATCTAGATCCTATAACAATTTATTTTCCTTGAACACTCTCAATGAGATCTCACCAAACAAAAAGACGAAAAATTATGTGCAAAAGAAGATTGTGTCATGGCTATAGATGTTCTTATTCTTATTGGATCAACATCTAAACATAAAAAAAATTTAAAATGCATATTATAACTCCCACACACTCATATTATTCATACAAACTCCAATATTAATGTATATTTATTGCATATTCTTTTGGATTCTTGAAAACAGGGTTGCAAAAGAGCTCTTTAGTAGGCTTGAAGGTCTTCCTTGGGCTTGATATTTATTAGGGATAAATAAAGAATATATTATTCACTTATCCTTAATTTTATACCACTTAAAAACCCTTTAAAAATATAATTAAGGCTTTAATCCTTCATTTTTCTCTTCAAACCTCATATTCTACTTGCAAGATTTGTCTCTCTTGCTTGAGAATGTGGACCTACAAGTCTGCAAACTTATAGGTATACATTCATATTACTTTAAACCATTGGTGGAAAATTTTATAATTTTTTACAAAGAAAATATACCTTTGTTTCAAGACCCTCTTCATGTTCTATATGCCCCTTAAACCCTTGGTTGTAGGTGTTCCTTTTTGAATGTTTACAACTTTATATGTATTTATCTTCAAGTAAGCATAACAATTGAAAGTATGATCTTCCTAAAAGTGGAGAGGGAATATTTAGGTTACTTATGGATAACAAATCAATATTTTTCATTGGTTCTCCTTTGAATATTTGGTCTAAAATGCAAAACCTTCTTTAGGTCTCTTTATGAAGAAAGCCTTTTAAATAGGTCCTAGATTCAATGATGATCTTTTCTCATTATAAGAAGCATAATTTACCTAAAAACATTTATTAAATAATTCTTATACCATGTGAAAATTCTCAAGGATTCATTCTCACTCCAAACCTACACTTCTCTTTCAATAAAATACACACAGTCCCAACACGGTCAGGCTAAGCATATGGATGTACTATTCTAATTGATTTGACTTTTGAGGTGGTTCACTATGATTTATTTATCTCTTATAGGTTTTTGGAATTCTAAATTTTTTTTATAAGATCTCTTTAGGCTTTAATATCTTCTCAAAACCTCATGTTTCATTCCCAAACTAGTATTTTCACCTTCTTTTGCTAGCAAGTTTACAGGTTTCCTTTCTCTATGTCTGCATCATTTTATATTTTTCTTGGACTAGTTATAAATTATCATAGATAATATCTAGTGTTTTAGGAGATATATAAGTTCCTTATAGGTTTGTTCAAAATTTCTTCTCATTGAGAAACATTACAATACTTACCATATATTTCCCAAACTTTCCTAAAGGCTCAAATAGTCCAAAGGCCGCTGGATTATTCTCATTTAAGAACTATGTGTTCTAATTAATGCTATAGGATAACTTAGAGAATATATTAAAGAAGTTTCTAATGAATCATATATATTTACCCTCAATCATCCCTAAGCTGAAACCACCCATAGGTCTAAAAAAATCTGACTATCACATAAAAAATAGTGAAAGAGAGCCATTTTATACCAATTCATGTTTATACATAATATATTTTATGGTTTTAATTGATATGGGGGTATGAGAGGTTGAGGGAATTTTTATAGATATCACTTGAGACATGAAACATGTAAAATCAACAAAACATTCCTAACATCTTCATAAATCAATAAACATAGCTCTTTCCTTACCACTACATTGCTCACACATGCCAAATTAATGATAAAAGTGATGTTTGGGGACTTATGAGATCTGAAAGAGTTCAAAAAATCCTTCATTCTGATCAATGATCTCTAAAATTCCTTAAAACTACCTGAAACCGAGCTAGTGGTGTTTTATGAGGGTTTTAGAGCACTTTTCTTGTTAACGATGGTTCATAAAGTTAAGCCCCTAAAACCTTCACCCAATGAATGTAATTTCAAGGGAATATGGGCCTATATATTCCCCTAATATAATTTAATCCAACTCATTTTCTCATTCATGAACCAAACATTAAAAAATGGCCTTCACTAGCTTACAAAGATTGCAATGGGGAAATGGAGGAGGTTTTTGCCTTTTTTGTAGCTTTTACACACTCCTGAGCATGGATATGACCTATAGGGGGTTAGATGATTCTTTTAAGGAGCTTCACCACCTGGTGACATGATTCTCTTGGCTAGGGATGCTTAGTTTCACCCAAAAAATTGTTGAAACTCATACAAATGCCTTCTTGACTATGATCTTCTACCATAACTTGTTCTACAAACCAAATGCATATGTTCCTACCCTATACCAAGAGAAAATAACTTAATAAGGATTATTTTTTAACTTAATATTTCCATGATACATGCATCATGCTATATTTGAGGGTTTAAAATAGTGAATGGAGGTTGATATACGTTAGAAATGTATACTTTGCCATATTTTGGAGCTTGTATAGACCCATGGAGCATGACATAATCTCTCATGAATGCCACATGGCCTTAAGTAATCACCATTTTTATGGTGTAACTCCTCCTTATTTATGCTCTTTAATGAAGTCACCTTATATCATGTCTTCATGTGAATCAAAAATGACTTGTAATCTTATGAATTACCTTAATCTCTACAAACTTACCTTAAATTTTGAAAACTATATTGAAAAAGACCTTTTGAAAACTCATCAAGGACCAAGTTATGAAGGATAACTAATCAAATGATTATTTTGACTTCACTTTAGGATAAGACATTGCATAAGACCCTAAAACAACCTAAACATCACCTCAAGACACTACCATAGGCTATAACATTAAGAAAAGGATTATCAAGAGTTATTAACAGGGTTATAAAGATTGAAAATAAAGTTTTAAATAATACTTCCATATGGTAGCCAATTTTGGCTAACATATTTGAGTTTTGGCATGCCTGGTGGGACTAGAGATTTAATCCATTGAAGAGTTATTGGTGCTACTCTTAAATGTATAGCTTTTGGAGGCATGAACATAAGAATCAATGGTGACTCTGAGCTCACTCTACTAATTTAACAGCCCATGTATTATTTAAAATAAGTACTCTTTCTATTTTGCCTTTCTCATGAAGTTTCATGGCTGAATTTGGAGTGGATTTCAATTTTAGTCAAGTTTGTGAGTCATATCAAGCCTATGTTGATCCATATTAGCAGTATGTTGATCCACACCAATCTTTTATTAAGTCATATAAATCCTATAATGACCCTACTTATCCTCCATATGACTCTAGTTATCCATATGACCAGCCTTGCTATCAAGAGTATTATCCTTCCTCCCTTCCCCAACAACCTTATCAACTTGTCAACCTTCATATCAATCTTATCAACCTTTCTATAAAAAATAATTAAGGTATAAGGAGGAGTATATATCTAGGAAAGTTTAATCTAAGGAAGAGAAATACTCAACTACTAATGAAAATGTTAAATTATGAAATAATAATGAGAAAAATGGATAGAAGAGTAGAGCTTAGCCAAGTTATTCCTATTGACTAGTTTTGACCCAAAGTCAAAAATGGTCAGCCCCTATAGGTTTAAAATTTTCATAAGGTTATTAAATCTTATATATGGTCTTAAAAATTTCTTATGATGGTCCTATATGGTCTTCATAAGATCACATTAGTCATTGTCTAGCTTTGTCCAAGGTTTGGTTTCATGTGTACTTGTCTAGTCCTAGGGGTCATTTATAAGTTATTGGTGTTGTCAAGTGTGTTCAAAGGTTTGAAATGGTATTGAGTCATTATAATTTTTTCTAATGTGTCTTAAAATATATATTATCATATATTAACCTTTTACTATGTTGATATGTGCCACAAAGTCTTTTTTTCACCTTTTTAGCTAATTTGGAGAAGAGGTACATAAAAATACCAAAAGACAAACATTTAAAGAGGCCTCATATCACAAATTATGTTAGATAAGGGATTGGTCAAATACTGATAAACTTGTAGTTCAATGCCCAAATTGAGGAAAATACTCCTTTACAGGCACTATTGGGCACTTGTATGGCTTTATGAGATCAACTTACAGGTGAAAATAGTTTTAGAGAGTCTTTTGTATTATCAAAGGATATTTTAAATATTTAGATCAATTTTTAGGCCCAAAAGATGCATTAGAAACACACTCTTTCCTCCATCATTACCTTCACAAGCTCAAAAAGATAAAAATCAAATACATGGTATGACTAGGAGAGAGAAAGTTGGAGGCTAAAAATTTGGGCATTATTATGGGTCTTAATGAGATTTAATGTAGTGGCATTGGTTTGCATATTTATTTCCCTTCATTTATGAATAATTATGAAGAGTGATAATAGGTCACTATGCCTTATCCATTTAAGTAGGGTCTAGTTTTGGTCATATTTCTTCATATCAGAATTTGATGGAGGAGAATGCTACACCCTTAAAATTTGGCATGTATATAGATATGTGTGGTAAAATTGTAGATTACATAATTATTTTATATTCTTGTTACATTTCTCTATGTTCTTATTTAGGTTGGCCTATGGAATAACCAAGGCTAAGTAGACTATGTATAGGAGGTAGTGGTTAGTCTTTGATCATCATATTAAGTATTATGCTCTTATTTCATTATTTTGGAGGTTTCCCCCTTGAAGTGGCTCTACTATATTATCCAGTATTATGATCTACTATCAATTATTTCTTCATGATCTCTTATCTTTGATTATTCTATATGATATGTAATTATTCTATGTGAACATCTAAGTAATTTCCTTACAAGTGGTATCAAATATTCAATTTGGGAAAGTTTCTTGTGACATTTTTTTAGATCTGGTGAGGTGTGAATTCTATAAGTGGAAGGAGTGAAAAAACATAACTTGAAATTCTGGAAGAATTGATTTTTTCTATCAACATAGTATTGTTTGAAACACTTTTTGCAAAAAAAAATATCTAAAAAAATAGAGTCTAGATTTTTTTTCCCTTTGCACATTTGTAGTCATTAGATTCATCTTAGTGAGATGATTGTAATGGTATATTCTATCAATACACTTTTTGGTTCTAAATTTTTTCACCTTAGTACACAAAAGTAGTCATTGGATTCATCTTGGTGAGGTGATTGTAATGGTACCATCTCTTGGTACACTTATTTTGGGGAGAAAACCCTCTTAGGGTTTGTGCATGGTGGGTCCTACTGATCAGGGAAAAAAAGGGGGGAAAAAATCTTAAGACTCCATTTAGGGATGACTTGTAATCTAAAACTTTAGATCCATTGATTTCTCAACTTCAGGCTGACATAAAGAGCTTAGTATGGTAGGATGACTTTATTATAGTTCAAAATAATGTTTTAGGGATGCATTGAGAGATTAATGGAGTGCACACTCAATTTCATTATATCATTATGTAATTGGATATCATTTCATCTCAGTTATAACCAAATAACCCTCTTTTTTATCATTTGGGTCCTCCTCATCTCAACACCAACAACTCCAATCTTGTTGTGAAACTGATGTTGAAAAAACTAGACATGCATAAGTTTGATGGTAAGGATCATCTCACTTGGATTACCGAAATTGAGAATTTATTTGATCTGCACCAAATTCCTAGTTCTTAGAAGGTGATAGTGGTGTCTCTATATCTGGAACCTGAGCAGTTCATTTGGTTTCACTAGTTATGTGCTCAAAATAAAAAGAATGGTGCTCCTATTACATGGTCTATTTTATTTGATGAGTTGTTAGCTCATTATTAGAATAATGTCTCTAAGAACTAATTCATCCAGTTAGCCAAATTGTGTCAAATAAGAACTGTGAAGGATTATATTCATCAATTTTAGAATCCGTCCTTACAGGTGGAAGACATTACTGAGGAAAATTTGACTAATCTTTTTTTGGGTGGAATCACAGATATAATCCAATTGGAGGTTCATATGTTTAACCCATTATCTGTATTAGAAGCTATCCCAAGGGAATGCATATAAAAAGAAAAAAAGATGGTTAAATAGAAAATTTTCACTATTGGTCATGATTGTAGCTTTTTAGCACCATCATTTCCTCAACCCAATAGATTAACACCTCAACAAAATAAGGAGACAAGAGCCAAAGGGTTGTGTTATGGTTGTGACAACAAATGGAGTAAATGACATCACTATGCTAAAAAGAAGCTATTTTACATCAAAGGTACCAATGAGGATGAAGATGACAAGGAGGTAATTGGTGAGGATGTAGAAGGACATGATGAAGAATCTAAAGACTTTCAACCTACTATTTCCTATCATACCTTTTCAAGTATTATTACTTCCCAAACTCTTAAGGTGGTGGGTTTCCTTAAGAAATAGGTCACTGTATTGATTGATTCTGGGAACACATACAACTTCATCAAAAATAAGTTGGCTACTCATTTGAACTATTGCATTTATCCTAATCTAAAATTTTAGGTCATGATTGCAGATGGTGGTACTGTCAGCTATTCAAGAAAATGCCATAGTATTAAGCTAGCTATGGGAGACTACCTATTATATTATCTTATGTTTGCTATTCCTATGGATGGAACTGACATTATTTTGGGAGTACAATGGTTTACCACTTTGGGCACTATTGATATAAATTTATAAGAATTATTCATGTGATTTCATTATGAGGGAAGGACATTCAGGCTAAGGGGATTAAGGGCTAAATCTCCACAACTTGTTAGTTCCCATAAAATGACCAAGATTATCTAAAAGGGTGCTAAAGGATTTGTAGCTTGCTTTTTTTCCAATGAATTCCAACTAACTTATCCATCTACACCTCATGATCTACAATAATTAATTGATGGGCATTCTATTATTTTTGGTGACATGTCGAAAGGACTTCCACCCAATTGCACACATGATCATGCCATTAAACTTATTCCTAATAGTACACCAACCAAAATTAGGCCATAAAGGTACCCCTATGTCAAGAAAATTCAAATTGAAAATATGGTACAAGAGATGTTAGAGATAGGAATCATTCACCATATCCAAATCAAATATTCTTCACCAGTTTTCATGGTGAGAAAGAAAGATGACACTTGAAGGATGTGCCCTAATGATAGAGAGATCAACAAGTACACTATCAAAGATAAGTTTCCTATTCTTTTCATTGATTGTTTACTAGATGAATTAAATGGTACTCTTTATTTTACCAATATAGATCTATATTCTAGGTATCATCAAATATAGATCCATGATGAAGGCATACCCAAAATAGCTTTTAGAACTCATGAGGGCCATTATAAGTTTATGGTTATGCATTTTGGTCTAAAAAATGCACCACACACCTTTCAGAGTTGATGAATATTAATTTTAGGCCATTTTTATGGAAATTTATTCTAGTGTTTTTTGATGATATCCTCATTTATAGTAAAAATTGGGAAGACCATTTGCAACATGTGAAATTGGTACTCTCAATTCTGGAACAACATTAGTTGTATGCCAAACCTTCCAAATGTAATTTTGAATCTTGTGAGGTTGAGTATTTGGGTTGTATGGTTTCACATGGAGTGAAAGTATAACTTGAAAAAATCCAAGCAATAGTAGATTGGCCAGTTCCTAAGACACTCAAGTAACTCAGGAGATTTTTGGGGCTAACTAGTTACTATCATAGGTTTGTCAAAAATTATGGTAGAATTGTAACTCCACTCAATTCTTTGTTGAATAAATACTCCTTATAGTGGACTAATATAACTACTAGGGCATTTAAACAATTAAAAATGGCTATGTGCACTACTCTAGTGGTTTCCACTCCTGATTTTTCTAAGACTTTTGTGGTTGAATGTGATGCATCTAGATATGGTATGGGTGATGTGCTCATGCAAGAAGGCAAACCACTTGTATTTGAAATTCACCAACTAAATGGTACAAATCAGCTTGAGCCCATCTATGAGAAGGAAATGATGGCCATTTTGCATGCAATAAAACAATAAAGACTTTATTTGATAGGCCATCACTTTTAGGTAAAGACTAATCATGATAGTTTCAAATATTTTTTGGAACATTGTTTGTCATCAAAAGAACAACAAAAATGGGTAACTAAGATGTTAGGCTATGATTTTGAAATAGTATACAATAAATACAAGAAAAATGTGGTAGTAGATGCACTATTTAGGAGGGATGAACCAATTGAGGCATTTCTATGTGCCATGACCATTTGTAAGGCATATTGGCTAGAGGAAGCAGGATCATAATGTGAAAATGATAGTGATACCTATGATTTGATTTAGAATCTTCAGAAAGGTTTGGGTGGATTTAAAAAATTCACATGGAAGGGTAATGAATTATGGTATAAAGATATATTATACCTATGTAAGAATTCTCTTATCAAACAAAAAATTCTTTAGAAACTTCATGCAACTCCACTTGGGATTCATCCATTATTTTTGAAAACCTATCATAGAATCAAGAAGGATTTTTTAGGGGAAGGACTCAAGGGGGATGTCTAGAAATATGTGGTTGAATGTAGGATATGTCAACAAAATAAAGGTGAAACCATCAAAACCCTAGGTCTTTTGTAGCCTTTATCCATCCCTAGCCAACGTTGGGAAGAGGTGCCTATGGATTTCATTACAGGTTTACCAAGATCTTATGGTCAAAATGTTATCATGGTTTTTGTGGATCATCTCAGTAAGTATGATAATTTTTATTCTTTATCATAGTTATTTTTTGCTAATATAGTAGCTTCTACTTTTCTCAATATAGTTCAAAAACTATATGGTACTCCTAAGATCATTGTTAGTGATAGAGATCCTATTTTCACTATTACTTTTTAGACAAAATTATTTGCATGTTTGGGCACCAATTTGGCTCATAGTTCATCCTATCATCCTCAATTAGATGAATAAACTAAGGTAGTCAACAAATGCTTGGAAGGCTACAACTATTATTTTGTTTATGATAAACAAGATAAATGGGTTCATTGGTTGCCACTTGTGGAATGGTGGTATAATACTTCTATTCACAGTTATTCTAAAATGTCTCCCTTTATGGCCTTGTATGGATACCACCCTCCATCCATCACTTTAACCTTGAAGGTCCATCCTAAGGTGTATGAATTTGAGGAAATATTCACCATTAATAGGAGGCCCTTATAAGTTTGCATGAAAATTTAGCCATGGCCCAAAATCATATGAAGCAATAGGCATATCAACACAGGAGTGAGGAAATTTGACATTGGTGATTGGGTCTTTGTTTGATTTCATCCATATAATAAAATTTCCTTGAAGAAATAGAAAAAGGATAACAAGATGTCCCCTAAGTATTATGGGCCTTATCAAATCTTGTAAAAAATTGGCAGTGCGGCCTACAAGTTCGAGTTTCCTTTATCCACTCACATACATCTAGTATTTCATGTATCATGCCTAAAGAATGTCATTGGACATAGAGTTTTTACTCAAACTAAGTTACTTGAATTTGATGAGGAAGGGAGAGTTATTCTTGATCCTGAGCTGATCCTTGAAATGTGCACTAAGTAGTTGTGGTCTAGAGTGATTAAGGAGTACTTGATCAAATGGAATAATTTTCCATGTGAATATACCACCTGGGAGGATGAATCCTTTATGTCGTAACATCCAAAGTTGATTCAATGTTGAGGACAAAGTTTTTTGAATGGGAGGGTCATGCTACACCCTTAACCTTTGGCATGTCTAGGGATATGTGTGGCTAACTTGTGGCTTACATACCTCTTTTATATTCTTGCTACATTTCTCTATGTTCTTAGTTAGGTTGGCTTATGAATTAACCATGGATAAGTATATTATATATAAGAGGTAATGGTTAGTCTTTGATCATCATATTAAGTATTCTACTCTTATTGCATTGTTGCTAAGGTTTCCCCCTCAAGTGGCTTTGCTTCATTATCTAGTATTTTGATATGCTATCAATTATTTTTGTGTGATATCTCATATTTGATTATTCTGTATGATATATAATTATTTTATGTGAAATCTAAGTAATTTCCTTATAGAGAATGGTTTTATGGGGTGTTTTTAGAGGAAAAATGACTCGTTTCAATGATAGTTTCATAAAAAATTTAGCTTCATGAAGTTACTTCATCAAGGAGAAAGTGTCTCAAGTGTATGGAGTTTTAGTCACCCATGCTACAAGTGTTTGGTTGTTTTGAAGGATTAACACTTTCAAAGATTTCAAGTACTTCATTTTTCATAGAAAATCTCTCATTATATGATGATTCATGTTCTCTATCTTTCTAAAAATGGCTCATTATAAATAGGTTATAAACTCAAGGCAATGAGCATGAGGCTCAAATGTACTTTCTATAAGGACTTGGATGTGTTTCATCCACCCACAGGTCTATAGACCTATTGGTGGATATCCATGGACCTAGGTTTCATTTTGAGAGTATTTTAGAAATAGAGAAATGAACATGAACTCACAAACATTCATGTGACCTTGAATGATCTCACCACATTCATTAGAAGGCATGAGCAAACCAAAGACTCTATTTTCCATGCATATGCCTTGTATAAGAACTAACTGTACACATAGTCTGTATATATGAATGGGCACATTTGAGATAATATAGTGTTTAGTCAGAGGTCTATAGACTATTGAGAGAATGATGGAGAACTGATAATAATTTTATGTAACTCCAAGTCCAAAGACTCAAGGAATTTGTTATTAAAAGTCTCTATAAGTAAAAGATAGATTTACAAGTCCTAAACCTATAGGTCCTCATTTTGACCAAAAGAAATAATTACCATGTAGAGAGAATTGGCTAGAAACATGACACTTGACTCATTGAAAATGAGAGAGGAGCCAAAAAATAATGAAGATATCGTAGCTAGTTGAGAGCCATAATGGACTAAGGTGACTAAGGTCAAAACACTAAAAGAGTCTATAGGCTAATACTCATGCACATGTCTAATTTTCAAGACAAGAAGGTAAGGGTTTGTAACATGATATGAAATGGTCAATGGAATTTTTAGGATAAGGAGAAAGGAATGTTTAATGGAATTTAGTATTTTTAGTTTCCAAAGATCTAGTTTAAGCAAGTCAATATTCAAGGCTTAACACTCCAATCTCATAAATAGTCATCTATAGACATGTGATAGATACTGACATGAAAAAAGTATATGATTGGAGAGATGTAGGGTTTGGGAAACTTTAAAAGGTTATGAAACCTTAGTAATGTGGGTATCATATCCAATTACTTGCAATATAATTTTAAACTCTTAGGACACAATCAAAATCCCAAGAACTGACACCTATAACTAGGCTTAGAGAGGAGTAAGAAGGAGACTGCATGTTTATGGAAACATGGTGTCTTGAGAGTGCCAAAGAAGGATTAAAAACTCCCAATAGTATAATTAAGTCATTGAAATGTTCAATTATTTTCAAGTGAAGTCCTAAATCCCAAAATGCACTCAAATTTTTTTCTAATGACCACCTACAAGTTGGTCTAACAACTCATGCTAGTTACAAGATTGGAGAATATGTAGAATGTATAAAGGAAACATTGGAAGATATTTCAGGTAGATGAACATGATGTAAAGATTAGTTGAAGTCAAAACAAACATAAAAAAAGTTGGAGAATAAATAATTGTATATAGGACTCATTTTAACCCTGCCTACATAGTCAAATGGGTGCCTACAGGCTTGCTTGCCTCATGAGTGATTTTGTTTTTATTGAAAGAGTTTAAGTCCTATGAGAGGTTTGAGTAAAGGTAAACCACTTTAATATGGTTTCATAGAGGCTATAATATCTCATTTGGATCCTCAAACCCAATAACTAAGGATGAAAATGATGATAAGTCCCGTTTAGGATTGTAGAGTCTAATACTACACAGACAGACCATAGGTGTAACCATAAGGAAGGAAGTTTAACCAAGTTTAAATTAAGACCTAAGGGAATTGGAATTTAAGAGGTATTCATAATCAAAACAAAACAAGGAAAGTGCCATTTAGACTTTGAAGACCACCTCAAACTTCTCTCATGTAAGACTGTAGTCTAAAGCTAGACTTTCACTCACTTGTTGAGACCATGACACTATGTATGGAGAAAAATGACTTTCACAGATGGTAACCAAGTCCTCATACTTAAATAACATGGCATCAATTATTATTTTAGGTCTATCACCTACATGAACAAAGGCTAAGACTATTAACCCCTCTCTAATGGCTTATTTGCTGACCAAGATTCAACTTCTTGCACTCAGTATCATGTAAACAAGATGTATGGGAGACTAACCACCTATGGATAGTTTATGGGGACATTAAAATTGAAATTTGTGGGATTAGTTTATGGGTTGATGGTATAGGGTTTATGAATAATCATTAAGAACATAATCCACTCTAAACCCTCTTAAAACCCTAGTAAAGATCTAATGTAGAAGATTGGTCTCCAAAGCACATGAGATAACCTGGTTTGATCTTCCAACCTCTTGGAAATTTTTCCAAACTCCAAGAAGGTTCTAACCATGTACTTCATCTGTACTTATAGCTATATGAACTACATTAAATGCACTATTTTTAAAGGTTTTAGGTATTTTGTAGGGTTTTGAGCAATGGATAACTTGAAAACCATTAGGAGAGGTCATTTTGGATGTATTTAATTATTAAAGACTACAAATAAGTATAGGACATCCTGTAAGTGATTAAACAAACTTCATTTTTCAAGTCGGTATTAAACAGACTCAAAATGAGACTAGGTTTCAATACCATTTCATGGTTCTCACACTTCCACAGGGTCTCAGGACCTAAAATTTGGCATGGAGGTTAGTGAAAATATAGTTAAAGTGAATCAAATTATTTTTATTGGTTTCAAATGTGTGGGATAGATCTAGATCAGAAAATTAGGCTTCTAGACAAGGAGGCCTAATTAAGGCCTAATTAAGGAGAGAGAAGGGTAGAAAAAGATACTTCCACTTACTCTCAAAACTTGAAACTTGGCATGGATTTGTAAATACATAATGGGACCTAAAATATGCCCTTATTTTTAAAATATAATTGGTACAATGTCATAAAACAATTAGTTTGCATGAGTTTAGGGCTACAAAGAAAAGAGGCCTAATGAGAGCTTGAGGAGAAAAATGGAGTCTTGGGAGTTGTTTCAAGAACCAAAATAGATTGATTCAGGTCTAATAAGGTATTTAAATTCCTTTCATGGAAAGATAATTATTTGAATATGATCAACTAAAATTTTAAACCACTTAAACAAGGTTAGGCATGGGAAATGGAGTTTCAAAACACCTAACCATATAGATGATGATTGCCACTGAAATGCTAGACTAGAGAGGTTTATAATTGCATTAAAAGTGTCAAATGAGATGTATGAAAGTAGATCATGGTTAATTAATGATGAAAAAGTCCACTTGTCACTCTTTTTATGAAAATAAGGGGAGTTTTGAGGAGTTGTGCAAAGTGTCAAGTTGAGTTTTTAACTCTTATGCCACTTGGATGATGGAGAATATTTAGAGGAGAGACTTATGTCCTTAGAAGTATGTTAAGACTATTCCATAGTTCCTTTCTTATTTGTAACTTATTCTAGACACTTGGTAACCTCTTCCTCTACGCCCCTCTCTCTCTTCCTCATTTCTCTATATAAGTTGCTACTTTTGGCCTTGTAAGATATCCACATTTGGTATGGTGAATCCATGATAATTTAAATACTAATTTAATATTTAAAGATAGTTTTAAGTTCTCAAATTCTTGTTTAAGTGTGTGAAGAAGTTCATAGTTGAATGGCAAGTGATAGTTATCTCTCTTTGTGTTTATATCACTCTTTCATGTTTTGTGCAAGTAATCATCCTTATGGTAGGTCACATGATGTGTAGTTAGTTGTTATGTGTGTCATTAAGTGTATAAAAGAGTATTAGTGTCTATGATCAGACATACTATTCATCTACCTTGAGAAATACATTGCATCTTACCTTCATATTGAAACACTTTTATTAGGAGAACCTTGGGTGTTGAAATTAGTTTTGTGAATTGCCTTTCATAGTGTAGGTTCAAGTAGGATTGTGGAGTTTGTATTGGTGCATAACCTATGTTATATTAGTGTTAATATACTTGTATCCTTTTTTTTTTTACAGAAAGTATATTAGTGGTTAGTTATAGGTGTTGTGCAAACAGAGCTAACCATTCAATCTAGATATTCACCTCTCTAATAGGTTACCCACAACCTTAAGGTGTTTCCATGTTATATAAAATTTAAGGAGGATAGAGTAGACCTCATTATGGTGAGAATTTGATTTATTTTTGGCATGCCTGATGGGAACTCATGGTCCATGAAGTTGTCAAGGTAGATGCTGATATTGGGAAACTTGAAGTTGTAAATCTTCCTTCATATAGTATCTAGCGACTCCAACACTCATTAGCTCTTAGTTGTAGGCTAGTGCTTAATTTTCATGCCTAAGGTAAGGATAATGTCTTCTAATAAAATAATTCCTTTTTAATTTTTAGAGATACCTTACTATTTAGTTATAACTTAGAGGTTTGCTAAAACACATCCATACTCCAATAAATATTTTGTTGCTCATATACCTGTTAGGAAAATTTTCTTGGGTCCAATTTGTAAGATGGCATCCGCAAGGAACCTGATATTTGTTTAATTCAATGACCATAGTCCTTTATCACTCTATCACTATGATTACATCCCTATTTTAGACCTCAAAAGTGTGCCTTCATACATGGGAGAAGCTACCACTACTCCTTTTAAACACATAAGAAACATTACCAACTTTTGTAACATACATAACATCACTAAGAAGAACATTTAAATCAGATTATTGATTGTTTATTTAAAGGGGAAATCACTTTATTGTTATGTTACTTTTTCTCTTAACTCCATCACTACATGGGCTGAATTGGGTGATACCTTGAGGAGATTTGAAGATAAATCTGATCACTTGTCTTTGTATGAGGAGCTAACTATAGTAAATAAAACACCTCAAGAGGCAATTTAAGATTTCAACATAAGATTAAAAATGAATTTTGATGGGACCCCAATCTTGGTAAGGCCTACTTCACATCATGTTTTTCTTTATTACCTCAAAGCTTTTAAGAGTGACATATCCACGATGATTTAATTTATGGGAGGGGATAGTTTTCCTAATGCCTATGAGAATATTTTAAGGGATAAAAATTGCCTTATTAAAGCTAGGAAGATAGCTCCTAGACCTACCATTCCTTTATTTACTAATGTAAAAAATTATAAACCCACCATTGATCCCATTTTCACACCCAAGAATAAGCAAGCTGCCCCTAATCAACCAAGCAAGCAAAAGGAAGAAGATTTGATCAAGGATCTTATAGAAGAGGTTTAAAATTTTAAGAGAAAAAAAATAAAAAATTGGGGTATTTTAAATACCTTTAATAGAACTACCAGTCTCATCAAGGTCTTAGACAACCTTTTCAAGGTCAATATCAAGGATAAGGGCAGCTAACTCAGGTGAGGCAACACAATGGACAAAATTAGAATGATCCTTATACTTATAAGGCATTTTTAAATATCTAAAATAATATTTTACGAGATAATGGAGAGTATCCTTAATGGGACCAACCTCATGACTCTTCCACTTATGCAAATGAAGCATTCAATCAAGCTTACTGAATGGGGAACAATGCCTTCCATGACTCAAGAAGAGATGCCTAGTGGAGGAGAGAATAATGGAGGGTATTCTAAATAAAATAAATTTTTTATGAACTAATATGAAGAGGAATTATGTGTATTCAACTACCAAGGTAGTCTCAATATTAGATCAAACTCTATAGCTATGAATATAAGGTCAAAGAAGACAGTGGTTGAGGAGGTACAAGGGGTAAGTAGTGGTTCAAACATGAAATCTAAATCACCTCAAGGATCATATATGTCAAAGACATCCCTTATGGATTAGGTGAATCAAAAAACTTAGAATTATAAAGATCCTTCTATGCCTTCTCCTACGTAACAAGTGACACAAGCTAGTGGTAGTGCTATAACTACTAGAAGACATGACAAGGTTGCAAAATCTTCTAAGAATATTATTGAGAAAATGAATAAGGTCCATGTAAGAATCCTAGTGTGAGAAAAATTATATATCCTTGGATAAAGAGTCCTTATCTAATATGATATCTCTAAGATCAATGCATCACTAGGTAGCCTAGTGGAAAAGGGACAATTTTGATAAATAAATTGAAGACCAAGGATGGAAATCTAATAAAAACTAAAAGAAAGGATAAACCTCCTCCATTTTACCTCTCTATCATCATTGGAGACTCATTGGTACACAATTATTTTATTTATAGTGGAACAAGTACATCAGTCATGACTAAATAAGTAGTAGACAAGCTAAAGTTAAAGTATGAGTCACACTTCAAGGGGGTTATAGTTATATGGATTAGATACTAAGACAATTTGAATTATAAAAGGTTTTAATCTCACCCTCCATGATTTTCACACATTATCCATTTCTCAAGATGTTGTGGTTGTGGATGTGCCAACTCATTTTTCCCTTTGCTAGTCAATGGACTTTGCTGCTAAGATTAGGGGATACTTGACTTTAGATTGGTCATATATGGTAGTTAGGAAAATGTATGGTGTTAATTTCTCTCTTAAGTCTAAAAATTTAGATAAGTTTCATGTAGATCCATATGTATCTAACACATCAAACATGAAATTCACTATTAATGAAGAGGAAGATGATCCTAATGGCCAAGAACCTTTGACACCTCTAGATAACATAGTTAACCTCTATCTTAATGAGTGGGGAGTCAACGAACATGGTTTTGATCCATACACACTCATTTAAGAAACAAACATGGTCACATATATCATACATGAATAAGATGATGAGTTCCATAAGGTAAGTTTTGATGATTCCCTTCAACAATACATGAGGCAACTATTTTATACATATGGATGGTGATGATGAGGTTTCAAGTATGTTAGAGCATGGTAATAAAGAAGAAGATGTAATTTTGCCTACCAAGGAGGAAGAGATGAATGTGATAGTCAATAAAGACATGATGATCTATGACAATAGTACCATGCCATAATGTAAGAGTTTGAACAAGTAAGTGGGCTTATTCTTCCTCAAATGAAACATGGGATAGATGATAAGGTAAATGATAGACAAAATGAGTACAAAGAAGAGTGTGAAGTCCAAATAAATTAGAAGGTGTTGTTTCCAAAATTAGATTCACCCATTTTTGTGAACAACCCCCTATGAAACTTGTCTGTTTCATCTTTTTTCTCTCTAAGTTTGGTTGTGAGATGAGTTTTGAATTTGTTCTCATCTTGGCCTCAGAACGTGAAAGTGGTTACGATCTCATTGCGGCCAAGGTTCCCCTCCCCCAGACTATCTCCTTCTAGAGTTAGTCTTTTCTTCCATTACCTGTAGGGGTGGCAAATTTTGCCGCCTCTACATTTTCCTTGTTTTTGTGCAAGGGCAGAAAATTTTACCGCCCCTGCACCTTTGCCTACAAGGGCAGCAAATTTTTCCCCCCTGCACCTTGACCTACAAGGGAAGAAATTTTTGCCGCCCATGCACCTGAATGAATCGAAACATGCAAGGGCGGTGAAATTTGCCACCCAAGCATGTCTCAATTTCCATGTGCAACATTTATTATCATGCACGGCGGGTTGTTGGGGTTGATTTTCACCCCATTTAAACTGATTTGAGCCTCATTTCTTCTCATTACTTCCTCCTCTCCTCCTACCTTCTACCTCTGAGCGACCCAGCTAACGAGTCAAAGTGTGTTTTGGCAGATTTAACCTCGTGGCATGTACAGTTTTTTAGGTAAGTCTTGTTTTTAGCATTTATTTTATCTTCTTTTCTCGTTTTGCTTAGTGTTTTGTTAGTTATTTTTGTTTTTGTTTTGTTTTTATTTTTTGTGCTCTTTTCTTTCTTCCTCTTCCCCTGTCTGCGTGCTTCCTCTCCACCTCGCAGCGGGCATTATTTTCTCCCTCTCCCTTGCCCACGGGTTTCTCCCAGAAGCTCACGTGGGCTGCATTTTTTGCTGCCCATGTTTTGACCCCAAAATTTAGCCTATAGAGGTGGCAATTTTTTCCGCCTATGCATTCCCAGCCTTTAGGCCATGTCGATGGCAAATTTTGCTGCCGATGCAACTCAAAGTGCAGGAGTGGCAATTTTCACTGCCCCTGCACGTTTTTTCTACCCATAAGTGTAGGAGCGGTGATTTTCACCACCCCTTCAGGTTATTAGTGTAGGAGTAGTGATTTTCGCCACCCCTATAGGTTATTTCTATAAGGGCGGCAAATTTTGCTGCCCTTATCAATTTTTTAGTTTTTTGCAAGGGCGGTGAGTTTTGCCGCCCATGCATTTTTTCCTCTAGATTTTTTTAACTCTGGAGGAATTTCCCATCTGTCCCTTTCTTTCCCTTTCTTCCTCATTTTTTGCTCCTTCTCCTAACCCAGCCTATTTAAGTGACCTCTGTGGTCATGATCACTCAAAATGCATTTTCCTCATTCGTCCTCTCTCCCCTAATTGTTATGATCATGACTGCAGTTCAATCAGTGAACTCCTGCACATCTGCTTCCATCTAGTCGAGATCATTCCCAATGATAGAAGCATCTCTCAAGAAGGCAAAAACAATGAAATACAAGTATCAGGGCATTTTCCTGCTCACGTCGATCTCTTCGAATGTCGATGAAATCTGGGACATCGAGATCGACCACATGGACATGGCCGAATTCCTAACCCACACAAAGGTGACAAACTCCAGCACCGGGATGAAAAATATTGTCGATAGCAACATCCACCTAGTGGCCACCTTTCTGGTAGCAGTGCATCATACTTAATTTGTCTTCCAATGCACTCACTTCTACAACAAAGAGACCAGGTCAGTCTCAAATGCCAGTGGCAACATGGTGATTCAGTTGGACCCCAAATTCATTGATAAAGTTTTCATGTGCCCTCCAGCCACCAAAGTAACCCAAATTGACTTCGAAGATGCTCAGAAGGAGTATGAAAAAGACCTTGGGAGGGTGAAGAAAGTTATGAACTATAAGTGGTTGAAGTCCCCCAGGACAAGCTTATCAAGATGGCCACAAAACTTTCCTAGGAGCGACTTCATTGAGGAAGTTGGTGACTTGATCACCCTTCTAAGCAGAGTACAGGGCCTCCCATCATCTTCACTATTCCATGAATGGATGTATCCATTCATTAAAATCATCTTCCAAAGCAAAAAAGCCATCTTTTGGGGAGAGCAAATCAACAATGCCCTCCATGAGCAGCTAACCAAGGTGTAGACCTCTCACAAGTTCTACATGACTTTGTACGTAGTGTACATAGTTGCCATGATGCAGACTTTTCCAAGCTTGACCATGGAGGGGGATACAAGGACAACCCTAGTATACTCATACTACCCTCAGCTGACTCTGGAAGGATCAACCCGTCACTTTAAGAGGATAAATGATGCATTTTTGCTACTTTTTTATGTCTCTTCGACCCACAACTTGAGCAGAAGAGAATATCAGACGAGCTCTGGATAGTGGTTAATGATTACGACTGCATGTTCCTTCAATTCCCCACCTTCTGCTATCTTCAGGTCAGCTTCTACCAAGGCTACCCCTACATGCTCCCCAGGTTCCCTTTAGATAAGCTAGTGCTAATAGAACTTTGTCGACAACTGATTGTCATGCATACCAGACAGATGGAGATAAAGAGACTAGGTTTCAAGTTTCCAATCAAGATTGGTAGGTATTCTATTACAACATCAGCCAAGGTCATGGAAACCAAAATGTAGATGGTTACTTTAAAACCATTCAAGAGACAGGAAAAAATTGACTACAGGGGAGTCAAGGACAAGATCAGGAGGAAAACCCAATTCCATGAACCCATGATTGAGGATGTCTGGATCAACCTTATGATGGCCAAAGAAATCAAGAAAATGGACTTTAGTAGGCTAACCCTTAAACAGATTGAATATCTAGGGCTTGTAGAGATCCCCTCTAGTCTGATCGATGACAGAAATATCATCAATAACAAATACCTGGCAGGGAAGGTCGCTGGTTCCCCTCTTCCTCCAACACAGTGGTCTCAGAAGGAGCAGACTTCTCTGAGAAAGAGATTCAAACCAATATTGGCTAACACCAATGATTGGTTAGCAGCCAAAGGGATCATCCTAAAAGAATTTATCACGAGATTTGAGGCTGAATACCAAGTAGAGTTGAAGAGGAAGGCTGAGAATAGAACCAAAAACAAAGATGATGTACCTTCTCCTTCTAGGCCTCACAAGCCTAGAATCATCTTTGTATCCAAGAAGCCAAAGGCTACTGAAGAGCCTGAAGCAGCAGCAAAAGGAACTGAGGAATAGAGTCCTCAGGCACATCAGCTTAGCCAATGGAGACAGATGATTAGCCATCAGGGCAACCAAGCACTAGACCTCCACTCTCACTAGAACAAGTGTAGCCACTCAAGAGTGCCTCTCCCTCTCCTCAGTCTCTTGTGGTACCTTCTTTTCCTATCTCTTCGATCAGCGTTCCCCCTTCTAGAGTTGCCTCTCCTTCTAGAATCGTATTCGGTGATCCTCAAGGCACTTTTAGAGGTTCTCTCCACTCTTCTGGGTCTATCCCTAGTTTATCCTCTCCTTCCTTCAACTTGCTAGCAAGCCCTGCACCTGAGCCAGAATCAGCAGTTGGTACAGTTTCACCGATTACTCCAACTACAACCACTATCACTACTAGTAGTGTAGAAGCTACTGCAGTAACACCAGCAGAGGGAACTGTTACCACAATAGGTACTTCTCTCCTGCATTGGATGTCCGATTTCACCCCTAAAAGAAAGAAGTCAACGATCTCTCTAGATGACTTTGACTTTGGAAAAATAGTGCTAGTGAAAGCTAAGGCTCCTAAGAGGCCAAGGATCCTCTCAAAATTGGTCGAAAAAAAGGGCAAAAATTTTTAGAAATGGCCAGGCCTCCACAAGATGCAACCCTTGAGGGTTCCGAGATGAGCAGTTATTCCATCTCTCGTGTTGAACTTGGCAAAGTCACTCACGAAGGTGTGAAAAGTGATCTTCAGGCTGCTATGGACATCATGGTTCAGAAATTCGATCGAGAGAAGGAGATGAAATATTATTACAAGGCCAAAATAGAGCAACTAACGGCAGTAATAAGAAGGTTTACTCTTCCTCCTGAAGCAGCAACTCCAGAGGCCTTCTCCATGGATGACCTAGTCATTCAAAAAGAAGAAAAGACTTATTTGAAGGGAAAAGTCCTGGAGGACTATATTGAAAGGATGCATACTCAGGGAGTTTCTTTGCTGTCAGAGGTTGCAGAAAGGATGGATAAGATGAAGAAAGTAAAAGTAGAGCTAGATGACTTTGTCTCCCTTATCTCTCAAGAGATCGATAGCTCAGAAAAGGTCTTTAGCAAATAGAAGGAGATGAAGGATCTGAAGAAAAGCACCTTGATATCCATCAGTGTCATCTCCAGTAAGGACTCCTATGTTGAAATCAAGGAGTCACTAATCTTCAGGATTCAGGTACTCAAAGATCTAATTGATGATCTCAAAGCTTTCAAGGAGGCTAGTGAGAAGAGTGACCTGAGCCTACTGAATAAATTAGAAGAGCTACCATGCAACCTGACCTCTAAGGACAATCAGTTCCTTTCAGCAGAATAAATGATTCAAAATTTTAAAGAGATGATTCAGAGAGATTTTGAAGAAAAATCCTTCTCAATGTCTATTGTGGACAACATTCTAGATGCTTAGTTAACTTTGGAGAATCTAAAATCTAGGTTAACTGGCCATGCTAAAGCTATCACAACATTGAAAGATGCATTGATCAGAGCCAAAATCATCTCCAAGAACACAGTTGCACCAGATAGCTTAGGAATTCAGGCATCCATCACTATGTTCAATGCACATATGAAGAAATCTGGCAGCAAGAACTGAATCTCTCTCCTTCTTTCTTCTTCTCTCCTTACGCACTTCTGTTTTGTGTGAAGTGCATACAATTTTGAAAAATGTAATAACATGTAAATATTTTAGAAAAATATCTGAAAATCAAAGATGAGTCATCTTTGACTGAGATATTTTTATATATTTTATATATTATTATTTTCTATTTTTGAGGTTTTTTTTTCCTATATATAGTGAAGACCTCATTTTGTAAAGGGCTTGGAAAAATCAATAGAAAACACTCTGCTGAAATTGAAGCAACTTTTGAGACTTTGTGCTCAAATTTGTAAATCATATTTTGTTGAATGAATGAGAAGCAAGTTATTTCAGACTTTGTGTTGAGATTGTCTATGTTATTTAGGAAATAGTTCTTATGTCCTTTTTCCTAGTAATATATTATTTATCTGATTTAATAAGCAAAGTGGGTGTGTTTATATTATCTAAGGGCATTTCTAAAGGGTAGAAGATAGACTTTGAACTATTTTTTATCTTTCAGATTCAATTATCTTTTGTAGTTTTAGGCAGAGACTTTGTGCTTTATTTTATTCTATGATTATGTTTATTTCAAATCGATGGAAGAAACTATGGAAGACTTTGTGCTTACGTGGGTGTTCTTGTGGGCTTTGTCACTTCAGGTGATCTCTTGCTTTTCGTTTGCTACCATTCCTGAAAGAAGAGGAGTGTTGTTAGCTTAATACCAAGATTTTAACTCTTTTGTTCTTTATACATTACCTCTAAAAAAAGAGAGGTAGATGCTGTTATACCACCCCCATGTGTTATTTTCTACTTAATTATATACATATATCCAGCATGTAAGTATTTATAGGGAACCTCCCCTTGATGAGACGAGAGATTTAATTCATCCAGATCTGGTAAACCCATACTATTCATGGTGTAAATCTCCCTATGCTATGGTTGATATACCCATTTCGTCATCAGTTAGTTGACGACAAAATATTCACCCAACAGTTTTTTTGTGACTCCACTGGGGACCTCGAATGTGCAGTCTAAAACCTCAAGTTTTAGATTGAAGCAGTCCCTACCCTTATCCATTACATAGTCTGGCAACTCCATTCCATGTCTTACCCATTATTATTATAGCCTTACCATCTACCTCCATTACATTATCTAGTCTACAAAACCAGAGCCGCTAGGAAGAACGTGCATTTTGAAGCCTCAAGCTTCAACTTGAAGCAATTTTGGTCCCTTTTTCATTTTAAAATCTGGCAACTCCACGCTACACCAGAAGCCAGAGATCTAAGGGTGTTGTTGACCCTGTGTTTGAGTTGGCGCAACAAAGTAACTTTGATCTCTTTCCTCCGTCACCTTTCCTCCAACGTTCTAGGAGTTTTCCTCCTAACCTTTTCAGGTCACCGATACAAGGTAGAGCTTCTTTTTCTGTAGCTAATCGTGCCCTGCCAGTAAATACCCCACCAAGGTTTGTTATCCCACCATTTAATTGGCCTAACATTATGGCTCAAGGCCCATGGGGTAATTCGTTTGGTCCTCTCAATTTGACTGCACCTTTACATGAACTACCTCATAGTTCTAGGAAAAATTTTCCTAAGTTTTTTGGTAATGGAAAGGTTCATCTCGATGAGCATATTGCCACTTTCTCCATAGCATGTGGTGTGATCGGCATGGAATTTGAAGATGTAGCAGTTGGACTTTTTGTGAAAACTTTACAAGGAGCTGCCATGGATTGGTTCTATCACCTGCAGGCCAGGTCAGTAACAGACTGGGATAGGCTCAAGTCAAAATTCAAAGCTAGGTTTAAACCTGCTGAAGATGCACATGCTTTGTTGGCTCAGTTAACACAGTTGAAGAAAGAATCTCAAGAACCTATGAGGGATTTCATAGCTAAATTCAACAAGTTGAGAAACCAGATCCCAACTGTGGCTCAGCCCACGCCAGAAAATCTCAAGTGCTTTTTCATCAATTCATAGCTTTCCAAAGTAAGTTTTCTGTTGAGGTGAGTTGGCCCTATGGATCTAGCCTTGGCTCAAAGTTTGGCTACTAAGATTGAGGATGATCTTATCTTGACAGGTAAGATCAGAAAAGATCCTAGTAAAAATAAATTCTCTTCATCTGTTGAGAGTTCTTCAGGTACTACAGATCCTATGGTGCAAAAAATAATGAATGAACTGATAGCTTTGAAGAGGCAAATAGCCCAAGGTACGTCTACTCCTACCTATTGAGATGCGCCCAGAAAAATGTTCCAAAATCAGCAATATTAGTGTAATGCTACCCAGAACCAAGGGCAATCCAATCACCTACCTCCCCTATAGGGAGATTAGCCATTGAAGCAGCGCCTGCCAATTCAGCGGTTGGTTACTTGGAAGCTGAGCATAAAAATTCATTTCAACCTCAGTTGGACCAATAATAAGACACTAATCTCTTTGATGAGCAAGAAGAGGAACCAGCTGGTGACTCCAATATCAGTTTCTTAGATTACCAGGACGAAGCTGGAAGTAAAGGGGAGGGTTTGGATGGATCTTATGTTGTTTTCACCAGATCTCAAAATTAGTCAACTTCACAGACTGACAAAGGAAAGGCAGATGAGGAACCCCGACCAATGGTCTCTATCGCCAAATGAGGGACTCCATTGCCTTCGTAATCAAAAGATCAGTTAACTCATAAAAAAGTAAGTACTCCCAATCACCCCATACCTTCCACTTCTGTTACTCAGACTAGTGCCATGCCTACTAAAGTCCCTGATGATGGACTCCCTTCTTCTATTGTGAGCTCTTTTCAATTATTTGATATAATTAATCATGCTAGAAAAACTAAAATTCAAATGACAGAGGTTGAATACTTGAGAGCTAACTCAGAGCAATTTGGTAGGCTAGCAGAATATGTGAAAAACAAAGCCATCCCTGTAGGACAAGACTCTTTGAAAGTTGTTCACGATCCTCCTAAAAAGAAACCAGCCCAAAAAAATTTAGTCGTGACTCCTTCTGTTGCTCTTAAGAAAATAGAACCTTTCTATGTTTCTCTACTTATAAATGGTTATAAACTAAGTAATTGTATTATAGACTCTGGAGCCTTAGATAATGTCATCCCTGTGAAGGTAGCAGATTCTCTGGGCCTGACTTTGACCAAAACATTTGAGAGGTGTTTCTGCATGGAAAATAAGCAAGTCCCTCTCCTTGGTTAGATAAAAGATGCTCAATATGCCTTCGCGGCTTTTCCAGAGAAGTAGATAAAAATGACGGTTCTAGTGGCCGATGTTCTCGCATCTTACGACATCCTGCTTAGACAAATTTTTTGCAAGGATGTTGGAGGTGAGCTAAGTATGGACTTGTCAGAAACAAGAATTTTAGTTCAAGGTGTCATGAAGAAGTTGCTTCTTGAAAAAGAAGCAAGGTACGTAGTTACCAGATCATCAGCATTGAAAGCTCAAATTTTATTTGAGTCCTCAGGCATGGACAACTACTTCCTATCTACGGACGGAACCCATGAGACACCTGATGAAACTCCTTTGGGTGATAACTTGAGATTGTGTTTAGCTAGTATAGCAAAAAAATTGACAAATCAAAATGAGCACATGGAAGAGCCTCTTTCCCCAAACAAAGGGGTTTTCAAAGAAAAGACAATGTTTAATGAGGTATGGACCTTAGAATTTGATGGTAGCTGCTCTTCTACTGATTTAGGAGCTAGGGTTGTGTTGGTATCTCCATAGAGAGATATTATTCTTTTGTCTTACAAATTGCAGTTCAACAATACTAACAACACAACTGAGTACGAGTCCTTATTGCTCGGACTACAAGCTGCTAGAGAAAGGGGCATTAGGCTACTCCATGCTAAAGGAGATGTTGAGTTGATAGTCTACCAGGTGATGAACCTCTATTAGATGAAAAATGAAAGGTTGTTCCATTATCGCAACCTGGTCTAGGATCAAATTGAAAATTTTGATGCTTTTAACATCTCTGCCATTCCACGGGAACTCAATGACCGGGCAGATGCATTGGCTGTCTCTGCCACCCTTCTAGTCCCTCACCTAGACATTAAGGGAGATAGGTACACTATTAAACTGGTCTTTCGACCAAGCGTACCTGATAATGTCGGCCACTGGCAAGTATTTAACAACGATGATCAAATCATCACCTTCTTAAAGCAAAAAGATAGTTTTGAACAACTGTGTTTTGAAGGTAGTAAACCCCGAGAATGTGAAGTAACTCCTCAAACCAATATGAACACAGAGAGGGTTTCTTGTAGCTTAAAAGGAATAAGATTCCAAAAGGCTTGGTCTTCTTAGAGAAATTGTTTGATAACCATGACAGGTTTATTAAACAACAATGAACAGATTCAAATTCTTCCCAAGATTTTGATCAAGTCAACTTGGGAACCAAGCGTGATCCTAAGATAGTAAACATTGGGAAATGTTGCACTCCTGAGGAAAGATTTGAGCTTGCTAGTCTACTCCACCAGTATATGGATGTATTGGCCTATTCTTATGATGATCTAAAATCACTCAGGCCAAATGACATCCGCCACGACATTCCCCTGAAAGCCAACTCTGTACCTTACAAGCAAAAATCTAGGCAATATAATCCAAAAATCTCAGGTACTATTTTAGCTGAAATACAAAAGATGCTTGATGCCTGGATAATTTTTTCTGATCTATCACTCAACATGGATTGCCAACATAGTGCCCGTCAGGAAGAAGAATAGCAAAATTTGAATTTGTGTGGATTTCAGAAACTTAAACCAGTTGTCCTTAAAAGATAACTACGCCCTTCCTATCATGGATCAAGTCTTGTAGATGGTAACAGGTTCAAAAATGTTATCAATGCTACACAATTTTTCAAGGTACAATCAGGTCGAAGTCGGGAAAGCAGATCAACACAAGACAACATTCACCACACCTTGGGGCACATTCGCTTACCAAAGAATGCCTTTTGGTCTTATAAATGTAGGCACCACTTTTCAAAGGGCGATGGATCTTGCTTTCAAAGATGAGATGAGAAAATTCATTGTAGTATACCTGGACGATCTGACAGTGTTTTCAAAACATTGTTCTGAGCATGTTCACCATTTGTAAAGGATACTGGAATGCTATCGTCAGAATGGTATCTCTTTAAACCCAAAGAAATCTATCTTTGGAGTAACTGAAGGAAAACTTCTCAGACACATCGTGTCCTGAGAAGGTATTAGAATTGATTCAGAGAGAGTCAAGTCCATCCAGGAACTTACTCTGACTACCAGCAAGACCGCAGTTTACTCTTTCTTTGGAAAGGTAAATTTTCTCTAAAGGTTTATACCTAAATTTGTTGAGAAAACCCGTCACATTGTCAACATGATGAAGGGCAATGCTACATTTAGGTGGACTGCTGAGGGTAAATCAGCATTCAAAGTAATTAAGGAAGCAATCACCCATGCACCAATATTAGTCTGCCTAGATTACACTAAAAGTTTCAAGATATATAGTTATGCCTCTAAACATACACTATTGGCTATTCTGGTCTAGCAAAATCTAGAAGGTGCAGAATCTCCTATCTCATTCATGAGTTGTCCACTTAAAGATCATGATCTAAAATATTCCCTTATGGAGAAGCATGCATATGCTGTGGTCAAAGCAGTCAAGTATTTTAGGTTTTATATCCTAAACTCTCACACCGAAGTTCTTGTACCAGACACTACAGTAAAATTCATTTTGACTCATTAGGAGTTTGGTACGAAGAGAGGTAACTGGATTGCCAAGACTTAGGAGTTTGATCTAGACATCAAACCAACCAAGCTCGTACGAGGGAAGGGTCTTTGCCAGTTGATTGCCAACAACATCCCAGATGAAGTAGAAAGTGAAGAAGTAGAGATCGAAGGCATGCCTACGGTCCTCTTTATTGCCACTACTGATGAGTGGTATTCTGACATTGCTCATTTTCTAACATATGGTGAGTGCTCCGCTCATCTTTTTTTGAAAGAGAAATGAAATGTTAAATTGAAAGTAGTTGGTTATGCCCTGTGGGACAATGGTCTTTACAAGAGAAACCTAGATGAGGCATTTCTTCATTGTATTGACAAAGCTCAACAAGAAAGACTCTTAGAATCTTTCCACAATTTGGCTTATGGAGGACATTTTTCTGCACCAGTGATGGCACACAAAATTCTATGAGCAAGGTATTATTGGCCCATGCTATTCCAAGATGCCTAAAAATGGGTACGTAGGTGTGAATTATGCCAATAATGCGTTGGGAAGCCTAAGCTACCTGCTTTGCCCCTCAAGCCGGTTGTGATCGAGAAACCGTTTCAGCAGTGGGGTATTGACTTTATTGGGGTAGTCAACCCATCTTCAAGTGCTGGACATGATTATGTCCTCATGGCAATAGATTATTTTACTAAGTGGGTAGAGGCCATCCCAACCAAGCATGATATGTCTGAAGTGGTATGCAACTTTCTCAAAGAAAATATCATCTCCAAGTTTGGGGTTCCACTAAAGATCATAACAGATAATGCGGCCTATTTTTCATCACATGAAATTACCCAATTCTATTTTTATTATAGAATTACCTTATCCCATACTTCATATTATTTCCCCCAGGGAAATGGCCAAGAAGAATCGAGTAACAAGAACCTGGTCACTATTATCAGGAAGTTGGTGGATGACAATTAGAGAATGTGACACAAAGTATTATATGATGCTTTATGGGAAGATAGAATAACACCCAAAAGGGCTATATGTATGTCCCCTTTTCAGCTTCTGTATGGATTGAATGCAAAAATTCCCATCACCCTTGAACTACCAATGCTCAGGTTAACTAGAGCAATTGAAGACTCAACCTTCGAAAACTCAGTCGACAAAAGAATCATGTGTCTAAATGAGTTGAATGAGCGTTGATCTATGGTAGTGGATTGGATTAAGAAACATCAGAACTGAGTGAAATCTCTCTTTGATAAGAAAGCTAAAGTTCACGAATTCCAAGTCAGAGATTAAGTCTTGTTGTGGGACAAGAGGCGAGAACCAAAAGGGATGCATGGCAAATTTGACTCCCTGTAGAGGGGCCCATTCACCATTCGATAGCTTTGTGGTGAGGCCAGCTTCTTGCTGGAGTACCAAGATGGAACACCATTTGCATTACCTCATAGCAGATAGCATCTCAAGCTGTTCAATCCTTGAGGCTTAAAGAAGTTCATTTGTATATATGTACAATTTTTATGTTTTGTCTATTTTTCTTTCATTTTTTGCTTGACTCCATAGCCCAATGGCTTGGATGAAGGCACTTAGAGACTGGTTTCTACTCCCACTAATCAAATCAATTAACAAAAGTTCCCCAATAGGAGCCAGCTGTTGTTTTCAAAATTAGATTCACCCATTTTTGTGAACGACCCCCTACAAAACTTGTCCGTTTTGTCTTTTGTCTCTCTAAGTTTGGTCGTGAGACGAGTTTTGAATTCTTTCTCATCTTAGCCTCAGAACGTGAAAGTGGTTATGATCTCATTGCGGCCAAGGTTCTCCTCCCCCAGACTGTATCCTTCCAGAGTTAGTCTTTTCTTCCATTACCTGTAGGGGTAGCAAATTTTGCCGCCTCTATATTTTCCTTGTTTTTGTGTAAGGGCAGAAAATTTTGTCACCCCTGCACCTTTGCCTGCAAGGGCGGCAAATTTTGCCACCCCTACACCTTGACCTGCAAGGGTGGAAATTTTTTCCACCCCTGCACCCGAATGAATCGAAACATGCAAGGGCAGCGAAATTTACCACCCAAGCATGTCTCAATTTCTATGCACAACATTTATTGCCATGTGTGGTGGGTTGTTGGGGTCAATTTTCACCTCATTTAAATTGATTTGAACCTCATTTCTTCTCATTGCTTCCTCCTCTCCTTCTGCCTTCTATCTTTGAGCGACTCAGCTGACGAGTTAAAGTGCATTTTGGTAGATTCAACCTTGTGGCGCGTACGGTTTCTCAAGTAGGTCTTGTTTTTAGCATTTCTTTTGTCTTTTTTTTCTCATTTTACTTAGTGTTTTGTTAGTTGTTTTTGTTTTTGTTTTCTTTTTCTTTTTTGTGCTCTTTTCTTTCTTCCTCTTCCCTTGCCCGTGTGCTTCCTCTCCACCTCGTTGTGGGCATTATTTTCTCCCTCTCCCTTGCCCACGGGTTTCTCCTAGAAGCTCACGCGAGCGGCATTTTTTGCTACCCATGTTTTGACCCCCAAATTTAGCCTACAGAGGTGGCAATTTTTTCCACCTAAACATTCCCAGCCTTTAGGCCACGTCGACGGCAAATTTTGCCGCCGATGCAACTCAAAGTGCAGGGTCGGCAATTTTGACCGCCCCTGCACATTTTTCCTACCCATAAGTGTAGGAGCGGTGATTTTCGCTGCCCCTGCAGGTTATTAGTGCAAGAGCGGTGATTTTTGCCACCCCTACAGGTTATTTCTACATGGGTGGCAAATTTTGCCGCCCTTACCAATTTTTTAGTTTTTTGCAAGGGCGGTAATTTTCGCCGCCCATGCATTTTTTTCTCTAGATTTTTCTAACTCTGGAGGAATTTCCCACCTATCCCTTTCTTTCCCTTTCTTCCTCATTTTTTGCTCCTCCTGACTCAGCCTATTTAAGTGACCTCCATGGTCATGATCACTCAAAATGCATTTTTTCTATTCGTCCTCTCTCTCCTAATTATTGTGATCATGACTGTAGTTCAATCAGTGAACTCCTGCACATCTACTCCCATCCAGTTGAAATCATTCCCAATGATAGAAGCATCTCCCAAGAAGGTGAAAACAATGAAATACAAGTATCAGGGCATCTTTCCGCTCACGTCGGTCTCTTTGAATGTCAATGACATCCGAGACACTGAGATCAGCCACGTGGACATGGACGAATTCCTAACCTGCATAAAGGTGATGAACCCCAGCATCGAGATGAAAAGGATTATCGATAGCAACATCCACCTAGTGGCTGCCTTTCTAGTAGTAGTGCATCATACTAAATTCATCCTCCAATGCGCTCACTTCTACAACAAAGAGACTAGGTCAGTCTCAGATGCCAGCGACAACATGGTGATTCGGTTGGACCTCAAATTTATTGATAAAGTTTTTATGTGCCCTCCAACCACTGAAGTAACCCAAATTGATTTCAGGGATGCTCAGAAGGAGTATGACAATGACCCTGAGAGGGAAAAGAAAGTTATGAACTATAAGTGGTTGAAGTCCCCCAAGACAAGCTTATCAAGATGGCCATAGAACTTTCTGAGGAGTGACTTCATTGAGGAAGTTGGTGACTTGATCACCCTTTTAAGCAGAGTACGGGGCCTCCCATTTTCTTCAATATTCCATGAATGGATGTATCCATTCATTAAAATCATCCTCCAAAGCAAACAAGCCATCTTTTGGGGAGAGTAGATCAGCAATGCCCTCCATGAGCAGCTGACCAAGGTGTAGACCTCTCACAAGTTCTACATGACTTCATACCTAGTGTACATAGCTATCATGATGCAGACTTTTCCAGGCTTGACCATGGAGGGGGATAAAAGGACAACCCAAGTATACTCATACTACCCTCAGCTGACTCTGCAAGGATTGACTCATCACTTCAAGAGGGTAAATGATGCCTTTTTTGCTACTTTTTTATGTCTCTTCGACCCACAGCTTGAGTAGAAGAGAATATTAGATGAGGCCTGGACAGTGGTCATTGATTATAGCTACATATTCCTTCAATTCCCCACTTTCTACTATCTTTGGGTCAGCTTCTACCAAGGCTACCCCTACATGCTCCCTAGGTTCCCTTCAGATAAGCTAGTGCTAATGGAACTTTGCCGACAACTGATTGTCATGCATACCAGATAGATGGAGCTGAAGAGACCAGGTTTCAAGTTTTTGATCGAGATTGGTAGGTATTTCATTGCAACATCAGCCAAATCCAAGGTCATGGAAACTAAAATGTAGATGGTTACTGTAAAACCATTCAAGAGACGAGAAAAATTTGACTACAAGGGAGTCAAGGACAAGATCAGGAGGAAAACCCAATTCCATGAACCCATGATTGAGGATGTCTGGATCAACCTCAGGATGGCTGAAGAAATCAAGAAAATGGACTTTAACAAGCTGACCCTCTAATAGATTGAATATTTAGGGCTTTTAGAGATCCCCTCCAGTCTGATCGATGACAAAAATATCATCAATAGCAAATACCTGGCAGGGAAGGTCATTGGTTCCCCTCTTCCTCCAACACAGTGGTCTTAGAAGGCGCAGACTTCTCTGAGAAAGAGATTCGAACCAATATTGGCTAACACCAATGATTGGTTAGTAGCCAAAGGGATCATCCTAAAATAATTTGTCACATAATTCGAGGCTAAATACCAAGCAGAGTTGAAGAGAAAGGCTGAGAATAGAACCAAAAATAAAGATGATGTACCTTCTCCTTCTAGGCCTCACAAGCCTAGAATCATCTTTGTATCCAAGAAGCCAAAGGCTACTAAAGATCTTGAAGCAGTAGTAAAAAGAACTGAGGAATAGAGTCTTCAAGCACACGTAGCTCAACTAATGGAGACAGATGATCAGCCATTAGGGCAACCAAGCACTGACCTCCACTCTCACCAGAACAAGCGCAGCCACTCAAGAGCACCTCTCCCTCTCTTCCTCAATCTCATGTGGTACCTTCTTCTCTTATCTCTCTGATCAGTGTTCCCTCTTCTGGAGCTGCCTCTCCTTCCAGAGTCGTATTCGGTGATCCTCAAGGTGCTTCTAGAGGTTCTCCCCACTCTTCTAGGTCCATCCCTAGTTTATCCTCTCCTTCCTTTAACTTGCTAGCAAGCCCTACACCTGAGCCAGAATCAGTAGTTGGTACGGTTTCACCGGTTACTCCAACTACAACCACTGTCACTACTAGCAGTGTAGAAGCTACTACAGTAACACCAATAGAGGGAACCATTACCACAATAGGTACTTCTCTCCTGCCTTGGATGTCTGCTTTCACTCCCAAAAGAAAGAAGTTGGCCATCTCTCCAGATGACTTTGACTTTGGCAAAATAGTGCCAGTGAAAGCTAAGGCTCCTAAGAGGCCAAGGATCCTCTCAAAATTGGTCAAGGAAAAAGGGCATAAATTTTTGGAAATGGCTAGGCCTCCACAAGACACAACCCTTGAGGGTTTCGAGATGAGTAGCTATTCCATCTCTCGTGTTGAACTTGGCAAAGTCACTCATGAAGGTGCAAAAATTGATCTTCAGGCTGCTATGGACATCATGGTTCAGAAATTTGATCGAGAGGAGATGAAAGATTATTACAAGGCCAAAATAGAGCAGCTAATGGCAATAATAAGAAGGTTTACTCTTCCTCCTGAAGCAACAACTCCAGAGGCCTTCTCCATGGATGACCCAGTCATTCAAAAAGTAGAAAAGACTTATTTGAAGGGAAAAGTCCTGAAGGACTATATTGAAAGGATGCATACTCAAGGAGTTTCTTTGCTATTAGAGGTTGCAGAAAGGATAAATAAGATGAAGAAAGTAAAAGCAGAGTTAGATGACTTCGTCTCCCTTATCTCTCAAGAGATCGATAGATCAGAAAAGGTCCTTAGCAAATGGAAGGAGATGAAGGATCTGAAGAAAAGCACCTTGATATCCATCAGTGTCATCTCCAGTAAGGAATCCTATGTTGAAATCAAGGAGTCACTAATCTTCAAGATTCAGGTACTCAAAGATCTAATTGATGATCTCAAAGCTTTCAAGGAGGCTAGTGAGAAGAGTGACCTGAGCCTACTAAATAAATTAGAAGAGCTGCCATGCAACCTGATCTCTAAGGACAATCAGTTCCTTCTGGCAGAAGAAATGATTCAAAATTTCAAAGAGATGATTCAGAGAGATTTTGAAAAAAAATCCTTCTCAATGTCCACTGTGGACAACATTCTAGATGCTCAGTTAACTTTGGAGAATCTAAAATCCAAGTTAACTAGCCATGCTAAAGCTATCATAGCATTGAAGGATGCATTGATTAGAGCCAGAATCATCTCTAAGAACATAGTTGCATCAGACAGCTTAGAAATTCAGGCATATATCACTATGTTCAATGCACATATGAAGAAATCTAGCAGCAAGAACTGAATCTCTCTCCTTCTTTCTTCTTCTCTCCTTACGCACTTCTATTTTATGCGAAGTGCATGCAATTTTGAAAAATGTAATTACATGTAAATATTTTGGAAAAATATTTGAAAGTCAAAGATGAGTCATCTTTGACTGAGATATTTTTATATATTATTATTTTTTGTTTTTGAGGTTTTTTTTTCCTATATATAGTGAAGACCTCATTTTGTAAAGGGCTTGGAAAAATTAATAGAAAATACTCTGCTGAAATTGAAGCAACTTTTGAGACTTTGTGCTCAAATTTGTAAATCATATTTTGTTGAATGAATGAGAAGCAGGTTATTTCAGACTTTGTGTTGAGATTGTTTGTGTTATTTAAGAAATGGTTCTTATGTCCTTTTTCCTAGTAATATCTTATTTATCTGATTTAATAAGCAAAGTGGGTGTGTTTATATTATCTAAGGGCATTTCTAAAGGGTAGAAGATAGACTTTGAGCTATTTTTATCTTTTAGATTCAGTTATCTTTTGTAGTTTCAGGCGGAGACTTTGTGCTTTGTTTTATTCTATGGTTACATTTGTTTCGAATCGATGGAAGAAACTATGGAAGACTTTGTGCTTACGTGGGTGTTCTTGTGGGCTTTGTCACTTCAGGCGATCTCTTGCTCTTCGTTTGCTACCATTATTGAAAGAAGAGGAGTGTTGTTAGCTTAAGACTAGGATTTTCCCTCTTTTGTTCTTTATACATTACCTCTGAAAAAAGAGAGGTAGATGCTGTTATACCACCCCCATGTGTTATTTTCTGCTTAATTATATACATATATCTAGCGCGTAAGTATTTATAGGGAACCTCCCCTTGATGAGAGGAGAGATTTACTTCATCCAGATCTGGTAAACCCATACTATTCATGGTGTAAATCTCCCTATGCTATGGTTGATATACCTATTTTGTCATCAGTTAGTTGATGACAAAATATTCACCCAACAGAAGGAAGCCTTTGAGGAATACAATTAGGTCAAGCTAGAAGTTCATGAAAGTAAGGAGCATCATAGAGATCAATATGATCTTGATCTGGTTGTAGATGTGTTTGGCTAGAAAGAATGAAAGTTTTATGACTCCAAACACTTACTCCATCATGGTTCAATTGAAGGTAAAGTTGATAAGAGTTTCATGATCCCTCAAGAGTAGATTGAGAAGTGTCAAATGAACATAAAAGATACTAGGTAAGTTACAATGTTAAATTAGCCTCAAAGAGAGATAAAGGGGTCATTCAAAGGAATCTCAAGTGATGCACTTATATCTAGAAGAGGTTTCATAGGTGGTAAGACATTTGATCACTTTCATAAGTAAGTTTTATTTTAAAAAAATCCATCATATGGTGATTTTTTTTAATGGATTATTTGTGACTCTAGAAGCATTATTTTTGACCCTGTTTGAATCAAGAAGAGCTATTTCATCACCTCAAACATGTTTTAAACTATGTACATAATAAGTTAGGTATGTTTTTTTGAGTCTTTTATTGTGTGGTTTTCCTTAAATGCATTTGGCATAATGTTTACTTCTTGTTGTGTGGTGTGGTGTGAGTTTGAGTCTTATAGAGGCATGTTAGTTTTAGATTGTAGTCTAAGAGTAACACCATTTCCCAATGGGAGGATAAGGCCACTAATCTATCAACATTGTTGGCATGCCACCCCTATAAATCACTAATTTGTTGACTATTTTTTTTACCCCAAATTATAAATGGTCAACCCCTATAGGTTGAAATTTTCATAGGGTTATTAAATCTTGTATATGGTCTTAAAAATGTCTTTTTATGGTCCTATACGGTCTTCATGTGGTCACATTAGTCATTGTCTAGCTTTGTCCAAGGTTTGGTCTCATGTGTACTTATCTAGTCCTATGGGTCATTTATAACATATTGGTGTTTTCAAGTGTGTTCAAAGGTTTGACATGGTATTGAGCCATTATAAAAGGTTTTTGATGTGCCTTGAAACATATATTGTCATGTATTAACCTTTTAAAATGTTGACATGTGCCACAAAGTCTTTTTGTCACCATTTTAGCTAATTTGGAAAAGTGGTATGAACAAATCCAAAAGGAAAAAAAATTAAAAAATCATAATATCATACCTCATGTTAGATAAGGGTTATATATGGTCAAATACTAATAAACCTATAGTTCAACACCTAAATTAAGGAAAATACTCCTTTATAGGCACTTTTGGGCACTTGTACGGCCTTAAGAGATAAAATTATAGGTGAAAATGGTTTTATAGATTATATTTAAATTTAAAAGGTTATTTTTAAGATTTTGATCAAGTTTTAGGTCTAAAAAATTCATTAGACACTCTCTCTCCTCCATCGCTAATTTCACAAGCTTAGAAAGGCAAAACTCAAATGTATGGTATGACTAGGAGAGATTAATTTGGAGGTTTAAAATTTAGGAAATGGTAGTGGTACTAATGAGATTTAATTTATTGACATTATTTTTTATATTAATGTCCCCTTATTTATAAAAAATCACTAAGGGTGACAATAGGTCACTATGCCTTGTCTATTCAAGTAGGGTCTAGTTTTGGTCTTGTTTCTTCATGTCAAAATTTGATGGAAGAGAATGGTTTTATGGAGTATTTTCAGAGGACAAACGAATTATTTTAATGGTAGTTTAATCAAAAAATTTAGATTCATTAAGTTCCTTCATCAAGGAGAAAGTGTCTCAAGTGTATGTAGTTTTAATCACCCCTGCTACAAGTGTTTGGTTTTTAGAAGGATTTTCACTTTCAGAGGTTTAAAGTAATTTATTTTTAATAAAAAATCCCGCATTATCTGATGATTCATGTTCTCTCTCTTTCTAAAATTTGTTCCTTAAAAATTTCCTTTCAAGAGACAACATGTTTCACACCCTTTGGAAACATGGTATATCCATCAATGGCTCTCTACAATACTAACTATCAATCTTTGCCCAATTAGAAATAAACATCAATGATAAACATGAAAAGATAAATATTTACAAAGTTATAAAATCAAGGAAGTGAGCATGAGGCTTAAGTGCATTTTTTATAAGGACTTGGATGTGTTTCATTTACCCACAAGTCTTCAAACATGTAGGTGGATCTCCATGGACTTGGGTTTCATTTTGAGAGTCTTTTGGTAGTAGATAAATGAACATGAAATCACAAACATTCATGTGACCTTGAATTATTTCACCACATTCATTATAAGTCATGATAAAACCAAATAATTTATTTTCTATGTATATACCTTGTATAGGACCTGACTGTACACACAGTCCATACATGTGAATGGGCACATTTGATATTGTATAGTGTTTAGCTAGAGCTCATCAAAATATTTAGAGAATGATGGAGAATTGAAAATGAGTTGATACAAATCCAAGTCCAAATACTTAAGGAAGTTATTTTTATAAGTCTCTATAAGTAAAAGATAGACTTTCAAGTCTTTAACTTATAGGTCCTCTTTTTGAACAAAATAACTAATTGCCATGGAGGGAGACTTGGTTAGAAACATGACACATGGATCAATGAAAATGAGAGAGGATCCAAAAACCAATAAAGATATCTAAGCTAGTTGAGATCCATAAGGGGTTGAGGGGACTAAGTTCAAAACACTAAAAGAGTCTATATGACAATACTCATATATAGGTCTGAGTTTCAAGACAAAAAGGTAAGGGTTGGTAATATTCTATGAAATTGTCAATGGAATTTTTAGGATAAGGATAAAGGAACTTTAAATTAAATATATTAATTTTATTTGTCAAAGACCTAGTTCAAGTAGGTCAATGCTCAAGGCTTAACAATCTAATCTCACAAATAGTCATCTACAACCATGTGATAGATATAGGCAAGAAACAAGTCTATGCTTGGAGAGATGTAGGGTTTGTAAAAATTAAAAAGGTTATGAACCCTCAATAATATGGTTTTCACATCCAATAACTTGCATCGTAATTCTAAACTCCTAGGACACAGTCAATATCCTAAGAACTGACACTTACAAATATGCTTAGAGAGGAGTAAGATGGAGACTGCATTTTTGTGGAATCATAGTGTCTTGAGAGGGAAAAATAAGGAATATAAAATCCAAATAATATAAAAAAGTAATTTAAAGGTTCTAGGATTGGTAAGTGGAGTTCTAAAGCCCAAAATTCACTCAAAATTTTCCTAATGACCACCTATAGGTTAGTCTAGACAACTCATACTAGTTTCAATATTTGAGAATAGGTAGAATGTATAAAGGAAAAATTGGATCCTATTTTAGGTAGATGAAAAATATGTAGAGATAATTTTAAGTAAAAACAAACATAAGAAAATTTAGATAATAATTGTCTATATATAGGAATCATTTTGACCCTACCTACACAGTCAAATGGGTGACAACAGCCCTGCTTGCCCTCATGAGTGATTTTATTTTTTTTGAAAGAGTTGAAGGCATATGAGAGGTTTAAGGAAAGGTAAAACATTTGAATATGGTTTCATATATACTGTAGGATCTCATTTTTATCTTCAAACCCAATAACCAAAGATGAAAATGATTATAAGTCCTATTTAGGCATGTAAAGCCTACTAATACATAAGTAGACCATAGGTGCAGCCGTAAAGAAGGAATTTTGACCAAGGAGAAATAAATACCTAAGGAAATTGGAATATATAAAATATATTATAAATACTTAATAGGCATTCACAATAAAAAAAAAGGAAAGTGCCATTTAGACTCTTAAGACCGCCTTGAACTTCTCTCATACTAGAATGTAGCCCAATGCTAGAATTTCACTCACTTATTGAGACCACGACACCATACATATAGAAAAATGACTTTAAAATATCATATTTAGGTCATCACACTTCAATATTATGTCATAAATTTTTGGTTTAGGTCTATCACCTGTATGAACAAAGGCTAAGACTATCAACCCTTTTCTTATGCCCTGTTTGCGGACTAAGAGTCAAATTATTACACTTAGTAATGTATGGAAAATATGCATGGGAACATGAAAAACTAGGGATAGTTTGGGGGGGATAGTAAAATTTAATTTTTTTCATTGGTTTAGGGGTTGAGGGCCTAGGGTTTATGAACAATCATTAAGAACCTAAGCCACTCTAAACCCTCCCAAAACCCTAGTAAAGACTTGATGTAGACTATTGGTCTCCAAAGCACATGAGATGACCTGATTTGATCATAAAACCTCTTGAAAATTTTTATAGACTCTAATAAGGTTAAAATAATGTACTTCATCTATACTTGTAGTTGTACATACTGTATTAAATACATTCATTTTGTAAGGTTTTTAGGTATTTTATAAGGTTTTGAGAAATGGAGAACTTGAAAACTATTAAGAGAGGTCATTTGGTATGTATTTAATATATTAAAGCCTAAAAATACATATAGGACATGCTATAAGTGATCAAAAAAACTTCATTTTTTAAGGCAATCTTCAACATGCTCAAAATGAGACTAGGTTTCAATACCATTTCATGATTCTCACACTTCTAGAGGGTTCAGGACATAAAATTTGTCATGGAGGTTGGTGAATATATATATATATATATATAAAGTTAATCAAATTATTTTTTGTGGTTTCAAATGTGTGGGAGAGATCTGGAGTAAAAAATTAGGATTTTAGATAAGGAGGCTGAATTGAGGCCTAATTGAAAAGAGAGAAAGGCAAAAAAAAGATACTTCCACTTACTCTAAGGATCTAAAACTTGGAATGAAATTTTAAATAAATAATATGTCCTAATATATTCCATTATCTAGTAAATAAAATTTATACACTATCCTACATAAGGAGGTTTACATGATTTTAGGGCTAGAAGGAAAATAGGCCTAACGAGAGCTTGAAGAGTAAAATGGAGACTTGGGAGTTGTTTCAAGAAATAAAATGGATTGATTTAGGTTTGATAAGGTATTTTAATTCCTTTATTTAAATTTAATTACTTGAATAATATAAACTCAAGTTTTGAACCACTTGGACAAGGCTAGGCATGGGAGATGAAGTTTCAAGACACCTAAGCATATAGATGATGATTTCCACTAAAATGTTAGACTAGTGAAGTTTATAAATGCATTGAAGGTGTCAAATGAGATTTTTTAAATTATCTCATGGTGAATTTATGATGAAAAATTCAGTTTTTCACTCTTCTTATGCAAAAAAGGGTAGTTTTGAGGAGTTGTGCAAGGTGTCAAGTTGAGTTTCAAACTCCTAAGCCACTTGGATGATGGAGAATATTTATAGGAGAAAACATGTCTTTGGAAGTATATTATAACTATTAAATAAATATTTTATTATTTATGACTCACAATAGACACTTGGTAACCTCCTCCTCTACACTCTTTTCTCTTTATTTTCCTCATTTATCTATATAAATTACCACTTTTGGCCTTGTAAGATATCCAAATTTGGTATGGAAAATCCCTGCTAATTTGACTACTAATTTTTCCTTTGAATAAAATATTTCAATCTAGTTTTAATTTCTCAAATTATTATGTAAGTGTGTGAATTAGTTCATAGTTGAATGACAAGTGATAGTTATCTCTCCTTGTGTTCATCTCACTCTTCAGGCTTTATGCAAGTAATCAACCTTCTAATAGGTCACATGATGTGTAGTTAGTTGTTTTGTATGTATTTAAGTGTAAGGAAGATTATTAGTGTCTATGATCAGACCTAATATTAATATACCTTGAGAAATACATTGCATCCTACCTTCATGTTGAAACATTTTTTTTAGGAGAACCTTGAGTGTTGAGAATAATTTTGTGAATTGCCTTTCACAGTGTAAGTTCAAGTAGGTTTGTAAAGTTAATATTGGTGAATCACCTTTTTTAGATTAGTGTTAATATCCTTATATCCATTTTCCTTCAAATCAAGTATATTAGTGGTTAGTTATAGGTGTTGTGCAAGGGGAGCTATCCCTCCAATCTTGATATTCAACTCTATAATAGGTTACCCACAACCTTGAGGTGTTTCCATGTTACATAAAATTTAAGGAGCCTAGAATAGACCTCCTTAAGGTGAAAATTTGATTGATAACAATTCCTATTCATCTCATTCAAAAGGTAAGGTACTCATTACAATTTTCAAGGAGTGGGTGGACATCTTTTTAGGATGGAAACCAACATGTCCTAACCAATAAAAGGCTAGGAATAAGATATTTAAATCAATACATGGAGGATATGTTAGTAATATGGAAGAAGCAAGGGGTACAATCCCATGAATGTCAATTAATCTCTTCAATCCCAAGTCAGTCCTCTTTATTATAAACCTCATCCAAGCTATAATATATCATTATAAAATTTAAGATAAGCAAAAGCCTATACCTATGAAATCTCCTTCTCAAGAACCTCCTCTCATTCCCATCCAAAATCATAAAAAGGAAGAGGTGTTAGAGGTTAAGTCAAGAAGGTTTTAAAGCTACCCAAGCTATTCATCCATCCATTAAGTTGTAAAAAACCATTAAGATGAAGCTCCTAAGTTAAAAATTTCATGTTGGAAGTAATTGGTAGAGTTATGGGGAAGAACGATGAAAAAATGACTAGATTTTGAAATTGAAGCTAAAGAAGAAATTTTGCCTATACCTACTCCATCCATCTCTCCTCAATAACCCCAAAAATTCCCATCATGAAAGTTTATCCAATAAGGCATCCAAAGTAAGAAATAAGTCCTTGTTGAGAAAGATGGAGACCCAAACACATCAAAGGTTGTGGGATTGATTTATGGATGGAAGGAAAAGAATGAGGAAGCTATTATTTTTTTTTAAATTTTTTCTCCTTCCAAGGTCTTCTTGATAAGACTATTGATGAAAAAATCTAAATATTCAAGAGTGCCTACCCAATCCCCAAGCTAATTCATGAACCTATTCATCCCACTTTATCAAATGAACAAATTTTCCCTCCCACCATATCCCTTTTGGAAGAAAATATGATTGCATGGAGAATATATGAGAATCCAAGTGAAGAGACTAGTGCTGCAATTGAACATGATGAGGAAAATTCAAGTGAACATGATCAATAAATCATCATTGGTAGTACTCTTGGTGAAGAGAAAAAAAATAAGTATTTAGAGATGAAGGGAATGGTGATCTTGATGAAGTGGTAGTAGACTTTGAAGGAGAGAACACTCCTAAAAATGAACAAAGCACAAATGAGATAGTTGCAGTAATTACCCAGCCAGTTAGTCATTTTAATGAGATTATGGATGATCAAGAACAATAATTCTTAGAGCCTCTTGATGAATTAGAAAAACTAGCTATAATAGAGGTGCATTTGGATATCTTCCAAGATGTCTTAAGTGGTAAAAAAAGGTAAAATATTTTTTTGAACTCTCTCATTTATTTGAAAATGATGGCCTCCTTTATTATTACAAAGAAGAAATAATTGAATTGGAAGTATAAGAATCATAAGCAAGATTTTTCATAGGGATTATCAATAAAAGGTTTGCAACTGATCTTGAAGTAGAAAAGCTCCTAAGTGAATAAGATAAGGTTTTGAGTGGGATTGAAATAGTTTACAATGATAAAGAGAAATAGTTTGAGAGAGTATAATTAAAAATACACCATGATCACATGAAGGATTTTAAAATTCTTGATATTAATATGGATCTTAAAGATAAATATGAAGATGTGATTCAAGTTGAACTTCCTCAAGATGCTAGTCAAGAAAATGTTGAGAAGATGTGGTAACAACCCAATGAGTTGGTCAAAGAGATGGAGGTTCCTATTAAACCAATAGCTAATGAAGATATTTTCAAACATATGAAGGTTGTTGAAATCAAAGTGAATCATGATAAGGATGTAACTAAGGTTTTAGTTTTTACAAACAAGCTAATAAAATATTTGAATCAGACATGGCAATTATCCCATGAAGCCGTTATGGGAGTTGAGATCCTAGACAAGCCCATCACCTTTGAAGATCAAAGTAAAGTTGCATAAATGATTTATAACCTTCCAAGTAACAATCATGATGATCAAAGTCACATCATAGTAGATATAAATGTGGTAGAGATATATCCTCAAGGTGGCAGTCATATGAAAGATTCCTTCTCAAGTCAACATGAAGAGGTTTTAGATGACATGTGGTAGCAATATTTGGATATTTGTAATGAATTTGAGGATATTAAAGAGTATTTATCTTATATTGGGTAGTTGAAATATGTTTTTGAAGCTAATCTCCTCTTTGAAGAGCAATGTGAGAGTCACCAAGAGGCTATTCAAAATAAAACACACCATTCATGGAGCCACTAGAAGCTAAAGGTGATGCTGCCCCTATGAGTCAAGAGGTGACTATTTTTGAGGTGAATTCAAACATCAAATAACAACACAGGATGATTCTTGGGACACAATATGAATATGTTTTTATAGGAGACATGTTTAATGCTATTGACTCACTTGAGAGTATGCCAAATGAATTGAAAAGTAATAGGTCTAACACATCAAACATCATGATCAAAAGGCAACCCGCTCTACATCATTTTCTATCTCATAGGGGAGGTGTTTAAAGAATTTTTCCTTTTGATCTTGGAAGAATATGCCTTAAGTTTAGTTTTTTTAGTAATGTTCTTATGTTTTTATTTCCCTAAGTGTTTTGTAACACAAGTGTGTGTGTCTTGCTTTAGTGTGTTTTGGAGGTATTAGTTATATTTTCTTGTCCAAGGCATTTTAATAAGGTCCAAGGTCTAATCAGATATGAATTTGAATGATAAGTGACTCCATAGTCCAATGGATAAACTAGGCAATTGGTTTAAGGTATATAGTAAGCATACAATCTCAAGAGGTCACCAAAGATGTTAGCCAAAATTGGCTACCATAGGTGAGTATAAAACTTTGTTTTCAAGCCTTATAATCCTATTAATAATCCTTGATAATCATTTTCTTGATGCTATATCATGTGGTAGTGTCTTGAGGTGATGTTTAGGTTGTTTTAGGGTCCTATGCAAGGTCTTGTCCTAAGGTGAAGTCAAAATAATCAGTTGATTAGCTAGTCTTCATAACTTGGTCCTTGATGAGTTTTCAAAAGTTTTTTTGAAATATATTTTGTAAAAATTATGGTGAGTTTTTAAAGATTAAGGTAATTCATAAGAGTCCAATTCATATTTGATTCACATAAAGACATGATATAAGGTGAATTCATTAAAGATCATCAAGAAGGAGGAGTTACACCATGCAAAGGGTGATTACTTAAGGCCATGTGGAATTCATGAAATATTATGTCATGCTCCATGGATTTGTACAAGCTTCAAAATATGGAAAAATATACATTTCTATCGTATATCAACCTCCATTCACTATTTAAAACCCTCAAATATAGCATGATGCACATATTGTGGAATGATTAAGTTATATAAGAACTCTTGGTATGTTAATTTATATTTTTGAAGGGAAGGAACATCTCCATTTGATATTTGGAACAATCTACAATAGAAGATCATAGTCAAGAAGGATTTTGGACGAGTTTTAACTTTTTTGGGTGAAATTAAGCATACCTAGCCAAGAGAATCATAAAACTAGGTTGTGAAGCTCATTAATAGTATCCTCTAACCATATAAATGTCATATCAATGATTAGGAGTGTGTAATAGGTCTAAAAAAGGTAAAAACCTCCTCCATTTCTCCATCAAGCTCTTTGCAAGCTAGTGAAGGCCATTTTCAAATGTTTGGTTCATGAAGGAGAAAATGAGTTGGATAAAATGATCTTAGGGGAAGATAGGGACCCCTATTACATTGAAATTACATGAATTGGGTTAGGTTTTAGCTTTATTAACCATCATTAACAATAAAACTGATCTAAAACCCTCTTAAAACCCCACTAGCTTAGTTTCAAGCAATTTTATGGAATTTTGGAGCTCATTATCAAAATGAAGGATCATTTGAAATATTTAAATATCTTAGTGTTCCCAAAACATCAATTTAAACATTCACTTATCATGTGTGAGCATTGTAGTGGCAAGAAAAGAGACGTGTTTATTGATTTGTGAAGATGGCAAGCAAGATTTGGTTAATTTTTCATGTTTATTGTCTCAAGTGGTCTCTAGACAAATTACACCAACCTCTCATACCTCCATAATAATTAAAACCATCATATATATTATGTATATACATGAATTGGTATAAAATGGCTCTCTTTCACTATTTTTATGTAACAGTCAAGTCTTTTTTGTAGACCTATGGGTCATTTCAACATGAGGATGCTTGAGGGTAAATATATATGATTATTTCAAAACTTATTTAATATATTTACAAGAAACATATATTCTCCAAGTGATCCTCTTGCATTAATGAGAGCACATAGTTCTCAAATGAGAATATTCTAGTGGTAGTTGGACTGTTTGAGCCTTTAAGAAAGTTTGGAAGATATATGGTAAGTCTTGTAATGTTTATTAGTGAGAAGAAATTTAGAAAAAATCTATAAGAAACTCAGATATCTCCCAAAACAATGGATATTACCTATGATAATTTATAACCAGCTCAAGAACAAGTTTGAAATGATGCATACATAGAGAAAGGACACCTACAGACTTGCTCGTAAAAGAAAGTGAAGATGCAAGTTTGGGAATGAAACATGAGGTTTTGAGAAGATATTAAAACTTGATTAGATATTATAAATTGTGTTTGAAATTATCAAACCCTAGAAGAGAGAAAGAAATCATAGTGAGTCACCTCAAAATTCAAATCAATCAGAATAGTACATCTATATGCTCAGCTTGACCATGTTGGGACTATGTGTATTTTATTGAAAAATAATTACAGGTTTGGAGTGAGAATGAAGCCTTGAAAAGTATTATAGGGTATAAGAATGATGCTAGAAAGGTTTCTAGGGAAATCAAGACTCTTATAATGAGAATAAATCATCATTGAAGATAAGACCTATTTTAAAAGGCTTTCTTCCTCTATAGATCCATAGAAGGTTTTGAATTTTAGATCAAATATTTAGAGGATAACTAATGAATATTATTGCTTACTTATCCATAAGTAAGCTAAATTTTCTCTTTCCACTTTGAGGAAGATAATACTTTCAATTGTAATGCTTACTTGAAGAGAAATGCACATAGAGCTGTACACAGTAAAAAATGAACACCTACAGTTAGGGGTTTGAGGGGAATATAGAACATGAAGAGGGTCTTAAAAAATATTGAGGTATATTTAATTTTTCAAAAAGTATAAAATGTGCCACCAATGGTTTAAATTAAGATGAATGTAGAACTACAAGTCTATAGACCTATAAGTCCACATTCTCAAATAAGAGAGACAAATATTTCAAGTAGCATATGAGGTTTGAAGAGATAAATGAAGGATTACAGCCTTAATGAGATGTTGAGAGGGTCTATACGGGGTAGAAGAGGAAGGATAATTGAAGAAGAGACTCATCTTTTGTAACCATTTTTTCAAGAATACAATAAAATATGCAATAAATTTGCATTGAGATTGGAGTTTTGATGAATAAGAGGAGTGTTTATGATTCATAAGAGTCATTTTAAAGTCTTGGTGATGTTTAGATGTTGATATAAAAAGGATGAGAACATCTACAACTATGACACAGTCTTCTTTTACATAGATTTTTGCCTTTTTACCTGGTGAGAGCTCATTGAGAGTGTTCAAGGATAATAAATTATTGGAGGATATGGATAAAGATGGGTAAGACCTCACACAGGTCTTGGTTTGTATTTAAGTGCCCTAAAACTCAAAATTTCCATTTTTGTTTGGTTTCAGCCTCCTCAATCCTATGTTTTTCCAACATAGGGCTAGAAATCTTACAACTTGCATAAATTAAGTTAAAACAAATGAAAATGCATGAAATTTTTCCATATCACCTTATTTAATGTTACAAAAAATATTTTGGAGGTTTTGGAGTAGTAATTTACAACCTTATATAGTCTCTAGTACCATAGGCTTACTTTATGCCTAATTAGGCCTAATTGGGAAAGATGGGTGTTGACAAAGTGGGTTTGAATTGGGAGTTGGTCATGAAATTTTAGGTGAAGATAAAGAAAGATAAAGGGTACCAAAATATAATTTTATTTTTCTTAGAAGTGCTGAAAATATCTCAGACCAAGGATCTTTGTGTACAAACAAGGATATAAAGAATAGGCCTCCAAGAGAGCAAACATGAGAACTATGAAAAAAATTATAGAATAGAGGTGGAAACATAATGGGATGTAGGTACTCAATAAGTTTCTAAGGTTTTTAGACTCTAATAAGATGATTTGTCATTTCCTAATCAATCCAAGGGGATTTTTAATGATGAGTCATCAAACCAAACAAAACTCTTAGGCCACCTCAATCAAGTCATCATCAAATAAGGAACACATATGTTAAATAGAGACTTCATAACTATCCTTTGGTAGTTGCTCTTATTTTTAACTTGTTGATGAGTGATTTACAACCACCATTGGCTCTTAACACCTCTCTTATCTCTCTCACTCCTTTCTCTTATATGTATACCTAATTTTAGCATTATAATGGATCCTTCTATTAGGGGTATGAAGTAGCCCTAATTTTTTGTATTCTTATTGATCAATAATATGACTAGTTTTTCCTCCTTCTATGGGTGTATATAGCGTGAAGCATTGAATGGTTGATCTATATAAGTGTAGACTTAGCTCAACTTGCTTTGTTGTCTTATTCTTCTTACCTTCTTGTAGTTTGTTTCTCTATTAAAGGTTGTGAAGAGTGTCATAAAGGGTTTCATGTGGATTATAAGTGGAAAACATTTTCCATTCTACTCTCATATTTCCTCACCTGTTTAGAAATCATTGATGTGATAGGTTATTTTAGGAGAAGTGTATGTTATTGCAGTCTTATAGGTCTTAGTGCACATGAAAATCAGTGGTAGTGTTTATAATATTTGGTGTATCACCTCAATTTTAATTTATAGGTTTATTTATCCCTTTTCCTTGCAAGCTAACAGATTAGTGATTGGTTCTAAGTGATGTATCAAAAGAGCTATCCCTATAAAGAGGTTATTTTCAGCTATAAGGTCACCCACAACCTTTGAATAATTCCCATGCTATCACTTAAGTGAGGATGCTTGAACACCCTCATCAAGGGTGTAAATTTTGTTAATAACAATATGTGATAATGAAAAATCATTCATGAACAAAGAAGTCAAGGCCCTTTTCACTACCTACAATATAAAACACAAGTGGTCCACCTCATACTACCTGTAAAGTAATGGCCAAGTGGAGGTAATGGATACAAGTATTTTTAAAATCCTTAAATGAGTTGTCAACTTAGTTGTTTGTGAATGTAATACATAACTTTATCCTATCTTTTGGGCATATTACATTAGCATTCACATACCCATAGGGGTAACCCCTTATTCACTTTTTTATGATAGTGAGTCTATTTTACCTATAAAAGTTGAGATTACCTCTTTACCCACATCATTACAAAATATTAATAATGATGAGTCTGATTGCATTTAATGCCTTAGTGAACTTGATCTTCTAGATGAGAAAAGCCTCAATACTTTAAATCACCTACATGTTTACAAAATTACCTTCATCATAGTTATATTAAATGGATTAAATCTAGGGAATTCGAAATTAGAGATCTTGTTCTCAAGGAAAACCAATGAAATACAAATGTATGAATGGAAAATAAAAGAAAATGTGAACCCAATTGGTTGAGCCCATATGTCATTGTTACCAAGTATGGATATGGAGCTTATAGGTTGGCTACTGAAGACATAGAGGAGCTTGATGAGCCTATGAACATCATGTACCTTAAAAAATTATATGATCAAGTTGAAATAATGTTGTTGTATATACTTATGTGTCAAAAAATAAAAAAAATAAAAAATAAAAAAATCAAAAAAATCAAATAAAAGAGAAAAGAGAAAAGTAGTGCATCCAAAAGTGAAAACTAGTCTACTAGCACTTTGGGAAAGTACGATGGTGAAAACCAAAATTATGGCACCATGAGTAATATGATTTCTATATCTACCCTAGTTATTTGGGTGCATCCCATTGCAATTATCACTTGTATATTCTTATGTTGCTACTTAACTTTCCATCCACCTATGACATCTTAGCTGAGGTCTTGATCCTTGTAATTACATAACTATGTCCTTACTCATATTTTAAGGAATGTCTTATATGTGAACATTTCTATCACATTTGATTTCATGCACACTTTATCTAAGCCATTCAACTACACATAAATAGTTTACCCATACATGTGTACGAACCCATATATCTTTCCAAAAAACATAATCATTTACTCATTCATTTTATTAGGAGGGAAATCACACATCTATTCATACACACATAAAAATTCATCAATAAAATAAATTTTCTCATCCATTCCCATATTAGGAGAACTACATCTGGATTGATATCCTCACATGAACTTTTTCCATGATAGATTTTGTAAGCAGTGTTTAGAGACATGGAGTCTCTAAGGACAACTCAACCACCATCATCCCCATCATCCCATTCCCCCAAAAGCATGGTTTCATTATTTCACATTACCATCCAAAACCATATGGTTATCTTACAGCTTCCTCATTGATCATTCAATGTTGTCATGGTTATTTCCTATCAAAGGTTTTAATCCAACCCTAGGATGCTTTATCGAGTCATGTGTTTTATCTAGGTATTATTTATTTTAGTTTTTGATTTTGCTTGTGTGTGGTCATCATTTGATTAGTATTATGTGTATTTTAATTTACTTAGGATTAACATCCTTGAATCTTTTACTTATATTTTTGTTTTAAATTTTTATTTTAGTATGTGTGTGTGTCACTTTTACCTCTCTTTTACTTATTTTCTTTTTGATATTTTGTTGAGTTAAGATCATTATGTGCATAAAAAATAATGTGTTTATGGTCTTTTATATCATGATGCATTAAGTTAGGGACAAGTGAATATTTTAGTCCTTATGCATATGAACACAATAATCATCATGTTTATTTAATATCATTGGTGTATATTGTTCTATGCTATATTCAAAATTAGGTTGCTCAATCCTTACTTGGTTATTAATGTTGGAATTCTAATGCAAAATAAAATAAACAAATGGAAATTATCAAACCATTCACGCATCCATAAATTTTTCCATTTTATACCATAATAAAAGTTGAAAGGATTAATATGTGCTATAATAAATCAAAAGTAGGAGAGTAATTACCATATCATATCTATCCATCTAAGTCATCTACTATACATGAAAAATTAAAATACATCCATAATTCTAAAACATATCCATATCCATAACATAAGAACAATGGCAAAAATTAAATTATATATGTATGTATGTATGTATGCATCAATTGTGTCATGATTCCTCAATATAGTGATATATATCCAAAATGTATACATCGATATATCATATAAAACATCTCATATCTCTCCTTCACCCTTCGATGGGGAATCTATAATTAGATTCAGATCATGTCATTATGTTGTGCTCCTCAGAGGACTATGACATGCTATGTTGCATTGCCTATACACCTCTCAGACTCTACTATTTACACTTATCTCCTTGACAAATACCTCCTAGTATAATACTTCCTAAATGAAGGTGCTCATTATGACTATGGAGCTGCTCCCTCATATAAGCTCCTATAGTATGCCACCTACTCCATGGATATTATGACCTTGTATAAATCCACTAACTATCTTGATACTATCAAAATATCTCTCAACTTAGCCACCTAAATACATAATGTGTCCCTCTCTTTCCTATATCTCTGAGTCAGATCTATATCATTAAGAGTCTATGTAGCTACATCTTATGTGCATAACCTAATTAATAAAGCACACCCCTTACCTTGCAATATTTTTACCTCAAATTGGAGCCTATCAACCTCTCCCTATAGTCATATAATCTCTATAGATCTTAGAACTAGTAGCATATCTTGGCCATAAACCTCTCCCTATAACCTATCAACCTCTCCCTGCAAACCTAAAATATCAATATAACAAGCCCTAATCTCATCATAAAATCTATCCAAAAGCCTATGATCCTCTAAAAATATCACTAGCTTTGATGGACTACTTCTATCTCCTCCCTCTATCTCCATCTCAATAATATGTCTCGTATCCGTGTCACCTCCATCACCCTCCCCATCACTATTAATGACTATTAAAGGTATCTCCTTTCCTCCTACTAGGTCCTCTATAATATGTCTCATCCCTGCATCCTCTCCAAAATATATTCTAGTGTCATCTCTAATATCTACATCCTTTAGATGTGTAAGATCCCTCCTAGGTCTCCTCTATCCATCCCCTACCTAGACCATAACCCATATTTGTATACCACCTCTCTATGATGTAATTTCCCTACTGATCCTCACACCCAATCTTGTTCATTATGGATGTCTAGCCAAAATCACTACCAACCTCTATCTCTATGTCTACATAGGACCATATGGTATTGACAGCCTTGTAGGCCAATTTATAGCCCACCAATTAGTATAATCATCTATTATCCATGCATCAATCACATCCTTGCTTTGTGAAAATATAATTTTATACAATGTGTCCAATTGTGCTCAACAATCCTAGTATCAATATATTATCCCCACTAAGATCTTTTTCTCTCATCAATGTTATAAAAATATGTGGTCTTATAGGAATATGATGTCTAACACCAAACTATCATAAAACTCTATCTAGAATATATCACTTAATAACATAATCATGCGTACCCATGATATATCACTATGTCATCATGTAGTCCATATATAGTCCATATTATGCCCACTAAAAGTCAATCTCTCTATAGGGTCTCCATGTAATATGATCATCTCCTATTTTGTCTATCACCCTCCTATACTAATCTAAGTCACCTAAATGTCATCTTTATGCACATATAATAGTATTACATCTATATGCAATAGGCTTATCCTTTGATCACATGCTCATGTGCCCTATGTGATGCTCTACTACAATGTGCTCCCATGCCAATACTTGTAAAAGTGTCAATGACCCAATCTATCTCCTTTTAACATAAACCGCATGGTGTAAATCTCTATACAAATGTACAAATACATAGAGTCCCAATGAAAATATCTCACCCATATTAATCATATCATATATCAAATCTATAAGTCCAATGAGGCATAATATCCTTCTCTTGTCAAGAATCATAATGCCACTGACAACAACCATGAATATAATAGTCAATGCATTTATCTCGAAGTCAATGAATTTATCAATGTCAACTCCTTCTTTGATGATCAAGATGAGATCCTCTCCAAAATTCATGTATAGTGTAACCACTTATGATCCTACCCCCTGTATACTCATTTACCCTATATCAGTCCTCCATACATCCTCTAGCATGATAGTCATCTCACCCATAGATATTTGAAACATACAAGTATCACTATTCTATCTTTCTACTAATGCAATCAATAGCGATCTATCCACTTGAATCTCAGGCATCTCAATAATATAATATAGTCTAGTAGCCTATAGAACCCTGATCTAGTACTTAGTGAATCTCATGATCCATGATAAATCTCTTAATCTATGCTCTCATGTAGCCATAATTGGTAATACCTCTAAAATAAAATACATAATAGTGCAATGTAAACTATCCAATTTCTCATAAAACACTCATCATTTTCATCTACTACCTCTATCACTTATTCATCTATAAGCAAATCATGTTTATTCCCTAACTCACAAACACTATAATTTAACCTAACAAATTCACCACTTCATTTGATGATTTCACTACTAGATTGCATGTTTTCACTGCATCCTCAATGATTTTTATAATGAAGTCTAAAATTTCATAATTCCCCTTTTTTTCATTTAAACCAAATGGATTCACTACTGCATTTGGCAATTTCATTACTAAAATATACAATTTCATCATTGTAGTTAGTCAATTCACTGAACCCCTTTCTTAAATTTATTCTAACGATTTTGCTACAAATTTTAAAAATTTAGCTATATCTTTGGATGATTTCTCAATTACCATCATTGAATTTTCTACCAAAATCACTAATGGGAAAATTTTAAAATCATTTAACCTAATTTTAACATGCAATAAATTACTTATAAACAATTATGTAAAACTCAAAATAATACCTAACAATTTCCTTATCCTTTTTAGCCTCTGGTATCTCCTCACTCACTCTCTCCAATGTTGGTTAAAGGGAATGTGGTTTATTTTTATCCATAACCCCAAAGTGAATTCACTCAACCAAACTCTATTCATAAATAACACAAAAATCAATTTGCACAAATTATTTTCAAACTCCACCTCCCTTTATTTACAATCTGCCCCCTATTAAAATATTTTCCCCTCCATCCTATAGTTTTCACTTTTTCCAATAATTTTTCTCAAAAATTTAGACCAACAATTAATCAACATGCTAAAATCTTTAACATTACTTGTAAATATCAATCCTATAGTTTTTTATCAAAATTGAAAAACTATATTTTTTTTGAACTCAAAGCTTACCATCATTGAGATATATCATTCCTGCATCGACTCATGCGACCCTAAGTTTTGAGCACCATCCAAGCATGCAATATATGAATATGAAATATTATTTTTTTGATCTATTCTCTAGTTTCTAACTAGGGGTAAAATATTTTACACATGCTTTAAATGTGTAAGTACAGTATGGATCTCTAGTACTTAGATTAATTAATGGTATTCATCAGGCCATTTTATCATTTTCCTTCATTCATTTTGAGTGTTCATATACATTCCCACATAAATAATCAAGGGGGAATCATCACATTCATTTTAATTTATATGGGGCAACCTTTTCTCCATAATTGTCATTGCTCTACTTTTCTATTCTTTGAAATGGTATTGCTTCACAACACTATTTCAAACAGGGGCAAATGTAGACACCTAAATTTCACCATTTAGTGTCAAAATTAACTTTGAAATGCTAACCCTTCCTCTTATAAAATTAAAATTCAAATTAACATTGTTTTCTTCTAAAATTCAAATAATTGAATAATTATTAATTAATTAATTATGCACACCTTTTCTTCCATAAATAATTAATAAATATGGATTTTCCACCTTACCTAGACAACTTCCACATTTATCGAAACCATGTGTTGACTCATCCAACAACCCTCCTCAACTTCATCAACTACCTTGTGAGTCACCTTAGAATATTTTAACCTCCTTGACCCGTTCTTGATGACTCACTCAACTAACTCCCCTTTCCTCTCAACTTGTGGAATTGGTCATCATTCTCATGGATGAGGACTAATTATCCACTATTGATTATTTGAATAATTGGAAATATTCAAACAATCCTCCACCATTTGATTAACCTCCTATAAATATATAAATAGACATGCAATCCATCACTTTCATCCATCCTCACTTATGATAATGAAGTGATATTGAATTCTCAAGTGACTCCAAGTGAATCCAAGCTCTCAAAAGTCCATTTGCATTCCCAAATGCTGTCCAATTCCATTTTACATTGGATAAGGATTGATTAACCACATTTAAAGAGTAAGTCACTTTGAATCATAATGTAGGAGGCTCACGATACTTTGGTTGTGTAAGTTTGTGTTTTTATTTCCTTTTATTTGTCATTCTATCCTAAAGTTGATTTGAGTTTAGATTATATTTAATTTTTAATTGATATCTTAGACTATTTTCATTATATATTTCCATTCAAATAGATCCCATGGATCACATATTCTTAGACTCCATTGCATGAACTTCAAGAATCACATGGCTTTGAGTTAATTGAATGTCATCAACTAATGCTCTTATTAGTCATATATCACACATAAATAGGGCCATCCTCCATTAAGATTAACATCCATGTGATTCCAAGCTGATTAGATGATGTGAATTGTCACACTCACAAAGCCTTACAATCATGGACTACCTTACATATTAAAATAACTACATCAAAATCTGCTATACTAAGTGACTCTTAGTCTATCAGATCACACCACCTATCACATTTTGATTCATGACATAGTCACACAAATTCAAATGGACTCCATAAATATATGATAAGTCTAAGTATCCAAATAAATTATAATTTTTAATGTGGCATATTTTAAAATGTCATGTAGTTGAAAATTGACAATGAAGGAGTTTGGAAAATTTGAAAACTCCAAGAGCCCAATCCACTGATGAGATTCCACACGACTAGTTCAATTGGGAAGAAAATATATAAATAAAGGAGGAAACTCATAATATTTAATATGATTTGTGTACTTCTAAGAAAATGTGGTGGACATGTGTTTGTATGCACACAAAATTTATATAATATAACACTTTTGATACAAATTTGATGATGATGTAATGACCTACTATTTTGTGCTCCACAAGGAACTCTCTAGATTTAATCCTTCCTTATACCTTCCTATTCCTCCGTTGACTCCTTTTGGTCCCGTTGATTCTAACATTCCTAGTTATTTTCATATTATTTCAAAAATTGACCATAGATGATGGAACTACTGCTCCAGGTAATGAAATTGCCTTATTTTGTTAGGAAACCACCCTCTTTCATTATGAAATTGCCCCTTTATTTTACACAACTATTATGGCAGTTGTGTAAGTTAAGAGGTGATTTTGATTCTAAGAGGTGGTCTTTCATTAAAATTTTGCTAGTCTTATGATGTTAAGCAGTGGGGTTTTCAGATTAAGTGATGGTTCTACAACTTCCCTTACATAGAGTGACAATCATATCACAATTGAAATGCCTTCCAAAATTACTTCTCATGACTCTAGTTTTCATGTTATTTGCATAACTAACATCTAGTTTCTTATTTTAAGTACCTTGTGTTCACCTCCAATTAGGCTATATTGACTCCCTTTTCTATTTTTAATCCTCTTCATTTCCTCTTAAATTAAACTCACCATCACACTTAGTTGAACTCCTCCATGCAAGCTCCTAGATTTTCATAGAAGAAGGCCAATTTTGGCCTGATTTTAGATTCAAAAATTTCCATTAGAAGTTATTATTGAGAATATTTTACAGCCATACCTTGATATAATTATCAGAATATTCAACCTCTATTTTTTGAGTCAACTACATAGTTTCAAGTGAAGAAGTGTTCTTGGTGAAAGCAACACAAACTTTTCAAGCCAAAAGATTAGCCAGCTTAGTTCAGATACTCTCCATTTATGGATTGTGTCTCCTCTTTTCCCATCTTGTTTAAGAGTTTATGCATCCTCTAGCTATAAAGTTTACATAATTTATATAAGAGCATATGAATCTATCATATCAAGGATTCTTGTATCAACACACCCACATGTACTTTAACTAATTTATGTCAGAATTAGGTTAGAGTTCTATTGATTTCCATTATTTGTTTTCTTTATTATATTAGATTTAGTGTAGCTTGTTTTTGTGTTAAATTAGTTTTCCATATATATGAAAATAAGAAAATTTTATAGTGAAAGAGATCTATCTATTTTCATTTGTCTTTGCTACAAAAATATACCTAGTTTTTATTTATACTTGCATCTCAGTAGATTAGTTTCCTTCCCAATTTGTAATAATTTTTTTAAATCATCCTAAAAAATATATTAGAAGGTATTTAATTATTTCCATCCAAGAGAATATTCCTCTTTCAAGATCTAAATGAGTCTCTTGCACTCCAAAAAATTATTTAGTCAAACATAGAAAACTATAGGTGCATACACGATAGTAGTAGATTACTAATAGTATTTGTTTTTGAAGGGTTGAAAGCATTATCATTTTATTCTTCCAAAACTATAAAATTTAAACTTACATCTCTTTTTTTTATCCTAGGAAAACATTAAAAAGAAAATGGTTTTGTTTGTGGTAAATTAGAAAGGTTGAAAAGCTAGTTTAGTTTGTTTGTAAATAATAAAATACATAAAAAATGTTTCATTGATGTTGTTTTAAATTAGATTCTCTTATCAAATTAATTGCATGAATATATTAAATTTTTACATTTAATTCATTTTAAATAAAAAAATTAAAATAAATAAAAACATCTCATCTAGTTTGCACACAAGTAGAGCTAAGAAAAATAAGCATCTTGCATAATATCATAGGTTCATTCTCTCCTTATTTGCATATATTAAAAATTTAAAAAGGATAAAAAAATATTTTTGATTTCATTTGCTTTCAAATTTTCTATTCTTTTACTTTCAACACTTCATTTTTAGCAAATAAGCAATTACTTCCACAAAACCAAGAAAAGACAAAAAACAATAAGAACAAATAAAAATGTTTGAAAAGCCTTGTTAAAACATGCAAGCCATATAAAAATCCTTACCAATATGTGTTATAAATAACATCCCATATAATCCTTATCCATTTTCACAAGCACCATACATCAATCCTTGCTTCAACATTCCATCAAGCACACTTTACAGGCCATTGTCTAAACAAGCTCATACGCTTTTCCCTAGATTTCACCTAGTCTTTTTTGAATGACCCTCGCTGAGACACCAGGTCCTATCTATCATGGTCTATTCCCTAGATTTAGAGAATCTAGTCCCACCATAGTCATATAATCTAATAATAGCATTGAGTTGAGACTTGAGGTATTTAGATCCACTCCCATTTCTCACCTCATCATAGATTCTTTACCCGCACTAGAAGAACAAGAATGTATCCTTGATCCACATAAAATTGTACCCCATCATAACATGAGACATCAATATAATGTTATCCAAGCTTAGTATCTCATCCACACTCCCTTTTTCTCCTCAGGTCTAGTTTCATCTTGTCTCTTTCACATTTAGTGTATGACCTTAATCAGGCAGAGTCAACCCAATAGAGTGGACCTTTTACCATGAGTCATCCAACTCAATCTCCTTACTTTCCCCAAACTTATTATTGAACAAGAAATTCACCTTCTTATGATACTAGAGACCAAAGGACCTTGGAAATATGTTTCTACACAAATCGATGCTCTTAATGATCATTGAGATGCTACTAAGGTTTTTTGGTTCCATCACAATAAACCATTACCACCACCTATCCAAAACTTAGTTCCATCAAACAATCAACCAAACCCCTAGCCCATTTATTACATTGAATTCTTTGGATAGACATCATGGAGTTGAGTAAATAGTTTAACATGTGTTAATTCATGTACATATAAATTAGCAAACCTAACATGAAGGACTTCATACATTGATTACTCCTTTATTCCTCTTTTCCTTTCCTTTCTCTATCTTTCCTCTTTACATTTATTCTATGGGTATCCATATACCCCAAAATATTTTTGGATAGGCTATTGATGAATTTATTTGCCTAGATGGCTATAAGAGTAGCCAAATTAGCTCTATCAAAGATTCATTGATGAGTTGAAATAATACATATTTTGACACTAAATTAGAATACCAGTCTTATGATTACTTATTTCTTAATACTTAGACAAGAAGTGGGGTTGTTATTCAAGATATATGTGACATATATAAAACTACAAGAAACAACCATGAATCCAACACCATGATCCTCACAAGAGAAAGCACATTCATTCATTATGTCACCACCAGGCCATCCATGAGATTTTAAGTCCTAGACATAGAAAGTGTCACCAAATATTATCACTACCTAGGAAGGATCTCTCACTTAGAGGATGAGGTCAACCAAATGTAATTACTACCCACCTCTCTAGTTTAAGTCAAAACACATCCAACCCACCACCATTAGCCATAGGCACTACTCTAGTGGGGACTCAAAATAACCCCTTTAGGCCACCCCATATCATTCATCTACCCCTCCTACTATGGATACCAATGGGCCTAAAATTAATTCCATCCCTAACCAACTCATTAACATGTTAGTGGGTCATATCCATAACCTAGAGAACAAGAAATAATATCTACATCAAGGAATAAGATTGAGTGTCCCCACACCAAATCATCCCTCCTATTTGAACATAAACAATAACTTAGACAACATAAAAACATAAACTTGCATGATCCCACCACTATAGGAGTACATACCACTACAAAACCATGTCTCTCACCAACACCTAGGAGATATCCTTACACATGGGGTCCCTAATCCCAATGCCTCCAAGAACTATTTTTATTATCAAATACTTATTAAAACTCTAGTAAGGAGTGCATACACATAGACTCCACCATTATAAAACTATGTTGTAACCAACAACCTAATGTTTCTTTACAACTTTAAGGCATGTGCCTCCCACATATAATGCCATTCATAGATAGGCTATGCCTTACCTCATGTGACATTAGGTTAGACACAAAATATGCATACCCCACCACAAAAAATCACCATGACTCCTACATCTAATAGTATCCATTCTTATTTCCACATGTATTCAAAGTCTACCCATCTAGATAACTACTTTCTAGTCTATACAACTTTGCCCTATTAGGCTTACTCTTTTCTTTCTAACAGTTTCAAGAACCACCCCTATGCAACTCACCCTTTAACTCTAGTTCTACTATAAACATGATGAACTTTAACAACTTAGGAACCTACACTAAATATATCAAAAATCTTCTAGATACCAATATAGGGGGGTTTTTCTTCCACCCCTACCCAATCTTCCTAGGTTCAAAGGGGAAGGGGATCCTAATTCACACATAAAATCCTACATTATTTCCATTAAGGAACTCTTACCTTAGTATGGGGTGGTTGTAATGAATCCAAAGACTCTTGAGGGGATATAACTTGATTGGTACTATCACCTCCCTAAGGGTTCCATAAAATATTTTTTCCAGCTTATGGATGAGTTCATCAAATCCTTTGACATGAACAAACTTTGAAACATCAACATACATGATTTATTACATATCAAGAAATAATACAATGAATCAATTGATTGTTTCACCATGAGATGGTGGTAAGTCCTATACTATTCTACCAACATACCTAGCATATAACAATGGGAATTATGTGATCTTTTCTTTCATTCCTCAATAAGAAAATAAGGGAAGACATCCAAATTTTCCCATAAAGTTCATAGGAAGAAACCTTTAAGACTGCATTGTACATTGACTAGGAAATTGTCGACAATGGGCAGTGAACTTATGGGACCAATGGTTTCAACATCACCCCACATAAAACAATAAAGGATATCAAAATGAAAACCCAAAAAATGAAAATAACCAAGGTCTAAAAATCTTGAACTACAATAGGAACACTACCACTGATAGCATCTTCGATCAAACCAAAAAGCAAAACCCTATAAATAATAGTTAATATTAACCTACAAATAATACCAAAAATAGTAACAATGTCAAGGTCATAAATCAAATTCTCCCTCCTATTCATTTAGTTTATTTCAATCAATCTCCCTCATAATATGCAATACTAAAATCATAATCAATATTAGTACCAATCAAATGAACATTATACCTAGTCTTAAAACTAAAACTATTACCCATGCAAAAATCAATAGGAGTTTGGATAGTAAGAACAAAACATGAGACCTAAGGACTATGAACACAATGTCTATTATCTCTTCCATAGAGCCATGGGTCATGATACTTAGAGTTGTAGAGAGTATAAAAAGTTAATACAAAGGCTCTTGGAGGACCAAAGGCAAAAATTCATGGATATGTTCCTAGGGAATGTTAATGCAAATACCTAAAACACTTGAAATGATCTCCTTACTCCCTAAAACTAAAAATTATAAATCTATCTCAACCCTTTACCCAACCATCAAACACACCTTAATAAAATTCAACTACAAAGTAACCCGTAGGGTGACCCCATTCAACACAAATAAACTACAGTGGTAGACATTCATGATACTAAAGCTTAAACCTTAGGGATCACAACCCTTGATGTGGATCTTCAATTGGGAGTACAAGGTAAGACCATAATGATAGGATTAAAAGAGTTGGAAGTTGAAAAGGAGGAAAGCACTATATATTACACTAGGGAGTATCATAATATATACCTACACTCCTTAAACATCTTATAAATTAAGACATTCCCTAAAATTATTGGAAGTTATGACCTAATCTCTAACCTAACCAAAAACTTCTCCCATATTTCATTTCTATACTTTATCAAGAATTCTCTTTCTCATCAATCAACCTTATTCAATGACCTAGGATTGGGACACCTATCTAACATCACTCCTCCCCCTCAATCTTAGATTAACCACATTTATTTAGACATGTTCCCCCTAATCATGAATCATAAGACACTAACTACTTCTTCGATATATGAAGCCTTACACTTGACTCTAAACTTGGAAGGAGAGGAGATCCAACCATATTCCTAAAAGTATGTATCTAAAAAAATTAGGTGAAGAGATCAATGATTGATGATGGAACACTATGAACATCATCCCCTTTTCTTTCCTACAAAATCTTGGTTATAGGGAGATTAACTATTCTACAATGCATAACACTCTACAAGGTTATGATAGTCTTTAATATACTTATGTTAGGACTACTATAATATTAGTCACATTGGGTCCCAATATGATAATAATGGAGTTATATGTCATAGACAAGGACAAAAATCACAACATGATCTTGGGAAGGCTCTAGATACATTGAATGAAGGTTATTCCTTCCACCTTGTTCCAAAAAGAATGGTTCTTACACATGGGTAGGGTTTTTTTAGCTCAATTGTATCCTAAAATCTTTGATATTTACAAGATACCATGCTCAAACAACCTATATTACATATGGATTATCACTTACCTACCAATGGGGTCATAAATCCCCCATAATTGGTTAATGTTACTAGATCTTTGAAGCCTAAGGTGGTCATATTGAATAAAGGGGAAAAAATAATCCAATCCTTGTTAAAAGATAAACCAAAATAAAAGGATACAACCATAACTAAAAAGTTTTAGGACTCAAAACTATTCATTAGTGTGGTGATTTATAACATGTCTACTATCAAAATCATCAGTCTCCTAGAGAATGACACTCTTATGATTTTCCCATTCAATCCATGAGGATTAGGGACCTATGAATTTTTCAAGCTCCAAAATTAGTAGCCCTAAAAGGGGATATATATCCTCCCACACCCTTATATGGTATAAGTTTATAGTATAAGGAAAATCCCCTCCATAATGACCATCTCAATAGTCATCGCCAAGGCTAACCAAGGGACAACTATAGAGAAATAAAACATAACCCACACTCTACTCTTGTCACTTTTGAACCATTTTAGAGTATGTTGGAAAACCCAACCATGATAGGACCATACCATTTTTCCAAGGTCCTTGACACATCTAGGCTACTCCCTCTAAAGATGTCAACTATCCTCCTTTAACTTACACCTGGTCTCATTTCTTATCATACTAATGTTTCCCACCCCAAGTCATCCCAGTACTCAAAGAGGAGGCTTACACCATGGCTATTAGAAAGATAGATATCAACATTAGAACACATGATTACCCATAGATTATTGAGGAAAAAACTCTTTTATTTTCCATAAAGGAAGATGACCCTAAACATTCACCCATTGAAATCCTATAAGCTTTCTCCCATATAATTATGGGATAAATAGTGTTGCCCATGTCCTATCCATAATATTGTAAGTTACATGACTATACTTGTGCATCTCATCTACCAAGGAAAATATTAACTATGTAGGCATACTCCCTATGCCCAAATAGAACCTTGACTATGCTGGCATACTCCCTACCTCATAAAACTGACAAAATAAAAAATCTTTCAAATTTCCAAAAATCCTCACCAATATCAACCCAAATATTAGAAGACAACCTTTCAAGTCCCTAGAATTTCTCACATTCCTTCATGTACAACATGATATTAGGTTATGCACATGCACATAAGTCTTCATGTTTTCCCCACATAAGGGGTAAGGTCATCATATTATTAAGTTTCAGAGCCAAGAACCTATTAACTCTCCAAAATTTACCCTTAGGAAAGGATTGTTCAGACCTCTCCAAGTTTAGGGTAACATGGGATTATCCCAAGGCTATGGGTGACCTATGGATGGGGTAAACCTCTAGTTTATGGATCTAGATCCCATAGTGCATCAATCATGGCTCAAATTCTAAAACTACTAGCTTGTTGGGATGAAAAGGGATAGATAAATGCATGAAAGGAAACCTAATCTAAAGGGAGGTGGTGCACCAATATAATTTGTCCACTCTATTTGATCTCTTAAAAAAACTAATGAATGAGGCAAATAATTGAATCACTATCTCCTAAGACTTCTAAGTAATAGTGTTTCACATAAAGGATTTTATAGGTGGCTAGAACATGAGGGCCATGAAAGGAAGGTTTGATTCAAGACACTTACTAGTCAAATGCCACTCTAAAGCTCAATCACCAACACTTTTTCACCCTATGTGACCCACATATAACATCTACTAGAATATAGGTGAGGAAAGGAACTATAAAGGGAGAAAACCTACCAATGCATATCAAAAAATAATATAACACACTATAGACTAACATGAAGAAGCTAAAATAGTCCTTATATTAGCTCAAGAGGTGACAAAGTACAAATTTGGGAAAAATATCTTCATACCTAATAGAGGGATCTATACAATGGCATTAGAGCCTAAATTTATAGAAGAAAGAATAAGGAGAGAATACTATAGTGTGGAAGTGTGTAAGAGATGTCATAATGGTCATTATTCACTTCAGATAATAGTTATAAGCAACCCTCTATGCTCTCTCCAAGCATAGCCTAGGTTGGTTGGGGTCTTCAATGAGATTTTCAAAATGTAAGTGAAGTGGTAGAGGCTAATTCAAACTTGGTTGACCCCATTCAAGGCATGGACATGCTAATTTGGTTAGGCACTCTCTCTCTTGGTAGTTACAAAGGTGCATTATGCTATAATTAGGCCTCCATGAAGCATTAAGAATCCCACTATCCACTTTAGTATGTTGAATAGGTTCAATAAACTTCCCATCCTCCATTTTGAACATGAAATGTGTATGTTAGCTTTCATGACATAGTTACATGGTTATTCTTGACCTATAATTACTCCTTTAGTAGCCACTCTATGCCAAAAATGTCTTCTTTTGTTGCCAAAATAGGCCTACTAGACAACTAGGCCTAGTAACTTAGTGTTTTTTATTTGGTTGGAAATGGAATATAAATAGAAACTTAAGAGAAGGTAAGAGATCATGTTTTAGGTTTATAAAATCATTCCACACCATGAATTAAGCTTTTCCAATAGTAAAAAACTGTAACTTTTCCTCATCTTAGCGACTAAGTACCTTTTACTTAGCACATCTAGACTACCTATTTGGTGTAGACCTTTAAAAATGTCTCCAAGAATAATTGTGATTATTTTATGGTTTTAAAGGGTGAAACATGCCTCATAATACCCTCCTCCATGATTTGCATCTCTCCATCAAGTTTTGTACCATGAAAACATCACTAAAATTTACAAAAATAGAGTTTTTAGGGCGTCTATACAACTATCCATATAGAATAGTGCCATGGATGGGAATTATTTAGAGTGAATAATGTTATTTAGATGTTTCATAAGCCAATATAGATAATTTTAGTGAAAATTCTTCAAGTTTTCCTACATCAGGTTTATATTAGGTTTTTAGTGGCCTACCATCTTAATGATGGTCCATAAAGTACAAACCTAAAAACCAAAACCTATGGATAATTATGTTTATCTCATAGACACCTATAAAATCCTTAAAATTCTCTTGGACCCATGCACTTTATATGATAAGATGTGAGTGAAAGTTGGCAGACCTCGATTCTTTGCTAAGAATTCTATGCAGGGTAATAGTATTAGGGATTGTTCATAGAATTGGGGTATTAAATCCCACTATTTCCTCCATATATGGTGAGTGAATATGGGTACCAAAATCCCCCTAAAATAACTAGGCCTGAGTCATCTTATCATGTGAGAGATGAGTGTTTGAGTTGATAGCTCGAGGTGGCATACTAGGATAATAGATCTCTAAAGGGATGATAAGACAAAATTAAGCTTTTCCTTGCTTTCCTTTGTCTAAAAAAATATCCTCAAGATCTAAAACATCATCCCACAGCTTATAATTGACTTAAGTCTAATTGGGTGGGGGTTGGATATGCTATAAGGTAGAGATGGGGTCTCGAGGCCTAAACATGGATTTAGGCCATGCAGGCCTAAACTGAGTTTAAACCACCTATAGGTGGGTTGTTGAATTAAATGACAACAAATCATTCCCTTATACATTTTTTTAAACCTTTTGTTCTTGTCTCTATTTTCCTATACTAATCTCAGTCCCTTTTCCTTGTAGGTCTGTCTTGAGTGCCATTATTGCCATGCCCTGCCTGAGTGTTTGACTAGCTGGTGTTAGAGACCTGAGTAGTATACTATTGATGGATTTATAAATAATGTTATATTTTCGTAGAAACTATTAAAATACTTTAAACAAGACATCCTTTAACCTTGCTCCTGACATACTCTTGCTTAGGTTTTTGAGTAATTAGGCCTTTACAACCCTAATGCTTAGTTTAGTGCCTTCCTTGCTCAAGTTGAGGTTATTATAATCATGAAACCATTATTATGCCTTAATTAATTTCCACTTAGATTATTTTTAGACCTAAAATATCCTCTAAACATGTAATGTCTTCAATTTATATGAATAGGCTTGGGAAGTTTGTGTTAGGCCTAATATGCCTAATTAGGCTTGATAGCATGTCAAGTTTCTCCTTTACATTCAAGGAACCAATAACTGAAGAGAGACCAAGAAATTTGAAACAAAGTTAAAAAAAATTTATTATCTCTCTTTCACTCCTCTTCACCAAGCATATTTCATCACATTTTCATTCTCTTACTTATGACCCTACCTGTAGGTGGCAGCTTGCATTTTATTTACGTGAGAGAGTGGACTTTGCTTTCATGAAAAATTTCTCTCTATTTATCAAAATTTATCACCTTTTATATGTGTTTTATCAATATAAATACATTATTCTCACCTTGAAGATACCCTAAATAGGGTTGATGTTCAACTTGTTCTCTACCTACAGTCAGGCCTAGAAGATATATCTGTGTATTTATGACTATGTGAGTCCATTTGAGAGGTGAATTGACATTAAATTATATTATTGGTGACATCAACATGTTTTTAGACCTCCATTATTCCTATTACCCCCTAAATCTTATTAACCTCATCCATCTATTAGTTTTCCTTCAACACTATAACCACAGTCCTATGTGTGTAAACCCTTGAGCCTGTAGACTTAGTCAATATAACCCCTCTGATGCATTGATAAACTTATGAGAGAATTGTTACATATAACTTAGACTGAGTAGGTATCCCTCATTTTTTAATTTTCACATGACTAAGGACCTTATGCTCAATTTTTCATATGCATACTTTCCTCCTTTTAAAGATTGACCTAAAAGTGTTAGTTTAAGATCACCTCTTCAAAGTGTATGATCACCACATAAGTGCAACATGAAATTTTGATTCTAACTGAACATATATTCCTTATCTTATAGGTCTATGACATTCATTCTTAGGTATCCTCTACGCTAGTTCAAACCTTAAGTGGTTTAAGAGTTGATAGTTACTTGTGTGTGTCTTTACACAATCCTTTTGAAGTTTGGAGTTTGGAAAACATAGCCCATTATGATGTGAAAATGGCCTTGGATATTCATATAGATAGATATTATACTGAGACCATAAGGACTTCCCTTATCCTACTCAAGACCATCCTACTAAGCCCTAGTATACTATACTTGAATAGTCAACAAAATATGATGTTTGTCTAAGTAGATCAAGCATTATAATAGATAAAAATGAAATCTAAGAGATCTCAAATAACCTTAAACTAGGCTAAGAAACCTTAAACTCTTCTAAGAAGATAATGAATGCATTTTGGAGCTAGTTTATGTGTTTTAGTCTATGAGGGTCCTAAGGAAACTTATTTTTTTGAGAGAGGATCTCCTCTACATCCTTGAATCACTCTTTTCATCTACAAAAAAAATCAATCATGCTCTTATAACTTGAATATTGACTGCTTATGAGGACAAACTTTAACCTTCCTCCCTTTTTCACATGGTAAGCATTGAGATCTTAAAAGAGGCTTGATTTTATTAATGATGATCTGATGGAGTGTGTGATAAACATGGAGGAGATATAGAACTATATATTAATCTTATTTCATGCTCTATTCCTTTATGAAACATAAAAATCTCTCACATAACCTATAAATATACCAACCAAATGGGTTTGTGGGTTGACCTACCCTTGTAAATACCATAAGGACAAGCTTAGAGGAGTATAAAAACACTTAACAGACCTTTTTACACCTTACTCCATGCCTAATCCACCATAATAAGCTTAAAATCTTCATGAATCTACTTGTATTAGGGTCCATGGGGTTTACAAAGGGCTTAAGACCACCTAGGAGTCTTAACAATCATTCATAAAGCTCAGGGGTTGGATTTAAGAAACAATGACATTGATTTCAATCCAACTAGGGGACCCACCTCTAGCTAAGATCTTTGTCTATGAATCCCCTTATATGAAATGTACTATACAACTTAATCTATCCATTGTGAGATGGCCAAGAGCACAATGGTAATTCAAATATCTTTCTTACCTATCTTTGCATATTTAGGCCATAAATTTTTTTTGAGATATATTCCATGAACCCTAGTGAAATGCCTAACCTCCCTTTGTACATACCCAACCATACAGATTCATATAATCCTAAAAACACTTGTAAACCACTTTATTTTATGCATTTTTCATGTCTAAATATTTAAGAAGCCATTGGAAGGTAGAGGGAGAGAAAATAGGATCCAAATAGGTGATAAAAATGAAGGGAATTTGGAGAGTCATTTTCAATATTTGGAGTCTATTTGGTCAATGGAAGATGTGTTTGACTTTAAAAATGACCCATTTATGCATATGAAACCATCCTAAAATGATAATATTATTGTTATGGGGACATTTTAAGACCTTTTTAATATAATGTGACATCAAAATATGTCCTTTTTAAAAATTTTACAATGTAATGTTTGACTCATATGAGATGTTGGAAGACCATTGATGACTTGAAGGATGAATCAAGGCTTGAAATAGGTTTGAATGAGTAAACAATGGAGAATGACCTTGAATACATCATTACACATTATTCTATGACTTCTAATGAGGCTTGGTCACCCCCATATCATGATAAAAAAGGTCCCCCCTTTAGAAGTGACTAAAATAGGCCTAAATACTATGAGAACCATAAACCTTAATCTCTCTAAATTACCTTAGTTTTTGTTAAGAAACCTTAACTTTATCAAATAATGTTTAAGTCACCCTCAAGGATTTAAAATGACATTTGACACTCCACTCATTTATGGACCATCATGACAACTTGACACATCATCCAAAGACTCAAAATAGGTTTTGGCATGAGGATCTCTCAAGTAATATATAGCCCATACCATGACATCTTAAAAAATGATAAAGGGCTTATAAAAGAGACCAAACAATACATCACAATGCATGAATATCACCATGTATAAGATTGAAGGGTGTCATGAAGAAGTTTTTTTATTTTAGGGGTTGAAATTTGTCCTGTGAGGCTAAATTATCAACATCTTTGGTGAATCATAGGGGTTGACCAACCTAATAGTCAAGAGAACTATCTATCTCTCCATGACAGTCATGATCAAAACTAAGATGATATCCTCACTTAGATTGATAATTAGACTAGTATCTTATCAAACCTCTAAGACTATAAAAAATTTACACACATAAAGATGCCAAAAGAAAAAAACACCTAATCACCTAATAAAATAAGAGAGGACAACAAAGCACTAAGGTAGCTAACACACTACACTTGTGTTGACACACTTATTAGAAACAAGGTAGCAACCTGCTATAAATAACTAACCTAAACAAGTTTTATTCCTCCTGGATCAAAGGGGAAGTTTATACATGATCTCCTTCAATGAGATAAGCCATGATGTGAAACAAGTTGCTCTAAGGACATGATGCTTGATGGAGAAGTGTTCATGATTTCCCACTTACTTGGAATGCTCTCAGGTGTAATGGAAAATACAAATAGATGACCTATGAACACATAATAACTTAGTGTTTCAAATTTTACCTTATTATACTCCTAATTACTCATGATCACTTGAAAATAGCCATTAGGATTTATAACTCTATCATGCTAGTCAAATACTAACTTAATAGAATATGATGTAACCATGCTTTCTTTTTGAAGCATCCTATCAGAATCATCTTCAAGGATTCCATCTACTAATGCAACATCACTCTCAATCTTCCTTATAGGCTCAATAAGTCCTTCTTAAAGCTCTAAACCAATCACCTTGATCTTCAGATGACCCTCAAATGGATGACTATTTGTTGTAAGTTGATCAAGTGCTTCTCTTTCATGTTATTTAGGATTCACATTTTGCTCTTTAGGAAGAAGGATAACTACAAAAAACTCTCAATCTATCCAAGAGAAGGTATAAAATCTTGAAGATTCTTAAATTCACTATAAATTTCCAAATATTTTTTCCATAGATCCTCATCATCCTCTTGACATTACATGTGATCATGATCATTCTCTAATGTCTCATCTGCTATTGGGACCTCATGTTTATTAAAAAAATCATCTTGGAAATAAAGAATGGGTCCTTCATATTCAATGAAATTAGGAGTTTCAACATCAACACATACCTTTTCTTAAACATTTGAAAAGTCTTAAAGGCTATCTCCTTATATTGAAGCTATTGCAAGTTGAAAAAAGTCTTTATTTTCACACTCTTCAGGACTGTCATGGAAAATAGTAGTTATTATATCATCAAGGAAATATTCAATGTCATATTTTTCCTAGCCAATAGGTATGTATTCCTTTCAAGGAACATCTTGCTTACCTTGATCTTCTTGAAGTTTACCATCTCTTGCATTATGGAAGATTGATTCATATTTCTCCTTGCCAAGAGCTATCCCAATATCAATATCTTCTTTCAAATCACTTGCATCACCTTCATCATTTGTCACTACAACTGGATCTTCTTTAATTATCTCCCAAAGGATAGGTTCCTTATAAAAGAGTGGAATGGAAGATCCTTGAAAGAGTTATAGAAGAGAGGTCAAATTTAGTGGTGTTATGAATGCTTCATTATTCTCATTAAATTGCTCACTTATGAAAACCAACACCTCATTCTCCTAAATATTATTTTAAATGGAATTCCATGATGGGAATGCTTTGGAATTTTGAGGAGGGAGGGATGGGTATTAAATGGTTTCAGATTTATCTTTAGCTTTAACATCTTGATGTAGGCTTGACTTAACTTCTTTTCCCAATGACTCCATTACTTGTATCCAAGTTGGAACCTTCAATTTAGGAGATTATTCTAGTGCATATGTTTTAACTTAGGAAATGAATGAAGGCACCTTATCTTGAGATTGAATTAATCTTGCTACTACCATTGAATGAGATAAATGTTCATTTTCAAGTTCAAATTATCTAACTAGGTGAGCTTTAAAGTCAAGTCTAATTTAATGAGAGATCTCTTTAGGTTGATTAGGAAGATAAAGGCCCTACCAAGTCTAATATAAAATATGAAATTTAATCCTCTTAACACACACTTCTTACCTCTTTTGCACACTCTATGGAATATACTTCCAAGTAGGAAAGGATTGAGGAACTTTTGAGGGACTTGAGAAGTTTTAGAACCCACTTGATTGGGTCTTTTGAGGAAAAATGTGTTGCTCAATAGAGGATTGATATGGAGTAGGAGAGGGCTAAGAGGCTAGTATTATTGGACTTATTTCTCCTCATAGACCACTAGCTTCTCTTCTATGCTTACAATTAGATGCCCTGCATCTAACATAACATTAGTTGGCCTTGATTGATTTTCCTTCATGATATATGCCCATTCCATCTTAACTTTCTAAAATGAGGCTCCCATACTTTTGATTAGGTGACTAGGGACCTCTTGACCATACCCCCTCTATGTATTAATCCCAATCATGTACTTTTCATAACTAAAAAGAGTTTGTTTAAGGCTTGACATGGACTAGTTTAGAACATGGCTATATTGACTAGGACTATTATGACCTTGCCATGAATGATGAGGAAGAAAGGTAGGCTACCAAGGAGGTGGATTTGGGGTGGGGAGTGGAATATAGAAATAATAATCAAGTTAAGGGGGTTCAACATAAGACTAATAAGGGTCAAAATGTTGTTGGTGATAAAGAATATATGATTAGTATGGGTCATGATATGGCTGACGAGGCTCATTGTAGGGATGATAAGGAGATATAACATAAAAACTATCTTAATACCAAGATATTAGACATCATGAAGAAAATGAAGCACAAAGTGACTATCAACAACAAACTATTCTTACCCTAAGATGAAGAACTTATGATGCCCCTTAGCATGAAATTTGATTAAAAAACTATTTCTTCAATGCTTATACCTGTTTGAGGTCACTGAATGATGATTGAATGTGCTCCATGATCATTGAATCCAGTCCCACTAGGTGTGATATAACTATCAACTCTCCAAACAACACCCATAAGAGAGGATTATTCAGACCTCCCCAAGTTTGGGGTAACATGGGATTATCCCAAGGCTATGAGTGACCTATGGATGAGATAAACCTATAGTTTATGGGGATAGCTCCCCTAGTGCATCAATAATTACCTAAATCCTACAAATAATAGATTTTTGGGGTGAAAATGGATATAAAAATACATGAAAGGAAACCTAATCTAAAAGGAGGTGATGCACCAATATAATTTGTCCACTCTATTTGAACTCTTAATAAAACTAATGAGGCATGTAAGTAATTGAATAACTATCTAATGGGATTTATAAACACTAATGTTTCACATAAAGGCTATGCTAGGTGGCTAAAACATGAGGGCCAGGTTTGATTCAAGACACTTACTAGTCAAATTTCACTCCAAAGCTCAATCACCAATATTTTTGCACATTATGTGACCTAATAGAACATCTATTAACATCTAGGTGAGGCAAGGACTTGAAAAAGGAGAAAAACTACCACTTATGAATATCAAACAATCATATAACACACTAGAGACTAACATGAATAAGCTGAAATTGTCCTTGTATTAGCTCAAGAGGTGACAAAGTACAAATTTGGGCATAATCTCTTCACTCCCAATAGAGGGATCCATATAATGGACTTAGAGCCTAAATTTATAGAATAAATAAGAGGGAGATAATAATATAACATGGAAGTGTGGAGGATATGTCATAATGGTCATCATTCACTTTTGATAATAGTTACAAGCAACCTTCCATACTTTCTCCAAGCATTACCTAGGCTGATTGGGGTCTTCAATGAGCTTTTAGGCATAGAAGTGAAGTGGTCAAGACTAATTCAAACTTGGTTGACACCATTAAAGGTATGGCCATGAAAATTTGGTCAAGCACTCTCTCTCTCTTGGTAGTTATAAAAGTGAATTGTGCTTTAATTAGGTCTCCATAAAGCATTAAGTAGCCCACCATCCCCTTTTGCATGTTGACTAGGCTTAAGAAACTATCCATCCTCCAATTTGAACATGAAGTGCATATACTAGCCTTCATGAAGTAGTGACATGGTCATTTTTGAATTTAATTAATCCTTTAGTAGCCACTCTACACTAAAAACATCTTCTCTTATTGCTAAAATAGGCCTATTAGACAACCAAGCTTAACATCTCAGTGTTTATTGTTTGCATGGCCATAGAATCTGAATAGATTCTTAAGAGTAGGTAAGATATCATTTATTAGGTCCATAAAATAATACCAAACCATGAATTAAGCTTTTACAATAGTAAAAAATTGTAACTTTTCCTCATCTTAATGACTAGGTCACCTTTTACTTAGCACATCTAGACTGCCTATTTGGTGTGGACCTAAAAAAAATCTCTAGGAAGAATTGTGAGTAGTTTATGGTTTAAAAGGCTGAAACATGCCTCATACTACCATATTCCATGATTTAAAACTCTCCATCAAGTTTTGTACCCTAAAAACATCACTAAACTTTGAAAAAACAATATTTTTGGGGGGTGTGTATAACTACCCATATAGACCAATGCCATGGATGGGACATACTTAGAGTACATCATGTGATTTAGGTGTTTCCTAATATAATATAGAGCATTTGAGTGAAAATTATTTAGGTTTTCCTCCATCATGTCTGTATTAGGGTTTATGAAGGTTTTTAGTGGCCTACCATCTTAATGATGGTTCATAAAGTATAGTCCTCAAAACCAAAACTTATGGCCATGGATGTTAATCCCATAAAACCCTCTAAAACCCATGAACTACTCTTGGTCCCATGTAATTTTTATGATGAGATTTGAGTGAAATTTGGTAGACCTTAATTCATTGATAAGTATTTTGTGCAGATTGATAGTCTTAAGGATTGTTCATATAGTTGGGATAAATGAGTGTTTAAGTTGACAACTTGAGGTGGCAGACTAGTATAGTGGAGCTTGAAAGGGATGATAAGTCTAAATTTACATTTTCATTGATTTTATTTGTTTGAAACATTATCCTTAGGTTCTAAACCATCATACCACACCATATCATTTCCTTAATTCTTCTTGGGTGGGGTTGGATATGCCTTAAGGTAGAGATGGGGTCTTGAGGCTTAAATATGGCTTTAGGACTTATAGGCATAAACTAAGACAAAGCCACTTGTAGGGGGGTTGGTGACTTTAATGTAACTATAGTATGATCTTATCCATATTTTTTCAACCTTTTGTGCTTGTCTCTACCTACCTAGACTCTACCTCAATCCCTTTTCCTTGTAGGTATGTCTTGAGTGTCATTACTACCATGCCCAGTCTGAGTGTTTGATCGACTGGTGTTAAAGACCCAAGTAGTATATTTTAACCCTAATATTGATGTATTTTCAACTCATGTGATATGATATAATGAATTGGTAACATCATTTGAATATGACTTCTTTCAACTCTACTCTTTGCATACTCTTACTTAAGGTTTATGTGCATTTGGGCTTGTGCAACCCTAATGCTTGGTTTAGTGCCTTCCTTTCTCAAGTTGAGTTTATTGTCATCATAAAACCCTTTTAATTCCTTAATTAAATCTCCATTATATGGTTTTTAGACCTCAAATAACCACCAAACATGTATATGTCTTTAATTTATATGAACATGCCTAGGAAGTTAATTTTTGACCTAACATGCCTAATTAGGCTTGATAGCCTATCAAGGCTCTCATTTGCATTCAAAGAACCAAAAACTCAAGAGAGATTGATAAATTTTAAATAAAATTCATTACTCATTCTTATCTCTCTTTCACTCCTTTTTACCAAGAATATTTCATCACGTTTTCATTCTCTTACTTATGACCCTACTTGTATGTGGCAGTCTTGCATTTTGACTATGTGAGAGAGTGGACTTTAATTTCATGACAAATTTATCTCTATTTATAAAAATTTATCACCCTTTATATGTGGTTTTTCAATATCAATACATTATTCTCACCTTGAAGACTCCCTAAATAGGGTTATTGTTCAACTTGTTCTCCACCTACATTTAGGCTTTAGGATATAATTGTGTATTTTTGACTATATGAGTCTATTTAAGAGGTGAATTGACATTCCATTGTCTCTTTGGCTTCCATCAATATGTTTTTTTCCATACATTGTTACTCTTACCCCTACACCTTCTTAAACTCAACACTATAGTAGTGATCCTTTAACACTACATCTTTAGTTTTATGTGTGTGAACCTTTGAGCCTATAAACTTAGTCAATATAAAAACTTTGATGCATTAATCACCTCATGAGAGAATTTCTAGATATAACTCAAACTGAGTAGGTCTCCCTCATTATCTAATTTTCACATAATTAAGGACCTCATGATCAAATTTCCATATACATACTTTCCTCCTTTTAGAGATAAAATTTTAAGTGTCAGTTTAAGCTCACCTCTTAAAAGTTTATGATCACCACATAAGTGTAACACAAATATTTTATTCTAACTCAATAGATCCTCCTTATCTTCTAGGTCTCTGACATGCAATCTCAGTTATTTTCTATGCTAGTTCAAACCTCAAGTGATTCAAGAGTTGATATCTACCTATGTGTGTCTTTCCTTTTGAAATTTGGAGTTTGGAAAACACAACCCATTATGAGGTTAAAATTTCCTTGAATCTTCAGTATAGATAGACATTCCAATGAGATCATAAAGACTGCCCTTCTCCTACTCAATTCTATCCTAATGATCCCTAGGTATCCTATACTTGAGTATTCAAAAAAATATGATGTTTATATGAGTGGAATAGGAATTTTACTAGAGAAAAATGAAACCTAAGATATCTCAAATAAATTTAAACTAGGCTAAGAAACCTTAAACTATGTTAAGAAACTAATGAATGTAATTTGGACCTTGTTTATGTGTTTTGGTCTTTGAGGTCCCTAAGTAAACTTTTTTATTTCAGAGAGGAGCTCCTCCACATCCTTGAATCACTCTTTCCATCTAAAGAAAACATAAATCATGCAATTATAACTTGAATAAGGATTGATTATGAGGAAAAACTTGAACTTTCCTTCCTTATTCACATGGTGAGCATTGAGAGCTTAAATGAGGCCTGATCTTATCAATGGTGATCTGATGGAGTATGTGATAAATATGGAGGAGGAAATAGAACTATGCATTAATATTATTTCATTCTCTATTCCTTTATGAAACATAAAACTCCCTCACATAACCTACAAATCTACCAACCAAAGGGGTCTATAAGTTGACCTGCCCTTGCAAGTACCATAAGGACATGCTTAGAGGAGTCTAAAAACACTCAATAAACATTTTTACACTTTTTTTCATGCCTTTGACACTAAAAAAAGCTTAAAATATTCATGAATCAACTTGTATTAGGGTCTATAGGGTTTGCAAAGGGCTTAAGACCACATTAGGTTATTAGCAATCATTCATAAAGCTTAGGGGATATATCTAAGAACCAATGCCACTAATTTCAATCCTAATAGGGGAACCACCTATAGATAAGAGATTAGGATCTAAATCCCCTTGTATAGACTATATTATACAACTCAATCTAGCCCTTATGATCTTGCCAAGAGCTCGATGGTAATTCAACTATCTTTCCTACCTTTGTTTGCATATTTAGGCCATGAAACTTTTCTAAGATATCTACCATGAACCCTAGTGAAATGCCTAACCTCCCTATATATGAACATGACCATACATATCTATACAAGCTTGGAAATGCTTGCAAAACACTTTATTTTATGCATTTTTTCATGTTTTAATATTTGAGAATCCATTAGAGGGTAGAGGGAGGGAAAAGAGGATCCAAATAGAAGTTTAAAATAGGTGGTATGGATGGAGGGAAGTTGAAGATTCATTTTCAACATGTGTGGTCTATTTGGTGAATGGAGGATGTGTTTAACTTCAAAAAGGACCCATTTATGCATATAAAACCATCCTAAAATGACAATATGATTGTTATGGGGATAATTTAAGACCTTACTAATACAATTTGACATCAAAACATGCCCTTTTCAAAATGTTTAAAATGCAATGTTTGACACATATGAGATGTTGGAAGACCATTGATGACTTGAAGGATGAATCAAGGCTTGAAATAGATTTGAATGAGTAAACAATGGATGATGAACTTGAATACATCATTAGACTTCAGGCTATGATTTCAAATGAGGCTTGGTCACCCCCATATCATGTTAATAAATGTCCCCCCTTTATAAGTGGCTAAAACAAGCCTAAATACTATGAGAACCATAAACCTTAATCTCTCCAAATTACCTTAGTTTATGCTAAGAAACCTTAACTTTATCAAACAATGTTTAAGCCACCCTGAAGGATTTAAAAAGACATTTAACACTCCTCCACTCATGTAGGGACCATCGTGACAACTTGTCACATCATCAAAATATTCAAAATAAGTTATGACATGAGGATATCTCAAGTAGTACCTAGCCCATACCATGACATGTTAAATAATGATAAAGGGATTACAAAAGATATCAAAGAAGACATCATAATGCATGAAGATCACCATTTATGAGCTTGAAGGGTGTCATGAAGAAGTTTTTTTTATTGTAGGGGTTAAAATTTGGCTTGTGAGGCCAAATTATCAATAGAACCCCAAGGGGGATTCCCCAACATCTTCAATGTTCATATGTTTGAAGTATCAGAGAACCAATAGTTCCAACATGAAGACTACCTTCTTTCTACGTATGATTATTGGGTCATACATTAAGATGGGGTAAAGTGCCACCTAAGCACTTAGGTAGGACTAATCCTCATTTTCCCTAAAGTATGAGTTATGCCTTTTATGTTCAAGTTAGACTTTTAATGTATAAATAATGGAACCAAGTATGAGGATCTATTTCTTGGTATGTTCATTGTAAAGTTCTTAGGTATCCAAAATTTGAGATTCTAGGGAGATTTATAGCTAGTTGTAAACCAAGTGTCTAAAGTCTACCAAATCAAATTCAAACACCTTCATTTATAAAAAAATTCTATTTAAATTTTTTCCAAGGACTTCAATTTCATTTCTCTCAAAATAGTCCTTAGAGAAAACAACGAACTTGCTAACTCTATGACTACCTCATCTGCATGTTTCATCCCCCATCCAACAATCTTAGAATCTATTTTTATAGTCTCAATCAGGGTATAGCCCATCATAAGTAAGACTCTTAATGATTAAATAGTCTCCCATGTTGAATGAGATGAGGACCCAATTATCCTAGATCTAGCTGATAATGGTGAGGCCATCCTTGAATTATTATAGGCCTATGATGACCTCAACTCATTCCATCATAATAAGGGCTTCTCACTTACCTGTTACTCTAACTCATCCCTTAGAATGAAGTTTTATGAATCCTAATAGGAATTGGAGGATTAATTATCCTTTGATGATGAATATGATATATTTAACACTGAGGGTGAAGACCCTAACTTTAGTCCAGATCTTGATGTATTCAAGGAGGGAAAAACATCCCTTAATAAGGAAACCATTGAAATTATTATCAAAACAAAAGAGAACCCTAAAATCCTCAAGCTAAGATATTTTCTCTCTGAACAAGAGGTGGGAGAGCACAAACAACTCCTCATGGAGATTTGACATGAAACCATCAAATAAAAACTTAGACCCATCAAACCTAAGGTTGCATTTATGGTAAAGGAACAAATCATCAAGTTCTTAAAATTTATCTTTATTAAGCCTATTTATTACTCCAAATATATGTCTAACATCATTCCCATTTTTAAAAATAATGGTAAGATTAGAATATGCATAGAATTTAAGGACATGAATAAGGCATGTCCAAAGGATGATTTCCCCCTCCCACCTATTGACATCATTGTTGTCAATACTATAGGATATGAGTTGCTATCACTCATGGATGTATTTTTAGTATACAATTAGGTTTACATCTCTAATAAAGACTAAATCAAGACTTCATTTAGAATAACTTGAGGAAACTTTCGATATGTTGTAATTACCTTTGGCCTAGAAAACATAGGTGTAATGTATAAATGGGATATGACCCACATATTCCATGAACTCATCCATAAAATAGTGGTCTATGTGAATGAACTTCTTGGAAAAGATGGGAAATGTGAGGAACATTTAAGAATGTTTTGCATCATTCTCACATGGTTGATTGAATATGGAGTTACTCCCAATCTAGATAAATGCATGTTTTGAGTCACTAGCAGAAAAATCATGGGGTAAAACATCTCCCAATGTGGGATTAATATCAACCATATTAAGATCCAACCAATCTTAGAAATGAACCCTCCCATAGATAACTATAAAAATAGGATGTTTTTAGGAAAGATGGGAGCTATTTGATGATTCATCCCTGACCTTGCCTATGCCTTTCATCCCATCAACAACCTAATAAAAAAGACAAGAAACCTAATTGGGATAAATGATTATCAAGAAGCATTCAAGGTAGTAAATTTTTTTTTGTGTGTCTCATCGTATACTCATGGCACCTAAGATATATAATCCTTTGCTACTTTATATAAGAGTAACTAAGGTATCCCTTGCATGTATGTTAGCTCAAGAAGACAAAATTGGTAAGGAATGCATGTTATTTTTCATTAGTCAAACCTTAATTAATTATGAGACATGGTACACATAGGTAGAAAAGGAATGCCTCTTAATAGTGTTTACAACCAAGCAACTACAACACTATATGCTTAATCAAGAAACAAAGGTTATTATGAGATATTAGGCCCTACAGACTTTTTTAACCTAGTCGTCTCTCTCGTAGAAGGTTAAGTGCTTCATTATGATCCTAAGTGAGTTCTAATTAACTTCTATCAACCAAAATTACATGAAAGGACAAATCACCATTGATTGGTTGGATGATTACCCTCTGTAAGATAATAATATCATTGATATCAATTTCCCTAATAAAATGATATGCTATACAAAAAAGTCTACCATTTGTTCCTTTCCTTAGTACATGGACATCATCAATTACTTATTAGACTGAAGCTACCCCAAAGTTACCAATTCACAACATAGGAGATGTCTTAATGTTATTACATCCAAGTATACTATCTTAGATATGATCATTTATCACAAGGCCTTTAGTGGCATGTTACTTCAATGTTTTGACCAAGAGGAGTTAAAATATGTCATCTTTCATTATCATAGTAACATGTGTAGGGGAAACTTTGGTGGCCACGTGACCTCTCAAAAATTCCATAAGATGGGATATTTTTGGTCTACTCTAGACCACAATACTATCAAATATACACATAAATGTGATAAGTGTCAACATTTTTCACACAAGATACATATTCCCACCAAGGCATTATAGCCCATCATAACTCCATGGCCCTTTTCTACATGGGGTCTAGACTTTGTATGTAATCTCTTCCCTACTTCTTTAGATGGTCATCACTTCATTATCACAATGATTAAATATTTCACCAAATGGGAAAAATCAATTCCCTTGATGATTGTGATTAGATGTGTCATTATAAATTTCATCCTAAATCAAAACCTTTACCAATTTAGAGTCTTATAATTCATCATTACCGATAACGGTACCCTTTCAAGAATCCCATAGTTTTTTAGCTGTGCAATAAATTTAGTGTATCACACCACTTGGTCTCCTTGTACTATCCATAGGCTAACAACCAAGATGAAGCTACCAAAAAAACCTTGGAGTCAATCATGGTCAAAACAATTAGAGATTCTAAATGATATTGACATAAGTAGCTGTATCTAACACTCTAATATTACATAACAACTATTAAAACACCCATGAGAGTAACCTTATATTCACTAGTATTTGGGTTTGAGTTTGTTCTGACTTATAGGTGGAAATACGTAGCCTCTATATCTCCATTCAAGGCCTCCTCGATGAAGAAGAATATAGAGAGGGGAATCTAGGTGAGTTGTATCTCCTATATGAACATTGGATTATTACTGTAAACAATCACATAGCCTACACTGAATGTATGTGTAGGAAATACAACAAAAATATTCATGAGCACCTAATCAGTGTTGGATAATTCTTCCTTGGGCTCGATAGTCAATTTAAAAAAAATAAAGGAGAGGGTTAGGAATTCAAACCGAATTAGTTGAGACCCTACTTAGTAACAAAATATTTTAATAATGAATCCTATCAATTATGTACTTTAGAGGGAAAATATTTTAATGAGTTTGTAAAATATCTACACCTAGAAAACTTCTACATCTAGTTCTTACATATCACTCACTTCTCATTTGTATTACATTTTCATAGGTTTCATATTCACCTACATATTGGATGTGATGTTTCATGATTTTTTAGTTGGTTAGTCATACAAAATAGAAAATTTTAAAATGTAACATGCCACATCACTCCATTCTCATATCACCCTATCACCCTATATAAAGTATTCTCGAAATCAACATGTCACATTGGTATTTGTATTAGTTTTTATTATTATATTACACCTATTTACATATATATTCTTGCACAACTTAGAAAAATACTAGCCTATAGTGGAGTCTAGAATCTTGTCGATGATAGAATATCTTGTTTATGGTGACTTTGGAAAATAAAACATTAGCATCCCTAAAATAAAATAGCTTTACTTGCCCATCTTGATCTTCAGTGGTGATCCATTGCTTATTACTAGTTTCCTAGGGCCAAGTTTTTGGGGTAAAGCCCTTAAAAATAGAAACGTATATGATTTTATGAAAATCAAAAGCTTACACAAATACAAAATTTAAAGTTATACATATCTCATCCTTTGTGAACCCTTGATGTTGAGCCCTCACATATTACTAGTTGTGTGGCATTGTGATTCAAGAAAGATGCCCTTACTCGCCTATATCTAGACTTTAGTGATGAGCCCATGTGTCTTTTTGGTCATATGAGACTAGGTGTAGGGGTCACAAAGAGAAGTAACAGATAAATGCAAAAGACATGTTAAATCAAAAAGAGTGTCTAAAAAGAAAGTTCTTCAAAAGGAGTTGTCTATATCTTTACATTTAAAGAAAGTAACCTTTTCCCATTTACCAATTTTATCAAGGCAAGTTCTCTCTATGTGAAGCCAATAAAGTCAAAATTTTATAAGTTTTAAAATAAATTCATATCCCCCTTTGCTCATAGATATTAGGTCATCTTCCTTTTTCCTACAAAATTTTGATTTATGGTTCATCTCACATTTATCATGTTTTCCCCATTTCATCCCATGCAACAAATTTAAAGTCATATATTGTGTGAAGAAAGTAAATGAGGTAATCACCTATAAGATAAAATTTAGCACAGTCATAGTTACATGTGTACATCTGTCACATTAAATCATCTGCATACATTCTTTTTCCACACACACACACACACACACACACACACACACACATATAAAAGCATTTTTCCATAACAACATATCAAAAATAGAGAGATACACATTTAAATACATCATCATATATCTATTCCTCTAAAGTTCATGAGATAAGAAGCTGATATGAAAATAAATAATCACATCACATAATGATCAATGAAGATATGCCAAAATATCCATATATATCAAGTAAATTATCAAGTTTATACAATAAAAATGCTTAATACAAACACCTCCATAGAGGGCCAATATGCCTCAAGGCATCTCAAAAATTAAAAAAAAAACATATAAAATGCTATATCAAAAACATTTGAAATAAGTCTCAAAATCTTGTCCTCCTCCTCGAGGAGGGAGCTAAGGTGGAATAATGTTTAGGGCTCTAACTTTGATGATGTTTTCTACTCTTGCCTCCCTCTGATCCCTATACTATGATTAGAGGCTCTATCAACTCATCTTCCCACCATGATATCCACCAAGGCATCTTCTCTCCTCATCCTTACCAATAAAGTGTTTTCATCTATCTTCAACACCATAACCATAACCAATGCATTGTATGTTAGGATAAAAATATTTATATGATGCCTAATACCCATAAAAAGCCCATGATCTACCAATAACTAGTCCTACATATAACTAGTGTTCAGCTAATACAAATTGGTCAGGGCATCCCTGATCATCCTCCTCCATGCACCCACAATATTTACAATCATATATTACACAATATAAATCAAATATCGATAACATAAGAAAATATAACACATGTAAAATCAGCTACATAACTATAAGAAATAAAAATACAAGATGTAATCATGAGTAAAAAAATCAATAATTTACCTAGATCTGCCTCTTTCCACTTGAGATTGGAGTCATTGTATGAACCCTCCTCCTCATTTATGTTAAGGTCCTCCTCCATCTCAGTGTGTGATAGGGCCTCTTCATCTCCATCTCCTAGATGATATTGATATTGTTATGCATAATTTATCTTAGTATGGTTGTTGGATAACATTCGTCAATTATACAAATATGGAGATGGATCATAATTATATAATACTATCTAAAATATTGGAAACTTGGTATGCCATAAATTGGAAATGGTTTTCCTAGCCTTTTAAAAAGTGTAGGAAATTGAAATCACTTGTAAATAGAGTTTCTTATGATTATATAGTAGATGATTTATTTTTAAAATAAAAGATATTTTTTTTAGTACAAAAATGAATATCTCAATTTGATTCAAAGTTAAATCCCCCTAATAGTTTATTTTCTCGATATTTCAAAAAAGGGAAACACCCATGACTTCTTTACTTTAGATATATAGTTAAAATTATTTAGTTAGGTGAAATGAATAAAATAGGTCTAATGAATTATGAGTTTGATTCCTTTTTGCTAGAATAAAAGTGGGTCTTCCATGCTTTTCAGTAGCAGATTACCTCTCTTCCAACTCACCTATCTCTATCTAACCAAGTGATATTTTTCCAACTCTACCTAATACGATCCCTTTCAAATCAAATTTTATTGACAGGGGCTAGGGAAATTGGATGATCGTATTTGGCCAAAAGTCTAGAAATAGCTTATTATCCACCTTAAATAAGAATATATCCTATTTTTTGAATTAGGAGAGACTTCTGCTCAACTATGAAGTTGAGTATACATCTTTAACTAAGAAATCATACCTTGAGTATGAAATGGTTCTTAGGTCACTAGGCTAGTCAAGTAGATTGAAAGACATAAATAAAAATTATTCTTATGAAAAAAATCAAAAAAAAATTTTGGCATGATCAAGGGGAGCATTTATCTTTGAAGTATTATGCGAGAAGATTTTACCAATTTGTGTTTGCACTCAAATTAGCAAAATTGATGTATCCTTGTGTCATATGGATTCCTCGCATTCATGAACTACAAAATCACTTCTACCTTACTACATTATTGAGGGGAATACTTAGAGAGACATATCATGTGGGTGATTATGAGGAATCAACCAATATAAAAAAAATAATTTTGTTATTGCTTCAACTCATATTCATAAAAAAGTGGATCTAGTTTTAATAACTCCTTATGGTAAACAAAGTTTCGATACATTTATCAATACTAATTTTTTTATTCCCCACATTGAGAAAAGGAATTTACTTATACATGAAAAGGGATATATTATAAAAATATCAAAACTCTTATGGTGAATTTGGATTAACAACCAAAGGTTTTACTACACTAGATTTGGAAAAACTTGTCAGTGACATCTAATGAATTAGAATTAGCTGAAACACTACAACAATAGGTAATGGTATAATCAAATAAGCTATGTATAGACCAAGTTGGGATCTAAAAAATTATAAGTTTGAATTTAGTGATATTTATAAAGTACTTACTTATAAGACAGGAATAATTATTATATAAAATAAACTTACGTATTGTAGGAATTTCCTACATCTTAGAACAAAATTACAAAGTTAAAGGACATATTATTTGCATGAATTGTTTTTAGAACCTTCAATTGATGGAATAGTTGTAAAGGAATTAGCCATATTTTATCATATTTTGGGTTGTTTGGTTATATTAGTAGCTCAATATTGTTGGTTTCTATCAAAATCAAATAGAGAGAATTAGACTCATATTGATATTTTCATTGTGAATGATTTTGCTTTGGCTTCCAGTCTTTTACAGAGTTTTCTGGAAGAGTTTCCATGGTTGGTAAAAATACATAAAAATAATTTTGATAAAAATCATGTCACAATTGCTTCTGAATTCAAAATATATGATTAAAAAGTATTATCTTTTATATTAGATAATATCATTCTATCTAAAGAATTGAAGTACTCCTACATAGGAGAATTATGCACTCACATAGTTTGTTCTCCTAGGACTTGGTGTTTTATTTTTATTCATAGTAATCAATTAAATAATATAAAATATATAATAATATAAAACCTTTATTAGATTATCTTCATCTATTCAGAGGTTTTGAAGAAAGTCCAACCCATCTTTTCAAATTATTTTGGAAATAATTTATGTCATATTACGACCCTTTTCTTGTTTATCATGATCCTTCTAATTTTTCACAAAGAAATATAGTTGCTTTGTGAGAATCAATATCATTATACAATAGGTTTAAAAATATGGAAATATACCAATATGATATATAAGAGTATGCAAAGGAATATAAACTTGTAGTGGTGGGGGTAGTGGTGGCAATGGTGGACCAATCTAATGATGCTACCTAGATCCAACCTATCCTCCTCCTCTAATTTTCTATCAGGTTGTTCAAGTGATAAGAACCCCTTTTTTAAGAGGATGCCATACTAGTCACCCTAGCCTCATAGTTATTACCTTATGCCCCCTCATACAAAACTCTAGGGATGGGGAGGCTACCCACATAGGGCATACCAAATTGTTGAGGCATTCAATCCATGGGGCATGCCTCGATTTGTAGCAACCTATATCTAACCTAGGTGGTTTCAATAGTTTCCATGAGGTAAACTCACTCATTATCCCATTGCCCAAACATATCCTATTAAGGTAGGGAAATGAAGTTTTTCATCATCAAATACCCCATAGTCTAGGGCAATGCACAAAATGGGGTTATGTTTTCCCATCTAATGGCCCTAATGTATCATGGTACCCCAATCATCACCCTCATAGACCCAACCCATAATTACGGCCAAGTGGATAATAGAAAAGAGTCCCAATTAAGCCACTTAGTATAAATATCTCTAGGTCTAAGCTAATATCTCTTGGATCTAGGCATAGTGATCCCCTCTCTCCTCTATGCATTTCATGATTGATGACCAACTATACAATATCCTATCAATGCCATTATCTCCCACTAATTAGGAGGTAAGGATGTTGATGATGGCCTTACTTAGATTGGGTATCATTGATACCTAAACTTGAGAAAGTCTCACTCTACACTTCATACCCACATCAGGTGCATTTGAGTCTCTAAAATGATCTACCCAATTATGAGCCTCATGATGGCTATTAACATCACAAATAGGAACTATTTAGATGGTCATAAGAAGATAAATGATCTGATACACATATACAAGAGTGATTTTATACTCTCTTGGGGATTGAGGGAATGCAAAAGTGTTCATGCCAGGCTCTGACCAAGTCAATAATTTTCACAATATCCTTCTATAAGAGGGGGTTATCCCCACTTGTTCCATATGAATTATCCTCTCTTAGTCAAAGAAGGCTAACTAATTAAAGTTTAGAAGTACTATGACTCAAGGGATCCACTCCTAATCCCAATCTCTACTCCATCAAATATATGCCTCTTGCAACAAGAAAAGATACCTTAAGTTAGTCAAAGAATCAAATCTACCTCTTAGATAGATAAAACAAATTCACACTCTCTAAATATACAAAACTACCCCAACTTGTATGCTTTGGTTACAAAACCACCCTAAGGTAATAACATAACCACCTAAGGTGGTTACATAACTTCTATAAGATGGTGATATCATAACAACCTCATGATGGTTTCATCACCACCATGATGGTTACATAACTACCACCCTAAAAAGAGTGGCAATTCTATAATTTGAGTGATAGTTCCATCAACCACCCAAGAGATCCCCAAAAATACCCTAAAACCTAATCAAATCCACCCAAAACCTAAAAAATTACATAAATACTTAATAGACCCTCCCAAAAATGACCATGAAGGAAAATGTTTCAAATTTTGTTGAACTTCAGCTAGATTTTGATTGAAATTTCAAATTTGGGAAAAAATGGAAAAAGTTAGAAAAAATTGACTTGATTGTACCCAACCATGCCTCCCACTAGTATATTCATCATATTCTTGTCACCCTCATTTTGATGATTGATTCTATGCTTAAAATGGTCACTGATAATCTAGATCTCAAAAATATCTCTCAAGACAAATGACACAAATGAACTATTTTTGAATATATTAGGCCCCAAACTAGCTATTTTGATTCAAAAGTTTCTCATTTTTGACATGAACTTTTATTTCATGTTTTCTCTAATGTATATAATTTATCTTTCATGGATATCACAACTAGTATTTTATTGCTAATGCTTTAAAATGTTTTTATGTTATCTTATACCAAGTTTTATGGTTTTGTAGGTACACATGGCTTAACACCAAATTTAGTCCCATAACGGGACAATTCAAGTAGTATGATCTTCCATGCATGTATGGTACTTATTATTTCCATGATTAAATTACATATTATAATTTTTGATTTTCTTTAAAATCACACTTGAATCTTGTTTTTAGCTTTTATGTTATGAAGAGTCTCGATGGGATTCATTCCTCTATTTGGGTAAGGTAAGTATTTCTATCTTCTCATTTCCTTTCTATACACATTATTTGGGACTACACCTTTCCAAATCATGACTTGGTCAGAATGAATAGAGAAGATGGTCGAAATACATAACTTCTTCTTTTCCATTGTTTATTATCATGGATCATGGCATGGTAACACTTGTACTATTGAAATGGTTTATCTATAGAGATGTTTCCATAGGTGTTCCCTCTTTTAGTGGTACTCTAATCCTTATCCACACATCTCCCTTTCCCTCTCAATTCTATCTACACCCCAAGGTATTTTGGTCTATGGATGGTGTTTTCACTTGGGTTTTCACCCTTTGAGGAGATGTCTAATCTCTCCTCATCCAAGTGGCATAATGGAAACACCTCTAGGCTTATGGGTAGCCTAAAGATGAGGTGAATCTCTAGATAGGGATAACTACCTTGATGTATCACTTTGGATCACAAATACACCTAAAATTTGGGTGGGGGAAAGGGAGAGAGAAAAATAAAATAAAACTATCCTAAGGGATGTGATATACCAAATTGAATGATGACTTCCAACCAGCTGCATGTTACACATGAAATCAAGAGACTAACCAAACATACACTTCTCTAATCTTCATCTTCTCACATCAATATTACATTATGAGGTTATGGATGGATGTTTAGGATAAGAGTACTAGACAAGAGGCCTTGAATGGCACTAATGAATAGAATAACTCACTAAACCTTAACACTCCCTAAAACATTTCACATTCCTTGAAAGAAGAATCTTTCCAACTACAAATAAGATGAAAGAATGAGACAACATGCTAAGGAATCCATAATATTCACTAAGAAAGATATAAAATTCAATCAAAAAACAATATGAATAGTCATGAAGAGGTAAAAATTAGTATTATTATTTATCAAAATGGTATGTACATGAGAAGGGCTTTGCCATACTCAGGTGGAGCATAAGTTACAATGGTCAAAATGGCTAGTTCTTATAAAATGTGAAAGAGAGAGGAGAAGAGAGAAGTCCAAAGGTCATAATTAATATTTTAAATCTGATAAAAGGATTTAATTGTGTGTGATCAGAGGATATGGGACAAATCACATAAGGTTAGGAATCACAAGTGTCCATCCAAGTCATAAAACTCATGAAAAGTGGCATGAAACTCCTCATTCTAGCTCAAAAAACTACCTTCATGATTTAGACTTGTTTGAACATCCCAAAAATAATTAGGGATATGTATGATGATTAATATTAAGGGTAAGGCTTTAAAACATGCCTCTCCATGCATTGGTTTCAAGCTTGATCAACTAGAATCATTTGTAAATAAGCCATCATCTGTAGTCCAAAAAACTCTTCTTTCATGTACCCTACACACTTAGCCTCCAAAATGGAATTAGTTTTCCATGAAAATACATGGGAGGGATTGGATGAAATATATAAAGACCTCCATGGCCTTAGAGGCATCAGGAACACCTTAAAATCATCTCACTTGAAGTATTCCACCCTTCTTACTAGCTTGTCCACTATGCCAATTTTGACTGGCTCAAATGAGAGATATTATTTGAACACTTGGGAGTTTTGATGAAGAAATAAATGGCCATAGGGAGTTATTACAGGTCCTAATATTCCCCCAAGTTTTTTTCATCTTTAGAATCCTCTTGGAACCTAAAAAACACACAAAATAGTCAAAAGTACCTTCTTTTCTACCCTATCCATATAAGTCCATACAATTCAAAAGCATGGGAGGGAGACGAAAAGAGAAATGTGCAATTTTAAAATCATAATTATAGTCAAAATGGTCCATTATAGTAGCTTTATAGCTTCATCTTTCCAATTGGGTCACTAGTAAGGGTTTTGAGTAGTTTTGACTCTTAAGCTTTGTTCATGAAGGTTAAACATTTGATTTTTAAAATAATTACACAAATGTGATACTAAGGACCCCTGATAACTCCTCCAAACTTCCCTTATCTCCATGAAAATCCTTCAAGGATATGCGAGCACTCCAAATTATCCCATCGAGCTTGTCTCTCTATTTCCTGTATGCTTAAGTTGGTTTTTGAGCCAAAAATGACCTTTTCATAGTTTCTTCTATATATTACCAGATTGAACACTTATTTGGTGACACAAAAAACATTTCCCAATGTGTTGGAATGCATATCTCATTTTAGAAGTGTGAATGACCCTCATTTGGATATGAGTCCTAAACCATGTCCAATAGGCCTACTTTCAACCTTTGTCTTTTAGATCATCCTATTAAGATTATTTGAATTATAATGGATCATACACCTATTATATGACCCTAAAAACATGATCTAACTATTTGTAAAGATCACTTATATCTAAAAGTGAAGGTGATCTCTTGTTTGGATTCGAGGCCAAAACCCTGCCCTTAGGCCTAACTACAACTTTTGTAGTTTTGGACCACTTATTGAGTTATCTCCTCCTATGAGGTGTTATTCATGTTTTTTATATGTACCTTATCTTTCCAAAATTATATAAAGGTTTAAACAACTCTAGGTTCCCCTTATCATCTCTTTATCCCAAAACTATAGGTTCATGCACAAGGGGAAGTACCCTTTGTTTGAGACAAAATAGAGGGTACTTACCCTATTTTCTCAGAAAAAGTGCATATTGGAAGTCCTTTATCAAGTGATAAAGGTGTTATATATAAATTTTTATCTTTTTTTTTGGGTTATTTGACCCCTCAAATGCACTAGAAAATCAAGATAGACTTCTAGGCAAAGGACTGTGTATATGATAGTCAGAAAATGATTATGTATTACCCTTTCAAACCATTTTATATAAATTATTTATGTTGTGTAGGAGTGTATGAATGATATAAATACCATAAAAAAAGTTTTTTAAGCCATACCATCACCCTAATATTCTAAATACCTATTTATACCCCTACCTAACACACGCTGTATGCATAATTTCTGACTGTGTTTTACTTTTAGAGGGGACACATGTAGGTTACATTTTATGGATCAAGATTTAAATAAGTGTTTTAAATATATATATAGTCTCTTAGTTTCATTTAAAACTTTTTTTAACCCATTTATTTCATCTCCATGCTTTAAAAATCTCAAGAAACCCAATTTACTTGCTCCCCGCCCTTCACAATCAACTACAGTTGATTATGAGAGGTTTTTTAAGTGTTTTCCATATGTTATAAGATTTTAATTAAATGAAAAAAATCCTCCTTTAAGATCCAAAAACCATATTATACCTATAATTACCTCTCATTCTTGGAATGACGTCTATTTTTAAAACTGTCAAGCTTATCCTTCATGGTGACCTTATAGCTAACCTGTAGGTACATTTTTATAATGCAAAGAGGTATGTAGGTGTGATTTAAGGATTAAAACATGTATAAAAACTCATTTTTATTTTAATTTAGGTCAAAAATTTTATTAACTATAAAAATCATGGGAACAAGATCCAATTTTGTAATCTTGGGTTAGGCTTTGAAGGAGGTAGTGGCCATAGGTATTGGCTAGCCTTGGAAGCCATTTCAAATTGAAAGCTAGTGATAATATAAAAATTAAGGCTTTATGGAACCTTGATAAGAATAAAATCTTTTTAAAACCTCTTAATCATGTCATTAGACCTCATACCTTGTAATGTAAGCACTTTCTCAAGTTTGAGCCCTAGGCTGGCTGTAGATGCTCATTAGGCCTATGTACAGATTGTTTCTACCTTGGTGAATGTAAAATAACATTTTATTCTCTTACTTGATTATTTAAATTAAAATTATGTGTCTATTAATGTAATTAGACCATCCCAACTTCTAGTATTCATTAAAACTCCTTTCATTGATTTGGGAGATCAACTCGGCTCACATGGTTGTAGATAGTACTGAGTAATTTCAGTGTCTTGAAGAGCAACTTGAGACCTCTTGAAAACCAATATATCAAAATTCAAGTTGATTTACCTATATTTTATATTGAAAACAAATTAATTTGTAGGCTCTAAATATTAATGCAACACTATATAAGAATACCCCAAAAAGAGCCCGGACCTTTGTTTTCATAGTTTTGGGAAAATGTCCCAAAGTGCTACAAGTTTTCTCTAAGACCATTTTTGCTTATGTATTTTACCAAACCTACTTAAAAATTATGACCAAACATTTTTTGACTCTCCAAAACTTAGATAATGTTCAAACACATTTTTCATTCTCTTCCAAGAAATGACAGGCCATAAATTGTTGTAGATGACCATTTTGTGCATTTACTTGCTCTCTTGGCTCTTGAAGTGGATTTTGAAGTTGTATTTATAATTTAATATTAATAAATTAAATTTATTAAAAAAAATACATCAATTCAATTCATTTTGGAAACATAACATAGAAGAAAACATCAATAATTGGAAGAAATGAGCGTAACTCCACTCCTTCACTCTTTGTAAACTGAGTTGTTTGAGATATCAAATCCTTTAAAAATGTAAAAAAAATCATGGATAACATGAGATAAAGGATTAAAAACAATATAAAATCAATATTAACAATTGGATTAAATGGACTTGCCCAAACAAGAATAAAACCTATAGGGTGCACAAATTAGTAAGCAGAAAACATAGTCAACTTCATGAGGATGGTTCATAAAGCACAAACCACCATTATTAAAAATATTATTATCTAAATGAATCTCTCTAAGTTTAATTTCACATACCCAAGGTGTTTTATCTGAAACCTCACTTGCTGGTCATACCAAGTACAAACCTGAAGACTGGTTTTGTATGTCTAGAAGGGTGAAAAAGGAAAAGAATAGTTTTAGCTCAAAATTGGAACTTCCAAAGAATTTAAAATGTTAAATTGATATTGAGGAAGATGAATAGGAATTATATTATCTTATCCCATTTGGAACACTTCCCCATGAGTTGTACAAGTGCCAAACTCACCTTTTTTACCAAGAAAACTATTCTTTATTCTAAAGCACCTACCACTTTCAGTTAGAGATAGTTACCTAAGACATAATATGACACATGGAATGTGACATAAAATTTTTAAACTTTCACATTTCCATATAAGGTTTTACAACTCATTAAATTCCCCTTTTTGACCTCAAAATGACTCATAGGATTAAAAATATTAAACAGACTAAGGACCAAGGCCAATATAACATTAAATGACATGAATCAACCTATAAAACTCCTTATGAAATATGTATTAGACCTAAAAAAACATAAAAACTAAGTTTTTACCTATAAGTGCCCCAGTTTGACCTATAGAGTCAATTTTGGTCAATAAATTGGTGACTCACAGGGGTAGTATTCCTACTATACTAACTAAACTAGTAGCCTTATCATTCCATTGGGATTAGGGTGTCATTTGAAGTCTAAGACATAAAAAGAGGACTTTTATCATAGGCTTTGATCAAGATAATACCACTTACCTCAACCACATGAAATAAAGGACACACACAAAACCATATAAACAAACTACCAAGAGACACACACACACACACATGTGCTCAAAACACTTAGGAAAATCAGATAACAAACTATTATGCACAACTAGAAATTGAGCATACCTCCTTTCCAAGATAATTTTTTTTCTTGAATCTTCTTCTTCACGAGATGAAATATAGTGCCACGCATATTTCTCCTTGGATTGAATACCTTATAGATTAGATCTATTCCTTGGCACTTCACTTGATCTACTCTTATGTAGATAATCCTTAAATAGTTATTCAATGTAGATATATTACTCTTGAACTTGTGTACATTTCTCATACTGCTTCCCACTCTTCATCTCATGATCAACTTGTAGATTCTTGTAGGCATGACTTCAAGAGTATTAGTTTCTTTTTCCTTAGAAGATTGAAGCCAATAGGAGATTGTACCATCCTTCAAGAGCTGATGTGTTTCTCCAAACTATTTGAGAGGATGATATCCCATATTGATTACTTCACAAATATCATCATCAAATGTATATGCCTCTTGAAAGGGCAGATTTGAAAAGTTACCTTTTTTTGCATACTCACTTGAGTGCTAATGTTGCCTTCTCCATTATTTACAAGATCATAGCCTCCTTGAAGAGGAGTATAATTTTCTCCAATTATTTCAAAAATTTTATCCAAAGTCTAATTAATAACTGTTCTTGCACATCCATGATATCTTGCAAAGTGATGGAAGAACTAATGACTATTTATTCCTCTTTGGCAAAAGGAAAACATTCTTCCTCATCAACCTAATCAGAATTCTTCACACAAGAAATCACATATTATTCATCATTTATGACATCTTAAGGGATATCAATTTTCATTTCAACTACCATATCATGAATTTGGTTCTCAAGGGTAGAAAGATCTTCCATCTCCTTCTCCTTCTTTGTGATGCCAAGACTAGGCATCTTAAAGTCATGTGACTTAGTTCAATGAGGCTACCAAGGAGCTATCTTCTTCAAGCAAGAGTTATGAGTTTTTATCAACCAAATAATTCTATTTATGTTCCCATACAATATTTAAATTAAGGAAAAGGGTGATGGGGTGAGGACCAAATGAACTAGTTGGTGGAGGTGGCACATTCAACTCAAAATCAGATTGAGAGTGAAAAATAAGGGATTCTTTTGGGAGCTCTTGAGGAAGGGGAGGTAGACCTTAGGATAAAGAACATAGTTTTCCTATTTCCACTTGAAAATCACTTCATTCACATCTGATTTAGCTTGATCACTCTCTTAAGTGAGGTTAGATGGGGTTTGTTTAGGCATATGATCTTCTTGTGGGTCTAAACCTTCCATCACACCTTGACTTAGCAATCTCATATTTGACTCTAACTCTTCAATTTGATTGGATAGGTTCTCTTGGAATTTTTTTATTTAAGCTCATAGGAATCATAATGAGTATGAGGAGTACACAAGGGTCGACATGGAAGATAATAGGTTTCTTGAGGAAGGGTGGGAGGGGTTTGCATAGGATCAAGCTCCTTCTCAACCTCACACTCTTTATCAAGACTTTTTTTCTCTTTCTTTTCCCATGACTCCACTATCTTATTCTAGCTTAGGATATTGGGATTAAGAGTCTCATTTTTAGGTGATGATGAAAATTTAGGAGTGGATGAAGTATTCAATAAACTTTGGATCTCATTAGGTTTGGATTTTCCACCTTGTCTCCAACTTAGAATGCCATATCTAGAGGTCTCTTATTATGGTGGGGATGTAATGGGAGAGGGAAATAAGAATTGAATTCCACTTTCTTTTTTAATGACATGGATTTTTTCATATCCATATTAGCCAACTCAATCTTCCTATGAAAATTAGCTTCAAAAATAAGGTTTCTCTTTTCAACTCTCTCCTCCAATTGATTGGGAAAAGGATGACTTTGATAAGCTTGATTGGGTTCATAAGTGGGAACCATGTAGGACTGATGGAAATATTGGGGAAGTGGATATTAAGGTTGATATGTTTGGTGAGTTTTCCTTTCATGAATTCTTATCCTATCCTCTAAGGAATAAACTAAGCCACTCATATCTGGCATCTCACTTGTGAGCCTTTGCTAATTGGCTCTCTCAGCCCACTCTCTTTTGATCAGCTCTAATTAATATCTCACCTTATGAATAATATGGTTAGGAACCTATTGAACACATCCCCTTAGATTATCAAGATCTAACATGTACCTCTCATATCCCAAAAATGTTTGCTTGAAGGTGAAAATGGATTAACTTGAGAGGTAGCTAGGTTATCTAGGAGAAGCAAGATATTGAGGAGGCTGGATATAGGATTGATACACTTCATGAATGGGATGATACCATTCATGTTGAAGCTGGTACACTTCATGATAGGGATAATTAATAACTTGATCTTGTTGATAGGGAATGGTACACACTTGAAATGTCTTACCAAATTGTGTAAAATAAAACTCAACACCAAGGTCAGCCATGAAACTTCATTAGGAATCAAGAACATAAGGAATGATCATCAATAATATTTTAAAATAATACTTGGGCTGCATGACCAGTTGATATAACTTTAGAGTCACCATTGATGCTTAGATAGATGCTTCTAAAGGCTGATTATTGAAAGATAATACCAAAAATATTTCAAATTCTTAGACTAAGATTCCCATTAGGCATGCCAACAACTATTGTCACTTGGATTTTTACCCTTTTAGGATATGGATAAGCTCTCCACATCTAATTTACACAATTGAAACACCTCTAGGCTTGTGGGTAGCCTAAGGATGAGGTGAATCTCTAGATAGGGATAACTCCCTTGATGTACCACTTTGGATCACAACTACACCTAAACATTAGGGGGAAAAGGGAGATATAAAATTGAAATCAAAATATCCTAAGGGAGGTGATACACCAAATTTAATGATGACTTCCAAATAGATACATGTTACACATGAAATCAAGAGACTAACCAAACATATACTTCTCCAATATTCATCTTCTCGCATCAATATTAAATTATGAGGCTATGGATGGATGTTTGGGATAAGAAGACTAGATAATAGGATTTGAATGACACTAATGAATACACTAACTCACTCAAACTTAACACTCCATAAAACACTTCACATGCCCTACAAGAAGAGGGTTTCCAACTACAAATAGGATGAAATAATGAGACACCATGCTAAAGAATCCATAGTCTTCACTAAGAAAGATATAAAATTCAAGTAAAACACACTATTAATAGTCATGAAGAGGTTAAAATCATTATTTTTATCAATAAAAATGGTATTCAAATGATCAAGGCTTCACCATACTCAAGTAGATCATAAGTTACAATGGCTAAAATGGCTAGTTCTTATAGAACTTGAGAGAGAGAGAGGAGAAGAGATAAGTCCAAGGGTAAAAAATAAAATTTTAAAGATTATAAAAGGAGTTAATTATGCATGAGAATAGCACATGGGATGAAATATGCAAGGTCAAGAAGCACAAGTGTCCATCCAAGTCATAAAACTCATGAGAAGTGGCATGAAACTCATCTTTTAAGCTAAAAAAACTACCTTCATGATTTGGACCTATTTTAATATACTAAAAATGATTAGGGAAAGGTATAATGATTGGGATGAAGGGTAAGGATTTTAGACATGCCTCTCCATACATTAGTTTTAGGTCTGGTCATCTAGAATCATCTAGGAATGAGCCATCATCATCTATAGTCCAAAAGACTCTTCTTTCATGCACCCTGCACACTTGGACTCCAAAAAGGAATCAATTTCCATGAAAATATATGGGAGGGAATGTATGTCACTTTTAAATACCCTCCATTTCCTTAGAGGCATCAATCACACCCTAAAATCAACTCACTTAAAGTTTTCCACGCTTCTCACTAGCTAGTCCATTATGCTAGTTTTGACTGGCTAAAATAAGAGTTATTATTTGAAAACTTAAGAGTTTTTATGAAGAAATAAATTGAATTGATAGTTATTAAAAGTCTTAATATTCCCCCCAAAGTTGGTTTCATCTTCCAACTCCTCTTGGAACCTACGAAACACATAAAATAGTCAAAAGTACCTTGTTTTATACCCTATCTATACAATTTTATACAACTCAAAAGTATGGGAGGGATCCTGAGAGATTCCTCTATAATATAAAATCACCATCCTAGTCAAATTTGTCTATTAGAGTATCTTTATAGCTTTGTCTTCCCAATTGGGTCACTAGAAAGGGTTTATAAGGGTTTTGAGCCATTTTTACTCTTAAGCTTTGTTCATGAAGGTTGGATATTGTATTTTCAAAATAATTCCATAAATGTGATCCTAAGGACCCCTAATAAATCCTCCAAAATTTCTTTACCTCCATGAAAATCCTTCAAGGAGATGTGAGCACTCCAAGTTAGCTCATCGAGCTTGTCTCTCTATTTCTTGCATGCTTAAGTTGGTTTTTAAGCCAAAAGTGACCTTTTCATAGTTTCTTCTACATCTTACCAAATTTAAAAAATATTTGGTTACCACAAAAACATGTCCCAAAGGGTTGTAATGCATATCTCATGCTAGAAGTGTGAATGACCCTCATTTGGATACGAGGCCTAAACCATGTCCAATAGGCCTACTTGAAACCTTTATGTTTTAGATCATCCTATTAATATTATTTTAATTTCAATGGATCATAAAAATATTATATTACCCTAAAAAAATGATACAATTATTTGGAAATCTCACTTAGATCTAAAAGTGAAGGTGATATCTTGTTTGGATTTTAGGCCAAAACCCTGCCCTTAGGCCTGACTGCAACTCCTATAGTTTTGGACCACTTATTGAGTTATATTCTTGTGAGGTGTTATTAATGTTTTTTTAGATGTAAATCATATTTCTACATCTTATATAAATTTTCAAACAACTCCAAGTCCCCCTTTTCATCTCTATATCCCAAAACTAGAGGTTCAGGCACAAGGGGAAGTACCCTCTATCTGAGACAAAATAGAGGGTACTTCCCCTATTTTCTCAAATAAATTTCATATTAGAGGGAATTTATAAAGTTATAAAGGTGTTATATACAAATTTTTATATTTTTTTTAGGTCCTTTGACCCCTCAAATGCACTAGAAACTCAAGATATACTTCTAGGTAAAGGACTGTGTATATGACAGTCAAAAAATGACTGTGTATTGCCCTTTAAAACCCTTTTATCTAAATGGTTTGTGTTTATGGGAGTGTATGAATTATATAAATACCACAACCAAAGTTTTATAAGCCATACAATTACCCTAATATTCTACATACCTCTTTATACCCCTACCTGACATATACTATATGCATAATTTTTGACTGTGTTTTGCTTTTAGAGGGGACACTTGCAAGTTACATTTTATGGATCAAGCTTAAAATAAGTGTTTTAAACCTATATATAGTATTTTATGTTCATTTAACACCTATTTTAACCCATTTTTTTCATCTCCATGTTATAACCATCTCAAGAAACCCACTTTACTTACTCCCTACCCATCATAGTCAACGATAGTTGACTATGAGAGGTCTTGTAGGTGTTTTCCATATGTTATAAGATTTGAATTCAATTAAAACCATCATCCTTGAATATCCACAAACCATATTATACTTGAAATTACCTCTCATTCTTGGAAATAAGTCTATTTCCAAAGTTGCCAAGCTTATCCTTCATGGTGACCCTACAACCAACTTGTAAGTACATATTTATAGTGTAAATAGGCCTGTAAGTGTGCTTTTAAGGACAAATAATTGCATAAAAAACTTATATTTATGGTATTTTTGGTCAAAAATGGTATTTTTTACTATTTTTAACTATAAAAATCATGGTAACAAGATCAATTTCTGCAATCTTGGGTTAAGCTTTGAAGGAGGTAGTGGTTATAGGTATTGGCTAGCCTTAGACCATTTCAATTTGAAATCTACTGATAATGTGAAACTTAAGGACTTATGGAACATTTAGAAGAATCACCTCTTTTTTAAACCTCTTAAGCATTTTATTAGACCTCATATCTTGTAATGTAAGGACTTTCTCAAGTTTGAGCCCTAGGTTGGTTGTAGATGCTCATTAGGCATGTGTATAGATTGTTTCCACCTTGGTGAATGGAAAATACCCTTTTATGCTCTTCCTTGATGATTTAAATGGAAATTATGTGTTTATTAGTTTAATTATTCCATCCCACCCTACTATTATTCATTTAAACTCATTTCATTGATTTGGTAGATCAACTTGGCTCACATCGCTGTAGATAGTATTGAGTGATTTTAGTATCTTGAAGAGCAACTTGAGACCTCTTGGAAACTAAAATTTCCAACTAAACAACCTACCTTATTTTGTAATTTGAATGACTTATATGGGATCTTGAAAAAAAATGCACTTGGAGTCTCTATATATCAATGCAACACTATATAAGAACACCTTAAAAAGGGCTTAAACCTTTGTTTTGATAGTTTTGGGAAAACATCCCAAAGTGCTACAAGTTTAATCTAAGACCATTTTTGATTATCTAGTTACCCCAACCTAATTCAACATTATTTAAAATTATGACCAAACATGTTTTGACTCTCTAAACATTAGAGAATGTTCAAACATGTTTTTCATGCTCCTCCAAGAAATGATAAGCTATACAATTTCTATAGATGACCATTTTGTGCATTTACTTGCTCTCTTGGCTCTTGAAGTGGATTTTTAAGTTGAATTTAGAATTTAATATTAATAAAATACATTTATTATCAATCATACATTAATTCAATTCATTTTGTAACTATAACATAAAAGAAAACATTAACAATTAGAAGAAATGACTGTAACTCCACTCCTTCACTCCTTAGAAACTGAGTTGTTTGAGATATAAAATTATTTAAAAATGTAAAAAAAATCATGGATAACATGATATAAAGGAGAAAACATCATATGGAAAAAATATTATCAATTAGATTGTATGGAATTACCCAAACAAGAGCAGAACCTATAGGGTGCACAAATTAGCAAGCATACAACATAGTCAAATTCATGAGGATGGTTCATAAAGCACATGAAACCATTATTCAAAATATTATTATGTAAGTGAATCTATCTATGTGTAATTTCACCTCTCTAAGGTGTTTGATCTGAAACCTTCTCTGATGGTTGTACCAAGTACAAACCTAAAGACTGGTTTTGTATGTCTAGAAGGGTGAAAAAGGAGAAGAATAGTTTTAGCTCAGAATTGGCACTTCTAGAGCATTTCAAACATGGAATTGAGATTGAGAAATATGAATAAGCATTCTATAATATTCTCCCATGTGACACACTTCCCCATGAGCTATACAAGTGCCACACTCACCTTTTTCCCAAGAAAATTATTCTTTCTTCTGAAGCACCTACCAATTTTAGTTAGAAATAGTTAAATAGGACATAATATGACACATGTCATGCGACATAATCTTTTCACACCTTCATATTTACCTAAGAGGTTGTATAACTTATTAAATACCCTTTTGTGACCTCAAAATGACTCCTAAGACTAAAAGGATTAAAAAGACTAAGGACCAAGGCCAATATAACATTAAATGACATCAATTAACCTATAAAAAACCTTGTGACATATGTATTAGACCTCCAAACACCTAAAAACAAACATTTTACCTATAGGTGCCCTAATTTGACCTGCAGGGTCAAATTTGGTCAATATATGGTAGAGTGTTGGTTGGAGTGAGCTACCCTCTTTGATTACCCAAAATATCTATATTGGGAAGATCCCAAACATTATTTTGTTCCATTCTCATTTTCCACTTCCTCCTTCTCAGATTCATGGGAGACTTTTCATATCCAAAATATTTCTACAAATAGAGACATCAATGTATGATGGAGGATCCCACCCATAATGATATGGTATACTAAAAGGTAGGAGATCTCACCTCTCCCTCTCTATAATAGAGTAGTGGATATGAGAAAATGGATCTGGTGTGATCACCCTATATCCCATATAGAATAGAGGGGGGACCCCTATATATCTATCTGATTGACTCTATATATAATTATCTATGGGGGGTAGTGATTTGATTGATCCCAACTCTCTCAAGGGGGAATATGTATGCATCAAAAATTTACATGATGTTATACTTTTGATACAAATCTAATGATGATGCAATAAACTCTTATTTTGTGCTCCATAAGGAAATATCTAGCTCTACTCCTTCCCCATAACTTTTTATTCCTCCTTTGACCCATTTTGGTCCCATTAATTTTGACCTTGTTTCAAAAATTGACCATAGATGATGGAACTACCACTCAAGGCAATGAAATTATCCTCTTTCATTATAGAATTGCCCCTTATTTTACACAACCACCATGGCATTTGTGTAGGTTAAGAGGTAATTTTGATTTTAAGAGGTGGTTTTGTATTAAAATTATGATGGTTTCGTTATGTTAATTGGTGGTTTTGTTAGATTAAGTGATAGTTTTACAACTACCCCTGCAAAAAGTGATAGTTATTTCATATTTGAAATGACTTCCAAAATTAGCTCTTACGACTCTAGTTTTCATGTATTTTGTATACCTAGCATCACTTTTCTTATTTTCATATCCAATCAGGCCCAAGTGACTCCCTCTTCTATTTTTATTCCTCTTCAGTTCCTCTCAATTTGACCTCATCATCACACTTAATTGAACTCCTCCATGCAAGTTCATAGCTTTTTCAACAAGAAGGCCAATTTTGGCCTGATTTTAGACTCAAAAATTGCCATTATAAGTTTATATTAAGAGTGTTTTTCAGCCACAACCTTGATACATTTTTTATAATATTCATCCTCTATTATTTTCGAGTTGACTATGTAATTTTAAGTGAATAAGTGTTCTTAGTGAAATCAACCCAGACTTTATAAGCCAACACATTAGCCAACCTTAGTTCAATTGCTCTCCATTTTTGTATTATGTCTCCTCTTTTCCCATATTATTCTAGAGTTTTTTTCATCCTCTAGCTAGAGAGTTTCTATAATTTATATGAGAGAATACAAAGCTTACATATTGAGGATTATTTTATCAATACACCCACGTGCACTTCAACAGATTTATGCCATAATCAGGTTGGAGTTCTCTTGATTTAATTTATTTGTTTTATTTATTATAATAGATTTAATGTATCTTATTATTTTTTTATATTATTTTTCCATATTAAAAAAAAAGAAACAAATTTGATAGTGAAATAGATATATCCCTTTTCATTTGTATTTTCTACAAAAATATAGATAGTTTTGAATTATGCTTGCATCTCAATAGATTAGTTTCCTTCCCACTTTGAAACACATTTTGTCAATCATCTTAAAAAAAATATTAAAAAATATTTTTATTATTTCTAGCCAAGACAAATTTTATCTTTCAAGCTCTAAATGAGTCTCTTGTACTCCAAACAATCACCTAGTCAAACATAGAAACATACACAACTATAGGTGCATACACAATGATATAGATTATTGATCTTATTTTATTTTAAAGGGTTAAAATAAATTTAATTTTCCTCTTCCAAAATATAAAAATCAGAACTCACATCTCTTGTTTTCATCCTTGTAAATCATTAAAATGAAAAGGGTTTTATTTGTAACAAATTAGAAAGGTTGAAAAACTATTTTAGTTTGTTTGTAAATAAGAAAATCCATAGAAAGTTTTTCATTGGTGTTGCTTCAAATAATATTATCTTCTCACATTAATTGAATACATATATTCAATTTATACATTTATTTAATTTCATAAAAAAAAAATAATAATAAATAAAAACATCTCATCTATTTTTCACATAAGTAGAGATAGGAAAAATCACCATCTTGCATGATAGCATAGCATGATAGTCTTCTTTGAATGACCCTCCCCAAGACACTAGGTCTTGTCTAACATGGTTTATTACCTAGATTTAGAGAACTTGATATCACTATCAACACACAATTTGACATTAGCACTGAATTGAGACATGAGGTATTTAAATCCATTCCCATTCATCATCTCATTGTAGATTCTTTATCCCCACTAGAATAATAAGAACATATCCTTGATATACCTATCATTATCCTCCCTCAGAATAGGAGACATAAACATAATGTTATCTAGGCCTAGTTTTTCATCCACACTCCCTTATTCCCCTTGAGTCTATCCATGCCTTATATCATTCACATTTAGTGTATGACGTTAATCGGGTAGAGTCAACCCAATAGAGTGGATGTTTTCCCACAAGTCATACAACCTGATCTCCCTCCTTTCCTTGAATCTAGTATTGACCAAGAACTTGACCTTATTTTAATATCATAGATTGAAGGACCTTGGAGCTCTATTTATACACAACTCAACAATCTTAATGAGCATTGATATGTTTCTGAGGTCTTTTGGTTCCATCATGAGAACTCGTTACCACCACCTATCCCAAATCTCATTCCACTAAAAAATTAACCAAACCCATAGCCCATTTGTTACATCAACTACTTCATCTAGACATCAAATTTTTGAGTGCATAGTTTAATGTATGCTAATTCATGTGCATATAATGTCTAATATTAATTTTTTAAAACTAGATAAAATCAAAGGCCCATGTGGTCCACATGGAATGACATAGATAAATATCATGTCTCTCTAAGAGTGTAGGAAGGGTGATGATGATACATGGATGGATCTATTTACTTTCAATAAAATTTGTGACCATGCAATACTTAGATTAGCCTCTATCAATATTAGGAGCCTCATGGCTCCAATCTAGTCAGATGATTCCATGTGTCACACTCACATATTCTCGTAATCATAGACTATCTTTCATATAAAAAATAACTACATCAAAATTTTATATATTCCATGACTCTGATGCAAATGTATCATGCCACCTACCACATTTTGATTCATCATATAGTCAGGCAAATTCAAATCATCTTCATGAAGTTTTAAAAACTTTGAGATTTCAAAGAAATTATAACTTTTAATGTGGCATGTTTTCTAAGGGCATACAATATAAATGGGGTAATGCATGAGTTTGATTTTTTTTAGTACTTTAGGAGCCTAGTCTAATGATGAGATCCCACATGACTAGTTCAATTGAGCATGAAATATAGAAATCAATAAGGGATCACATAACATTTAAGATTAGATATGCAAGTCTATGATAAGGTGGTAGACATGTGTCCAATATGTAGATTCTTGGACTAGATAAATTCAAAGCCCCATGTAGTCTACATGGAATGAGTTAGTTAAAAACCATGTCCTTAAGAGAGTTAGAATTAGGGTGATGATGAAATTTGAAAATATATTTCCAAAAAATGGATAATTTTATAGATATGCAACACCTAAAAATATCAAATTAAAAAAAAATTGCAATTTTTAACAACCCTAAAATATCTTGATGAAAGTCTAGTTGCATTTTAAATTAATTTTGTCTAGATATGAGACTTAAGATATAATGAACCTTAGATTAGCTTAGCTGATCCAATAATCAATGTGCCATTTGATATTAATAAAATTAAAAAATCATTACCTTTATCAATATATGAATAGTCAATAATTATAGTGGAACTAAAAATACATTTGGAATATAAAAATGCATACAATAATGGTAGAGTGCATGGAAAAATTATTATGGATGTATTGAAAAACTATCTATGTAGAAAATTTAATGCATTCATTTAATGGGAAACCCTTTTATATTTTTCAACATTAAAAATAATCTCACCTAGAAATGTCATGTAAAGTGATACTAAATCTTAAACTGATAGTAAATAACTGATGGTTATTGATACAAGTAACAACATGTGTAATGATACTATGATACATAGATTTATAGATTCAACATGTATTTTTCAAGAAAAAATGATAACAATAACACTAGCTAAACCAAAACAACCTGTTGGAATTTTTAAGGACAAGGATGCATAAGAGATGAACTTTCCAACACTTTCTTTGGAAATTATTGTGATGATGACATTGTGTCAACATTCACATATTGAAAATTTTCACAGTGGAAACTTTTACATGCTAATCATCAATTTACATACCATGTCATAAATTTGTTATTAAAATAGTTTAACTTATCATAAATCACATTTCAAAATTCATGTGATTGGAATTGATAAATTCCATTTAAAGGGAAGATTTTTTTGTACAGGGATGTGAAACACAAGAAAAAATTAAAAAACTTACATAAATCAGACGTTGGTTACATTGATTTCAATATAAATCATATTTATCTTAATTACATGCAAAACCTCAATAAAAATGTCTTCACCATAATATGTGAGATAGGTCCCTAAGATTTTGTTTTGACTTTCATAAGTGTTGGATACTCTTGGTAGCCATTGATTAAATCATTAATAAATTTTTATTAAATATACAAAAAAAATATCTATATTAAAATCTAATGAGCCCAATATAACAAAATGCAATAACTTTCTTGTAAGGAAATACCCTATAACTTTTAGACATTACTACAAATATCAAATTAATGCATTAAAATAGTTGTTATGCAATGATAATTTATTCATTGGAAAAATCAATGATAATTTTTGTGTTATCAAATTACAATGTAGGGGAAATTCACATGATCATTGGATAATATGGACAAAACACATGCTAATATATAGAAAGAATCAAAATTAAGCCATAATAGAGTTTATAGATAAATATATAACTTGTGATATTGATAGACTAGAAAAAGTAGTTAAATTGCATATTCATCATTATAGAAACTATAAAAAATGGAAAAAAACTATATAAATAATTTCCCAAAACCACCTATGAAATAAAAAATGGTATTTGAACATTGTGAACATGATAATGAATCTACAAATGCATATGCAAAAATAATTTTTGCATTACTAAGTAAAAAAAGCACTTCAATGTTTTTAAGGGATTCAATTTTTTTTCAAAATTAACTTAACATTGATGAGTCTCATTACATAAGAGCTATATAAAGTAAAATTAATTAATTGAAAATATTACTTTCACAAAAGCCATGACAAGTAGGGAATAATATTTTCATTACAAACATGCCATATTTATGGCAAGCCAATACATATCTATAGTTTGTTCTCAATTCATATTCATTTAGTACCATCCTTACAATTGAATCAAGTTCTAGAACATGCATATTTATGAGCCCGTCTTCTCTATAAGAATACAAATTCATTTTAAAACATCCAATACTATTAAATAAAGAGCCAAATGAGTCCAAATATTTAATGATCTCGATATTTTATAAATTATTATATTATAGGTCCACTTGTGATTTATCATCTTTGCCTTGATGAATTTGTTTTATGATATGACAAAAATGGAAAACCATTGAAAATAAAACACATGATATGATTTATCAACTAAAATCAACATCTTGCTATTGAAAAGTATTTTTTTGAAAGAATATTATTGCATGTTCCATTTCAAAACAATGAGAAAACTTTAAAAGAATCAATTTCAACTTGGAAATAATCATAAAGTATAGACAAAGACACCATAAAACTAAATTAAGTAAAGTTCAATTATAATATCAATACAATCTAGGGATACTTACAATAAGTTGTTTGTCAACAACTATTGAATTCTCAAACTTTGTTGACATAACATTTAACTCAGAAATAATTGACATTACATGAATAATATGATCTATAAATGGATATGCCATTATATAAGTTTGAAAAATAAATAAATTGAAAAAATAATTGAAATAAGACATCATCCATTTATTCTTGAAAATATTAAATATTATAAGCAAATAATAATGTCAAAAAATGAAGAACAAGTAGTTGTCAAAGACATAGTCCTCAAAAAATAAAAAAATAAGATAAAACCATTATAATTTATTTTAAAATAAGGAGTAGGGACATAAAATCATTTACACAAATGTTATATATGATATATTAGTCTTCATTTATGAAAATTCAATTAATAGTGACCAATCATAATTCATGTGCAATCAAATACACTCCTTTATTAGAGGTACAATCAGGGGGGGGGGGGTGAATCAGTGAGATAAAATAATCCAAATTCAATTTAAATCTTTGCAAACACTTAACTAGTTACCACAATCATTCATGAAGCATACACATCATTCATAACAATGAGCAAGAGAGATAATGCAAGATCAATCACATAACACATGACATGTGTGGGAAACCCTCTTGGGGGAGAAAACCCACTGGAACCTATAATTGGACTACTATCCTATAATAATAATAACCAATTTAGACCAACTGTAACTAATCAAGGAACTACAATCCCTATTTAATGAGACTACTATCCCACAAGGTGCTATAACACCTATCTAGCTGAGCTGTAACAACAACTATACTTTTAGCAAGATTCACCTTGCAATGAGGTTAAAACCACCTTAGATTCTGAGCTACCAAAATAAAACCTGTGAACACATTCACCTTTGAAATTATGTCTTCAACACCTAATGATGGACCTTTGATTATCACTCTTCACCTTCACTCATACTCAATCTTTAGGTCATAAACATAGTCCTTATTTTTTTATTCTCTTAAAATCATCCATAGGTTACTCTACCCATCCTTCTCTCCACAAATCACACACACAATCCTCTCTCAAATCTCTCCCAAGTCTCTCACTCAAGTCTAGAAATCACCATTTTTGATTTCACTAATTATAAAGTATACTTGATAATCAACACCTTGATCATCCACTAAGAATGTCTTAGCCCTTAATAAATTTTTTACATCAAGATATGGGTCAAAAAAATATTTATAGGTCAGCCATAACATCTATGGGTCACCCTTAAGCAACTACACGTTTTAATAAGGCCCTTGTAGCTCTTATAAGTCTCTTGTGAACCCATTTACTCCTTTAACACTTCATCAAATAAAAAAATAAAACATGAAAACTTATAAAATCATGGACCCATTATATATGATCTATTTCCCCCCCCTTAATTTCCAATAACCAACATAATTCTTGTACTTAAGCATAATTTGCTTAAACAATATTTTGTGCACACAGTCATTATGAATGAACACATAATCACCTTCTAAACCATTGTTCATACTTCATAAAACTATAAAAACCTTAATAATGAACAGATATGAACCTCATGGAGTCTAAAACACTCCCTAATATCCAATTCATCAATATATATCAAAAAAATATCAAAACAAGCTTGAATAATATTCTCAGGTTACTTACAAAATATGCACAAACACAATCAACTTTGGAGTTCAATATATCTATCTATAGAAACATTCAAACCTTATAAATTTTTTATATGGATAAACCATGGTGTCATATTCAACTTTTATTTTTACTCCATCAATAAATTAATCCTAAATCAAAAGGTATAAGCAAAATACAAATTTATGGTTTTTCCCTTTGTAAATTCTAATATTCAAATGCCAACAGTCATAATTAAACCTCGATCACTTTGATATCATATCCTATCCTTGATTATCTTATCCAAACATGATCCATAAATATTATTTTAAGGATATGAAACTTAATGATGTTAAACTTAGAATAGGTTGACCACTTTGACTTACTGCACTCCGTTGATCTCAAATGCATGATAAAACGTGAATTGTTAAATCCTTATCTTTTATCTTTGATCATCGTTAAACCTTGAGAAATTAATACCATATCATTTATTCCTAAAATATTATAATAAAAATTCATATTTTATCTCTTCGAGAGTTTCTTGAACATTACCTTGTGTAAAATTGACTATGGGAACTATTGCAATCTGTCTGAGTAGCCAAATTTAAATCTCAATAACTTTTGTTGTGCTTAAATGCATGATCCGAAATTTGGACCACATGATCAACTTAAAAATATGAATCTGAAAATATATCAAACTTATATTTAAACCTTCACATGAGTGAGATATATTACCATTAAAATGCCTTCTCAAAATTTCTTGACACAGAGCCAACTATGCTTAGAACTTCCCTGTGAGGCCAAATTCGCACTTGCATAACTTTTGTTGTGATTAGATGCATGATATAAAATTTATTGAATAATATACTCTCACATAATTTATTCCATACATATATAAATATTTTCCTAAAACATTCACATGTGCAGGATATGATGTCAACAAACTACTTACTTGGCTCTATTTGAACATAGAAAACATTGTCAAAATGCTTGGGAGCCCAACTTTGAACATGCATATATTTTATTGAGATATATTGAATGACCTAAATTTTTTTGAAAATTAACTATGCACAAAACTAAACCAACCCATATGATCAAATAATCTTTAAATATCCACATGTGAGAGATGTGACTACATCAAAATGCTTACTCAGTTATTCCTTGCCTTATGCAAATTTAGCTAAGTATGGGAAAACACAATCAAAATTTTTGGGAGCCCAAATTTTCACTTGAATATATTTTTATGCTCTTAGATGCATTACCTAAAATTTATTTCATAATAACTAGGCATAATACTAAACAAACCCATGTGACCATTTCCTCCTAAATCATCCACATATGGCAATGGTGATGTCATCAAACTACCTACTCAAATTTTATACCACTAGACCCAAAGTGTCTAGATGAAAACTATGGAAAACTAGATGAATTCCACTTATGCATACAAGCACTCAAATCATATAAAAAATCTTAGGTACATATTACACATCCTCAAATAGCCATACTGATCTATGAACATCTCGAACCATGCCAAAACAAAAGATCAACCAAGCATAGTTTAAACATATTAGGAAAAGCATATTGCACACTTTGTCATTATCACATAGACTATCAAAGAACTTAATCCACTCACTTAGACAACTCCATGAATTCATAATGACATTATTGATAATGATCCAATAATTTTCCCCTTTGTCATTGATGTCAACAACCATCATATAGCAATATACAACTAACCTTCCTTCTCTCTTTTCCAAGCACTCTCACAGTAGGTGCTTTATCCCCCTTTGACACAATGACAAAGTGGACACAATATGATCTTGAGAACCTAAAAATACCACTAACATGAGATGACCACCTTATAAATATTATACAAACTCCCCCTTACTTTGATCCTACTTCTGCTTGCTTTGACAACTTCCTCTTGCTCCATGCCAACACTCTCTTCAACCAAGCACTGTAACCAATGAAGAAAGAACACATAAAAACCACTAAAATCTGATGAAACTCACAAAGAAACATTTGAGATGGATTCTCCCTAATATATATAAACCATTTCACCTTTTGAGCATCCTTAGATATCCACACACCATGAAGATCCACCCCACATGCTTACTAGCCTTCTCTCTCAAGCTACCATAAGGACCACCGATAAAACTTCATCCTACTCACCAAATAAGAAACATGATTTCAACCAACTTGAAAACACCCATTCTGACCCTGTACTATAGCTCCTTCATAAACCTCTAGAGAAATTTCATGAACTTGATGCTCCCCCTTAAACAAAGACCTTATATTGATTCATATAGAAAGAAATGACACCCAAGTTTTATCTTAGATACTCAAAATTAGATTTTTAGAATGGTTTGGTCATAATATATGAAATATGATCTTTTTTAGGCACATGATCCAAATTGACACCTTGATTAATCACTTGTTCTCTCAAGAAATGATATCTAATAAGAATGTGTTTAGTTTTTGAGTGCATAACAAGAGTTTTTAAGATACAAATTTCACTAATATTGTCATAATAAATACGACAAGGTCCATTTTATCTTACATTATAATCCTCCAAAGTTCATTTCATCCACATGAATTGTATGCAATAAGAGGTATCTGCTATATATTTAGCTTCTATAGTTAATTGAGACATTGAGGCTTACCTCTTACTTAGCCAAGACACCAACCATTCTCCCATGAAGGAGACCCCACCACTGGTACTCCTCCTATCATCCACACATCCTACCCAATCATCATCAGTGTATGATTTCAAAGAGAATTATTTACTCTTGGGATAACATAAACCATAATCTATGGTGCCTTTGAGATATCTCAAGATCCTTTTGACTGATTTCAAGTGAGATTATCTAAGATCAACTTGAAACCTTCCTAAAAGACCCACTGCTTGCGTGATGTTAGGCTTATATGTAGTAGAGCAAAAAATAATTATAATCATGGATCTATACAAAGTTTGATCAACTTTTGGTGAGTTATCTAGTTTACTTAACTTCCAACCCGTGATCATTGGAGTACCTATTGGCTTACAATCCATCATGTCAAACTTCCTTAGCATATCCTTGAAGTATTTAGCTTATGAAATTAATATCCCTACATCAAGTTGATTAATCTATAATCCTAAGAAGAAAGATATTTCTCCCAACATTGACATTTCAAACTCAATCTTCATAGTATCTTCAAATTCTCTACTCATTTTATCATTGTCTGATCCAAAAACTATGTCATCAACATATACAAAAACTATCAATTTATGATTACCTTCTATCTTAATGCACAAATTACTATAAAATACCCCATTTTAAAACCTTGAATCAAAAGATACTTATCTAGCTTGTCATACCAAGATCTAGGAGCTTGTTTAAGACTATATAGATCCATCTTCAATTTACACACAAACTCTTGATTACTTAACATGAAGTATCCTCAGGTAACTCAATGTAGACTTCTTATAATTTTCCATTCAATAATGCACATTTCACATCCATTTTATATATCGTAAAACCTTTAAAACATCCATATGCCAAAAAGAGTCTAATTTCTTCCATCCTTGCCACATGAACAAAAGTCTCATCAAAATCTATTCTTTCAACCTAAGCATATCCTTTACATACCAATCTAACCTTGTTCCTTGTGACTTATCTTTTCTCATTCATCTTGTTTTTTAAAACCCATTTAGTACCTATCACATTTTTATCTTTTGGTCTACGAGCTAAGTTCCATGTTTCATTCCTTTCTATTTGATCAATTTCTTCATCTATTGCCTCATTCCAACTTTCATCTTGGCTAGCTTCTATAAATGGTTTGGGTTCAATCATGGATAAAAGATCTGACTTTTGTTGATTTTTATTGATAAACATTATCTTTATAATATGAAACCTTTCACCAACATTTCAAATAATTTGAGAGATTGGATGATCTTTCTAAATTCTTCTAGATGGAGCTTTATAATCTTGTCTTTCTTCCTCCTCTTCATCTTCATCATCTATTTAAATAGATAACTCATCATTTTGGCAATAGAATTATGAATCAATTCACTTACCTACACTTTTTTCTTCTTAACTCTACTTGTCTCATCTACCCTTAAATTTCAGCATTCTTGTGAAGTCTCTTGTTGAAGACCCTATAGGTAGTACTGATATAAGAATAACCTAAGAAGATGCCTTCATTAGATCTTGAATTAAATTTTCCAAGATTCTCTTCATCTCTTTTGATGAAGCACCTACTTCCAAATATTCTAAAATGTTTGAAATTAGCCACTCTATTATTCCATAACTCATAATGAGTCTTATTACCATTTAATTTGATTTGACACCTATTTAGGATATAAATACAAGTGTTGGATGCTTCTTACCAATAGCCATCTGATAATTTTGCATCTTGAATCATGGTTCTACCCATCTCAAAAATATTCATATTCTTCCTTTCAATGACACCATTATTTTATGGTGTTCTAGTAGTAGAATATTATCTTCTTATCCCATTTTCTTCACAAAAATAATCAAACTTATGAGACAAAAACTCACCTCCTCTGTCTGATCTCACACACTTGATCATTAAACTTTTATCATTTTACACAAGAGCTTTGAATGCCACAAATTTTTCAAAAGCATCTAATTTTTATTTAATAAAGAATATCCAATTCAGCCTAGTAAAATCATCAATGAGAATCATGAAGTAGCTATTACCTTAAATACTTTGATTTCTTATAGATCTACATAGATTAGTGTGGATTAACTCCAATGGGTCTATAGTGGATAATTCTTTGTTTTGTATCTTCTCTTGGTTTAATTCCCATGAAGAAATGCTTTGTAAAGAGAATGAGGAATCTTATAAATATTAGGCATATGCCTTACCAACCCCTTTGAACTAATTTTTATCATATTATCAAAATTTATATGTCCAAGTCTTCTATGCTAAAGCCAAATTTCTTCCAATTGACTTATGAAGAACTCTTCCTTCTTAGATTCATGGAATACAAACATGTTTTTATCTATTTTATAATCATTTGCAATTAATCTTCAAAATTTTGCCTTTCTTATTTCACATACATCATCATGAAAATTTACAACATTTCCTTGCTTACACATTTGGCTCACACTTAAAATACTATGTTTTAAACCTTCTACATATAATACATTCTCAATCCTAGTATGATCATTGTCCAAACTCACATTACCTTTGTCAACCATGTTAGAAGATTTGTTGTCACTAAATATTATTGCACTTAGGTTGGTGTTTTTGAGAGAGAAACTTTTTCTTGTCTCCTGTCATATGATTTGAGAATCCAATATCTATGAACCATCTCTTGTTCTCATATTCTTGAGTATGAAAAACTACTTAAACAAATAATGACTCTTCCTTTGGTGATCTATTTGGATTTTGCTTATTTTATTCTTTAGACTTGGTCTTCTTGAACCATTTGATAATGTCAATGACTTGTATATCCTTTTACCAAAAGGCTTTGTTATAATTCTTATGTATTTAACCTTGTTGGTTACAATTGTAACATATGATATCCCTTTTAATCTCTAGAGAGAGAAAAATCCTTATATTTATGACTAAATTGATTGTAGGAAAAGCAATACCCATTGAATACATTATTCATGTTTGACCCGTTGACCATTACCACTCAGTGGATTTTCATTACTAATCCTTTCAGTGGAGCTAAAATTCTTTTTGTCCTTGGATAAGAGAACATTTGAGTAAGTCATGAATTTATTTTCAAATTGTTTCATCCTTTGATTTAGATCTTTATTTACCATGACCTGTAGATCTTTGACTATTTTTTCTAGATCTTGTACTTATGTCTTCACATCATCCATGCTTGCATTGAAATTTGATAATCCACATACTAATTTGTTTTGAAGATAATCCATAGTCTCTTTATCATCCATTATACCTTTGATCACGTTAAAGTGGTTAAACTTGCAATAAGGACTTGCTCTGATACCAATTGTTAAAGGTATAACCACTGAGAGTGAGGGGGGGGGTGCGGGGGGTGAATCAATAAAAACAAATAATATAGATTCAATTTCAATATTTACAAACACTTAACCAATTAACACAAGCATTCATGAAGCATACATATCATTCATATAAATGAGCAAGAGAGACAATGCAAGATCAATCACATAACACATGACATATGTGGGAAACATTCTTGGGGGAGAAAACCCACTAGAACCTAAAATTAGACTATTGTACTATAATAATAAGAACCAATTTAGATCATATGCAACTAATCAGGGAACTACAATCCATATTTAGTGAGACTACAATCCCACAAGGTGCTACAACACCTATCTAGCTGAGCTACAACAATAAATAGACTTCTAGGAAATTTCACCTTGTAAGGAGGATATAACCACCTTAGATGCTGATATAACACAACAAAACCTATGAACACATCCAATTTTAAGCTGATGTCTTCAACACCTAATGATGGACCTCTAATTATCACTCTTCACCTTTGCTCATACTCAATCTGTAAGAGCACTATTCTACCAAAAAAATAATGACCTACAGGTCATACAAATAGTCTTCAATATATTATACTCTTAAAATCATTCATAGGTCAATACACCCCTCCTTCAATCCACAAATCACACACACAATCCTCTCTCAAATCTCTCCCAAGTTTCTCACTCAAGTCTAGAAGTCACCATCTTTGATTTCACTATTTATAGAGCATACTTGATAATCAACATCTTGGTCAGCCATTAGGCATAATTTAGACCATAATACATCTCTCAAATCAATACATTGCTAAAAATAATCTTCATAGGTTGGCCATAGCATTTATGGGTCACCTTTAAGCAGCTACACCTTTTAGTAAGGCCCTTGTGGCTCTTATAGGTCTCATGTGAACCCATTCACTCCTTTAGCAAGTCATCAAAAAAATAGAACAAATGAACACTTAAGAAACATGGAACCATTCCATATGATCTAAAAATCCCCCTTACGTTCCAACAACCAACATAGAACCCTTCTGCTTAAGCATAATTCACTTAAACAACATTCTGTGTCCATAGTCATTATAAACGAACACACAATCACCTTATAAACCATTTTTCATAATACATATGAATGGTAAAACCGTAATAATGAAAAAAATAAAAATAATGGAGTATAAAACACTCCCTAATATCCAATTCATTAAGATAAATTGAAAAAATATCAAAACAATCTTGAATAATCTTCTCAATATATTTATTCATATGAATAATCAGACCTTATAACTAGGTTATATATATTCACTATGTATTCCTCTTAAAATTCACTTTTCACTCCAATAAATTCATCCTTGATCAAAAGTTATAAGCAAAATATAGAGCTCTAGTTTTTCCCTTTGTAAATTCGAATATTCAAATGCCAACGATCAAAGTTAAACCTTGACCACTTTGTTATAATCTTATGTCCTCAATTATATTGGACAAACACTCTACAGTTATATTATTTTAATAATCTTGAACTTTAATGATGTTAAACTTTTAATAGGTTGACCACTTTGACTTACTACACTCCATTGATCTCAAATGCACAATACAATATGAACCATTAGATCCTTATCTTATATCTTTGCTCAGAGTTAACACTCAAGAACTTTCTACCATATCAATACTTCCTAAAATCTTAAATAAAATATGCATCATCGATATCTTTTGTATTTTCTTAAATATTACCTTGTTCAAAATTGACTATGGGAACCATTGTAATTTGTCTGAGTAGCCAACTTTGAACCTCAGTAAATTTTGTTGTGCTTAGATGCATGATATAATATTTGGACCACATGATAAAATTTAAAAAATGAATCCAAACATATATAAAATATATCTTTAAACCTTCACATTATTGAGATATATATCCATTAAAATACCTTCTCAAAATTTCTTAACATAGAGCCAACTATGCTTATAACTTACATGTGAGGCCAAATTTGCAATTGCATAACTTTTGTTGTGCTTAGATGTATGATCTAAAATTTAGTGAATAATATTAAATAACATATGGGATTACAGTAATATATAAATATAATATTTAAATATTCACACATGTGATATATGACATCAATAAACTGCTTACTTGGCTCTATTTGAACATAGAAAACACTGTCAAAATACCTGGGAGCCCAACTTCGCACATGCATATCTTTTGTTGTGCTAAATCACATGACCTAAAATTTAGAAAAAATAAACTAGGAAAAAAAATTAACAAACCCATATAATCACCTTATCTTTAAATGTCCACACATTTGAGATATTAGTACATCAAAATTCTTACTTGGCTATTCCTTGACTTTAAATTTGGCTATGGGAAAACACTATCAAAATGCTCAAGAGCCCAACTTTACACTTGCATATATTTTGATTCACTTAGGTTCATGAATTGATATTTAGAATATAAGAACTAGGCATAATATTAAACAAACTTATGTGACCATTTCCTCTTGAATCATCCACATGTGGAAATGGTGATGTCATCAAATTATGTATTTAATTTTTTTGCCACTGGGACCCAAGGTGTCTAGATGAAAAATATGGATAACCAGATGAACTTCACTTATGAATACAAGCAATAAAAGCATATAAATCATCTTAGGGACATATTTTACATCCTTAATTCACCATACTCATCCCTGAACATGTCTAACCATGTCAAAATAGAAGATCAACCAAGCATACTAGGACAAACATATTGCACACTTTATCATTGTCACATAGACTATCAAGGCACTTCATCCACTCAACTGGACACCACTATGAAATCATCATGACATCATTGATAATGATCCAACATCCTCATTTGTTCATTTACATAAAGATCACACCTCTCACACAATCTTATACCCTCCTTTAGAATAATCTTGATCACACTTCCATGTACAAGTCTTATGCTTTCTTGTAAAATTTTGTGTAATGATCACCTAATATCATAAATTTCACACTCAATATGCACTCCATAACTCAAAATCATTGCACCTCACTAGAATTTTCTTACAGACTAGCCTACTCCATTAGGCCCCACTTTAACACAATTGCATGATGGGATACCATGATCACGTGCCTCAACTAGTGGCCCTAGATCAACCTAGACTCCTAAGTTTGATTATCAGGATCATTATCATTAGTAAAAAAATTGGAATCATATAACTAAATTAGTGTTCACCACCCAATTGGAAACTCTACCATCAACATGCAAGGAGGGTGAGATGTGTTAGTTGTGACTTCATTGTAAATTATAATAGTTATTTGTAGCTACCCTTTTAATCATTCATGTTAAATATGTAACATACACATACCTTAGAAAATCATGTTGATGTAATACATATGCATAATATAGATAACATGTTATACATATCTATTCTATAACACATTCACCATAACACATTGTACCAATTATCCTTATTTTTTAGTATTGAATAGAAGTTAAATTTATACAAATAATAATTTAAATACATTAAATGTGTTTTGATTATTCTATTTGAATACATATCTATACATTCACTTTTCACAAACACAACTCAATTTTCCCCCACACACTTGGTCTTGTATCCCATGGTATGGATCATTGGTATTAGAGTAGACATCTATCCTTTCCATGCTTGTAAACATGCAAGTGTAATGAAAGAGAAGATTTAACATTCAGTTCTATTTCAAAAATTCTAGAGACTCTCATATTAAACATAAGATGTCTCACACCCATGAGTAACCCAAGGTATCCCTATAATAGAAGGATAATCATCGATGCACTAGAGGCACAACAAACCAAAATTTTTAATCAATTATGTGAATTAATGATGTAGCTCAATTTGACACCTTCCCATCCATCTCCATAATAGACTTAATCATAGTTTCATTAGCAAACACCCTTTAAAGTACGAGTCAATCTTGACATCCCTTTATTTGTAGGTAAGATTTATGCCAAGGTAGTGGATTCATTGCATTTACAATTAAAGGTGTACTTATCAGTTGATTATTTTATTGATGCTAAGAAAATCACCTTTGTAGTATTGAATATGTCCATTCTAGTTGTTCACTAGTGGGATACATTCAGTATGTAGTATGCACAAGAGTGTGTTCTAATCAAATCACGGAAGACTTCTTTTGATGCATTAAAGGAGGAATACTACTCTCTTTGACACTTTCAAGATGAACACATTAATATCCAACAACTATGTTAGTGAAATGATTAGTCAATGGGAGACTAAACCAACCTTTTCCATGAATATTTTATGCACCTATGTGAGAACTTGAATGAACAACATAAGGTGATAAGTACATCAGTAAACTCTCACCTTATATCTATTTGAAGATGGAGTTATTAACTTTTGACACTTTGGGTCAAGCATATCGCAACACTATTGATATAAAAGCCAAGGCAAAGATGAAGCAACATCTCACCTCTTCATCTAATGTAGTGTGAAAGGGCCAACCCTCTTACAAATACACATCATATCATTTTACACAAAATCACAAAACTTTTATTAAAGGTGAACAACCTCATAAGACTATTTCATACTTAAAAGGTCCTATGCTTTTTGCTTTAGACAAAGGCAAGAAGAAGTTAGGTGATAAATGGTGTTATCATCATCTCTCATCCACTCACAATGATTTTGAATGCCATGTAAAGAAATATTTACTTGCATAGTCTCCATCAGGTTCACATCAATGGAAAACACCAAGCCATATGCCTCTTATCTAATTAGTATCACCAATATGATTTAAATATGTAAGGAGTGTGAACGTCTCTTCCACACCAATTTTTGGGTGAATGGATAGCGTCTTAATGTTATTATAGATAGTGACAGTCATAAGAATATCATTACACAATCCACAACTCAATGATTTGGTCTTACCACTATTTCACACCCTAAGCCATATTCTCTAGGGTAGTTTCAATAGGGGAAAGATATAAAGATTTGGTAACATTGCACTTTTCAATAAAAAGTCAAGCCTATGTATGATAACATCACTTGAGACATTTCACCTCTAGAGGTCTATGAAATCTTTTTGGGAAGATTGTAATTATATGACAACAAAGCTACATATCAATAAAAGCCATAACATTTGACTATTCATGCACAAAATTACTTTTACAACCTCTTTGAGTCAACACCCATATTCAAAGTCAGCTTGGTTTCTACCAAGTAATGTCAAAAACTTGTCTTGAAAATATAGAATTTTTTATTTCTCATGGTCCACCCTAACATACCTATGTGGAAGATAAAGTGCACTCTATCAAATCACACCACTCATATAACATCATATCAGCAATAACTTGACAATTTACTGTATTAGTGTAGTGAAGTCTTTTCATAACCTAAATGCCTTCCAATTCACTATATAGTAAAACATTGCATTGATTTGGTTCTTGGATATCCTATTATGAATATTCCCCTATATCATAAATTAGTTTGGAATAATGATGAAATCTATCACTAGGTACAAGATCTCCCTGATCATGGCAAGATCATGCCTAGCTCTTCTCCCTATGAGAGTTTGATATTCCTCACACCCAAGAAGGATGGGTACTCATGAATTTACATAGACTGTCATGAACTCAACAAAATAACATTGAAGAATTGCTACCCACTACCTTGCATTGACAAAATTTTATACCAACTCTAAGGCAAATAATGCTTCACCAAGATTAACTTGAAGTCAGGTTATGATCAAGTTTTATTCCATCCTGAAAATGTTTGGAAGATAACATTAAAAACATAGGAAAGATTTTATGAATGGTACTTCATGCCTTTCACATCCTAAGCAATGTACCAACCACTTTCATGTGTTTGATGGATGATCTACTTAAGCCTTTTATTAACATCTTTATCATCATCTACTTGGATTACATATTCATCCACAACAAGAATTGTGAGGAGTATATGGAGCACATATCACATGTCTTAGACACATTACATCAATACAAATTTTAATCCAACTTAATAAAATATACATTTGGCATTGTATAAATCTAGTACCTAGGCTACATCATTGACCATGAATAATCCTTGTAGATTTGGATAAGATCAAAGTGATCCAATATTGGCCTACTATACATAATCTCATAGAATTGAGGAATTTTATAAGACTTGATAACTTCTACCATAGGTTCATCCTTGGTTTTCAATACATCTCTTGGGATCTCAACTAGATAACACATGTAAAATCCAAGTTTGATTCGAATCATGTGCAACATCATTCCTTTAAATCACTCAAGTAATGCCTTTGTGTAGTTCATATTCTCATAATGCCCAACATTTTGCATTCCTTCTAAATTTACACTGATGCATATGCCTATGCACTCAGTGTATTGCTCATGAAACATGGGCATTTGGTCACATAACACTTAGAGACATTAAATGACATGGTGAAATGTTACTCCACATATGAGAAATAAATTTGTTATTTTTTAATCAATTAAGTATTGACACCACTACTTTCCAGGGAAGGAGATAGTTTTTCATTTAGATCACAAGCCACTTCAGTTCTTGTAAACACAAAGTAAGTTGGAGAATATGCAACACATAAAATGGATGATTTAATTGTATTAATTCTATATCATGATCAAGCATAAGAAATGGAAGGACAATAAGGCATCATATTGCCTTAGCCAACTACTATTTCACATACTCATCATGGTACTAGACATGCCCAACCACAACATCATAGAATAGGTATTGCTCTATTTAGTTGATCAGGACTTTGAAGTGACTTAAACTAGCCTCACGTAAGGTAAAAATGTTTAGGAGTTCTAATTATTTGAAAATATTCTCTACAAGGTCAAACATATTTGTGCTCATAGGGGCACACCTTGCCAATGACACATCTAAAAGGCACAATATGCTAGGACCTCATGACACTTTAGTGTAACAAAGACTCTAACTCTATTATAGTCACACTACTTTTAGCTAAACATGTAGATAGATGTGGAATTTCACATCAAGAATTACATGCATTATTGCATAACCAATCCTATGAATAAGAAGATAAGAATTTACATACCTTTACTAGTTCCATCTAGACTATGGGAATCTATTAGCATGGATTTCATGACTAGGTTAACTACAATGAGATTCCAACATGATGTTGTGTTCATTGTATTGGATAGGTTTTATAAGATGGCTATCATGGTCACCTTAAATAAAGATATTATTATAGATAACACCATGCAATATTCTCTCAACCATGTCTGGGTTCATTTTGGGCTTCCAAAATCCATTATCACTAATTAAGATTCACATTTTTTAAGTCACTTTTGGAAATCATTATGGGAATTTATGGGTATGAAAGTGGATCAGTTGACCTCTTTTCATCCACAGATAAATGGGAAAACCAAAGTAGTCAATCACACACTTTTTCATCTTCTATGAATGTATAACATAGTACATGCTCACACCTAGGATGATAATCTCTTATACATTCAACATGCCTACAATAGAGCCCTTCATAGTTATATGGGTCATAGTACATTCTAGACATGTCTTGGGTTTCAACCTTAGGCACCTCTAAACATTTCCTACCTTTCACTAGTCAACACTAAGTTGTACATATAGAAATGGGAAGTGGACAAAGTTGAGAAGTTTCTATAACACATCTAGTCTATTTATTATCAAGTTCAACAAATTCTTTCTAAAAAACAAGAAAAGTAGAAGGAGTGACATGAGGCATATTTCACACCTCATAAATTTAAATTTGGTGATAAATTATAGATACACCTTCAAAAATAACACTTCAAAGGTCCACACTAGGAGATCAAGCTTCTACACTATGGTCCTTACACCATTCTATGCACAACTAGTGAGAATGCCTTTGTTATTGATCTACCTTTGTACTTGGGTATGCACCCAGTCTTCAATGTGGAAGTTTTGAAGCCTTACTCTCAACCACTTATTAAGCTAATAGTGACATAACATCATTTTGATTTGGATCCTAAATATTTGCACCCTACAAATAAGGACTAAATCATCAAAATGATAGACACATGTACCCATTATGGCACACATGAATATTTTTGAGTGATCAAGGTTGGACAATATGAAGATCAAGATAAGTGGTACACTTCTTAAAAACTTCAAGTGTAGTTTCCTCAACTACACAATGATGCAATAGAGACCATTAATCTTTAATAAAGGGTGAATTATCCATGTGTATCCTATACATAACTAAAATACTCTTCATTTGTTCATCTACATAGATCTTGAACCTCTCACAAAATCATGCACACTCCTTTTTGAGAAGCTTACTCACACTTCCATGCACAAGTCTCATGATTACTCACAGACTTTTATGTGATGATAAACTTAGATCGAAACCTAGACATCTTATTATGCACTCTATAGCTCACAATTATGCACACCTCATTGGCATTCTATCATAGACTAATATACTCCATTAGGCCCCACTTCATCACAACTATGTGATGGGCTAACCTAACCATGTGCCTCAATTAATGGCCCTAGATCAACCCAAACTGCTGGGATTGATTACCATTAGTTATCTACTAGGATTCTTAGGATCATGACTATTAGTAAAAAGCAAAGAATCATATGACATAATTAGTAGTTAGGCTTTAGTTATAAACTTTATCATTATAATGCTAGGTGTCTGCAATGAGAAATGAAACATATATACAAATTAACCTTAATTTAGAGAAGATAGATCCCACTTACACTTTCAATTGGGGATACATTAGATAATTGGGGTCATGACCAATATGGATCTACTAGACCTAATCAAGGGATATCTTAATAGAAACAATATCACTAGGGAGTGTCCCAAAGCCTCCAGTCAAGAAAAGCTATGAAGTAACCCTAACTAGGTCTTATGTTTTCATATTCACTAAACTCATAACAAGTGAAAAAAATCCAATATAGTGCTCACCAAAGCTTTTGGAACAAAGTGGGGGGAGGGAAATAAACATGAAAAGTAAACATGCATAGAAGACATATACTCATATTAATGTATACAAAATCCTAATACATGGAAGAGAAGTACAAATGTATATCTATTTACTCTTATAAAGGAGGAACAAAGTTAGGAATACTTACCTTTGAAGACAAAGCTATCGAGCCTCAATATCTCCCTTGACCAAGGTGCTTCACAATAGGTTATGGTGGTATGTAAGGATGATAAGTATAAATTAGTCTAGGCTACACAACCTATCAATGCATCCAAAATACTTCTCCATAAGACAAGATATGTATCTTTAAAGATAATATGAAACCCTAAACTTTCTCCTCAAGTAGAATGGTGGATAAGCATATGCATAATACATATTACTTCTTCTCTTCTAAATGAATGTTTTATATAGGTGAATCTAAACCTAAACCCTTCTAAAATTTTAGGCTGACAAGGTCGACCCAGTTGACCTAGTATTTAAATTGACAACAAACTTAACTAGGTTATGAACTATGTTGGCCATAGCCAATCTAGTTCTTAGTAAAATTTGCAAATAACAATATAGGGTCAATGTGGCCGACATAGTCATGTAAACTACCAAAAAGGGGTTTAGGTTAGGGAAAGGGCTAATGAAGATGGGTAAATGACTAGAGGAGGGTGAAAAATAGGAGTCAAATCTTAGGGGAATGGTTTTAGGAGATAATTGTGTAGATAACAAGTGGCAAAAGGGACAATAATCTTGCAAAGCACTAATGGTATGCCCACCCCTTTCCTGGTGCACTCCTTAGGGTGTGCACTCAGAGAGATTGAGACTTGATAGATTATTAAAAGATATAGATCATTATAAATTGATAAAGTTTGAAAATATTATGTGTGTACATATGCCCCACTTTAAGCTCATCACATGTCACATAGGTGCAATTGGGGATGGTGCTATGAGAAAACAACATAGCAACACATAACACTGAAGTTGAATAAAATGTAGTAAGGAGAAAATAAGATAAATGAAAGGACATAATTGAAAAACACACATCTTTAATTACCTTAGTGATGTAGATAAATAAGGAGATGTGAGATATGTGAAGGTGTCCAATGTGAGAAACATTAGGCAAACCTATAGAGATTAGTGAAAAAGAGCAAAAAATAAATTTTTTTCAATATAAGAATATAATAGTGGAAAATATTCTCTATGCTATTAGGATTCTATAACATTTTATGGTTTGGAAAAAATGTTAATAGAGACAAAGATATGATCAAAATAATAAATCTAATGGTAAATATTTAAAGGGTAAATAATTTTGAATAGTAAATATAAATAGGGTGAAAAAGAACTCATTTGGTATTATTTACTATTTTGAGAATAGTAGAGCTATGAGAGACCTAGTGAGAGCCTAGAGATTCAGAATGGTGAGGAGATGAAAATTGAGATGGGGAGGATGCATAACAGCCGTAATGAGTGTAACATAGGTAAGCAACTAAAAATTTCAAAATTTTGAGTATTTATATTTGAAATTGAGTAATGTATAGAAATTGGATGATTAGGAAAAATATAGATACCATAATGAACCTTAAGAAAATTTTAGGGGCATTAGGGATTAAATGGGATATTATGTTAAGGTGTGGAGCCTAAAAGCTTCACATATGAGCGCATTACATAGTTTCAGGTTTACATAGTCACCGGCGTCAGTCAGGAGAGACCGACGTCGGTCAGGAGTAGTTGAAGGAACACCGGCGTCGGCAGAGGATTGGCCGACGACGGTCACAGGCAAGCAGGTAGGAACCGGCGTCGATTACCTGTGCGTCCAGAATGCTATTTCTGAGGACAGAAGCGAGTGTTTGCATGATGAGTTTAAGTCTTAGTCTTAAGTTCACGTTTCTATTATTAGCAAGATTATTTTTAGAGCCCTTGTTCAAGAGGCTTAACTATTGGTTGTAAGTGCATGCTCAAGTTTCCTAATTCTATATGTAGGAAAGATCTTCTTAGCTTAGTGAGTTGAGTTGTATGAGTAGAACATTGTGAATGTTTGAAGGACAGTACAGAGTTGTATCAATCCAGGTTGTTGGAATTGATTGTACTTGAGAGAGAGAGCTCTTGAGGAATAGAGATCTAGATAGAGATCTTGTGCATCTGAGAGAGGTGTGGAAGAAATAAGTTTCTTCAATTGTATTCCTTTTGTAAAGAGTTTTAATACAAGTTTTCAGGGTGGTTTCTTGTATCTCTTGTTTTGTGCTACTTATCATTCTAGTTACTTATCTATCTGATTTATTTCTGCATTTATTGCTTTCACAAGTGTAATCATTGTTGGTTGATCCTCAACAAGTGGTATCAGAGCTCAGGTTCACTAACAGGTGGTTCAGATCTGTGTAGTGTGTATTGATTACAGGTTGCTCACAGGGGTTTCTACAGGGATTTTTGTTTGAGTGGGAGAAGCAATGGCAGAAGAAAGTAAATTGAGAACGGAAAAGTTTAATGGCAAGAACTATCAACATTGGAGAATACAGATAGAGGACTATCTGTATCAAAAAGATCTTTACTTACTGTTAGGTGGGATTGCAAAGAAGCCCAAGGACATGGAGGATTAAGAATGGGAAGTTCTTGACAGAAAGGCTCTGGGGTCTATAAGACTGAGTCTGGCATCCACTGTGATATCTAATTTATCACAGGCAAAAACAACGGTAGAGTTAATGACTACATTAGCAAATTTGTATGAAAAACCCTTAGCTTCTAATAAGGTATATCTTATGAAGCAGTTATTTAATTTGCATATGCAAGAAGGTGGATCTGTATCTAATCACCTGAATGATTTCCATGGAATTGTTAATCAATTAAGTTCAGTCAATATTGTATTTGATGATGAAATAAAAGCTCTTTTAATATTATGTTCTTTGACTGAAAGCTGGCATGGCTTGGTAATGGCAGTTTCTAATACTGCATCTGCTTCAAATATTTTAAAAGTAGAGGATGTTGTTAGTGTTATCTTGAATGAGGAAATTCACAGGAAAAGCACAGAGAAAATATCAAGGAACGCTTTAAATCTCGAGAGTAGGGGAAGGCAAAAAGAGAAGAGCAAGAGGAGATCAAGATCTAAGTCTAAGGGGAGAGGTAGATCCAAATCCAGAAATGGCAGGAGGCCACAATGATGGAATTGTGGAAAGATGGGGCACATAAGCAGAGATTGCTGGTCAAAGCCTAAGGAGGACAATCAGCACGAAGGAAAGGAAGAGGCAAAGGTTGCAGGTATTGCACAAGATGCTCTAATTTTCTCTTTGCATAATAATATAGAATCTTGGGTATTAGATTTTGGTGCATCTTTCCATGCTACCCCTAACAGAGAATATTTCAGTGACTATATCCATGGAGATTTTGGAATAGTATACCTAGGGGATGATGAGCCTTGTAAGATTATTGGCAAAGGTAAAGTGCAGCTGAAGATGCAGAATGGCAACACATGGGTGTTGAGAGATGTGATGCATGTTCCTAGCTTGAAGAGAAATTTGATTTCTGCAGGAAAGTTAGGGGATGAGGATTGTACAGTAACTCTCACAGAAGAATCTTGGAAGGTGACCAAGGGTGCACTTGTTATGGCCAGAGGTAAGAGAGAAGGTACTCTCTATTTATGTAATTGTGTTACTAATATTTCTCCTTCTGTATTATCTACTTCAGATGTGGATGCTAAATTGTGGCACTCAAGGCTTGGCCACATGAGTGAGAAGGGGATGTCAATTCTTAAGTCTAAAGGTAAGCTTTCAAATTTGAAAAGTATGGATATAGAATTTTGTGAGCATTGTGTATTTAGAAAATAGAAAAGGGTTAGTTTTCTCAAGACTGGGTCTACTAAGAAAAGGCATAAGTTGTAGCTTGTTCACACAGACGTGTGGGGACCGGCTCAGGTAGCCTCTATTGGAGGATCACAGTACTATGTTACGTTCATAGATGATGCTACAAGAAAGGTATGGATCTACTGTATTAAGAAGAAATCTAATGTTTTTGAGACTTTTAAGATTTGGAAAGCTATGGTTGAGAATGAAACAGGCAAAAGATTGAAGTGCTTGAGATCTGACAATGGCGGTGAGTTCTGCAGTCTTAAGTTCAACTGGTATTGTTATACACATGGAATCCATAGGCAAAGGACGGTTCCAAGGACACCTCAATAGAATGTAATTGCTGAAAGGATGAACAGAACAATCATAGAGCGTGCAAGATGTATGAGATTGCATGCTGGGTTGCCCTTAGAGTTTTGGGCAGAAGCTGTTGACACCGTATTGTACTTGATTAATAAAGGACCCTCTACAGCTCTGGATGGTGGAATTCCAGAAGAGGCATGGATAGGTAAAAAGGTAGATCTCTCATATCTCAAAGTTTTTGGTTGTGAAGCCTTTGTGCACATAGATAAGGAAAATAGAAAGAAGCTTGATGCTAAGTCTATGAGGTGCACGTTTATTGGCTATGGCTCAGATGATTTTGGTTTCAGATTTTGGAATCTAGGAACTAACAAGGTAATTAGGAGCCATGATGTTGTTTTCAATGAAAAAGTGATGTATAGTGATCAGATGAGGAAGCTGAATCAATCTGGGCAAAGTAATGGTCAATTGGACGAGGTGATGGTCCAAAATGAGCTCGCGGGAAAAAGAAATAATCACTTGCAGGAAAACACAGAGACTGACGTCGGTAGTACAAAAATTGATGTCAATCATACAGAGACCGATGTCGGTAGAACAAGAACCAACGTCGGCTAGGAAGAATCGGCATCGGCCAGTAACAGGTCTACAGGTGGCCGAGGTCGGTCACTGTCAGAGAATTTGGGTGGACATCATGTTGAGAACGAGTCTAAGACGCCCATCAGGAGGTCAGAAAGGGTAAGTAAGCCTCCAATTAGATATTCTCCTTCTTTATACTATTTATTGCTAACTGATGGTGGAGAACCAGAGAGTTTTGAAGAAGCATTACAGGTGGAGTCCAAGAGTCAGTGGGAGCGTGGCATGGTTGAGGAGATGGAGTCCTTGAAAGAGAACCAAACATGGGATTTGGTTGAATTGCCAGCTGGTAAGAGAACACTGAAGAACAGATGGACATACAGGTTGAAGGAAGGTGAGAATGGACAGATGAGATATAAGGCCAGATTGGTAGTGAAAGGATTTGCACAAAAACCAAGTATTGATTTTGGTGAGATTTTTTCTCTTGTTGTTAAAATGACTTCTATATGGGTTGTATTGTCTTTGGTTGCTTTTGAGGATTTGCACCTTGAGCAGCTAGATGTTAAGACAACGTTTCTCCATGGAGATTTGGATGAGGAAATATACATGGAACAGCCTGAAGGATTTGAGGTCAAGGGTAAGGAGAAGTTGGTGTGCAGACTGAAGAAAAGCTTGTATGGCCTCAAGCAAGCTCCTAGACAGTGGTATTTGAAATTTGACAGGTTTATGACTGAGCATGGCTACAGTAGGTGTCAATCTGACCATTGTGTGTATTTCAAGAGATTTGATAATGGTAGATATATTATTCTATTGTTGTATGTAGATGATATGCTGGTTGCAGGATCACACATGCAGGATATCTCTGAGCTTAAGGTGAAATTAGCTCAAACGTTTGCTATGAAGGATTTGGGAGCAGCAAAGAAAATCCTTGGCATGAGCATTAAGAGAGATAGGAAAAATCACAGGTTGATATTGTCTCAAGAAGATTATGTGGACAAGGTGTTGAAACGGTTCAATATGCCGGTGCTAAACTGGTAAGCACACCTTTAGCTGGACATTTTAAGTTGAGTAAAGAACAATGTCCTAATTCACATGATGAGGTAGAGTACATGAGTAAGGTTCCATATTCTTCCGTAGTAGGGAGTTTGATGTATGCAATGGTGTGTACTAGACCGGATATTGCCCAAGCAGTGGGAGTGGTAAGTAAGTATATGGCCAATCCAGGTAAGGAACATTGGAAAGCAGTTCAGTGGATCCTTAGATATCTGAGAGGAACCAGCAGTAGACACTTGTGCTATGGAGGTTCAGATACTTCTCTACATGGTTATGTAGATTCAGATATGCCAGGTGATTTGGATGGCAGGAGGAGCATCACAGGTTATGTTTTTACTATAGGTGGAACGGCGATTAGTTGGATATCTAAGTTGTAGAAGGTTGTTGCCTTGTCAACTACAGAAGCAGAGTATATTGCAGCCACAGAAGCTACCAAAGAGATGATATGGATGACACGGTTCAAGGAAGAGCTTGGAAGGGAGCATGGGAGTTGCATATTGTATAGTGACAGTCAGAGTGCAATCCATTTGGCTAAGAATTCAGCCTTTCACTCAAGAACCAAGCACATACAGCTAAGGTACCACTTCATACGACAGGTATTGGAGGATGGTGAGTTGAAGCTAGAGAAGATCCATACAGATATGAATCCTGCTGATATGTTAACCAAGCCGGTTACAAAGGAGAAGTTGAATCTTCATTCAACTTTTGTTGGTCTTCATGATTGAGTTGAAGATGGAGGAGCTAGAAGATGTTGCTGTACAGGTACTGGTGCAACTGTTTATCTCCAACTGGGAGATTGTTAAGGTGTGGAGCCTAAAAGCTTCACATATGAGTGCATTACATAGTTGCAGGTTTACACAGTCACCGGCGTCGATCAGGAGAGACCGACATCGGTCAGGAGTAGTTGGGAATGCCGGTGTTGGTAGAGGATCGGCCGATGACAGTCATAGGCAAGTAGGCAGGAACCGGCGTCGGTTACCTGTGCGTCCAGAATGCTATTTCTGAGGACAAAAGCAAGTGTTTGCATGATGAGTTTAAGTCTTAGTCTTAAGTTCGCGTTTCTATTATTAGCAAGATTGTTTTTAGAGCCCTTGTTCAAGAGGCTTAACTGTTGGTTGTAAGTGCATGCTCAAGTTTCCTAATTCTATATGTAGGAAAGATCTTCTTAGCTTAGTGAGTTGAGTTGTATGAGTAGAACATTGTGAATGTTTGAAGGACAGTACAGAGTTGTATCAATCCAGGTTGTTGGAATTGATTGTACTTGAGAGAGAGAGCTCTTGAGGAATAGAGATCTAGATAGAGATCTTGTGCATCTGAGAGAGGTGTGGAAGAAAGAAGTTTCTTCAATTGTATTCCTTTTGTAAAGAGTTTTAATACAAGTTTTCAGGGTGGTTTCTTGTATCTCTTAGTCTGTGCTATTTATCATTCTAGTTACTTATCTATCTGATTTATTTCCGCGTTTATTGCTTTCACAAGTGTAATCATTGTTGGTTGATCCCCAACATATTAGGTTGAAAGTAATCAGACCAATAAATGCCCAAGGTATGTATGGAAATTTAGGCAAAGAGTCATGGTAGTGAAATAACAAGGTCAACTAGGTTGACGTAGTTAGTTAAAAAAAAGAAAAACTAGTGGGCTGACTTAGTGGTAAGTGGCTGTCTTAGTTGGTTAGGGAGTGAAAGGGGGTTGACTTAGTACTGTTAAGCTAGGTATGGGCCAACTTAGTATTGAAAAAGGCCAACATGGTTAAAATTGAAGCAAACTAGTTTATTTTTATGAATTTTATATTTTATTAGAATGTATTTTGATTATATAAATGACATAGAGGTCTAATACATCCTTTATTATTTGATATTGTGTAGAGGTGACATAGATTTTGGAGATTGGTCTATGCTTCATGGTTTCCAAAATTTTTAGATCGATTTGACAAATGTGGATAAGGCAATATTGGTAGCATTGGGCTTGGAAAGAATCATGGAGATGAGACACATTGTGCTAAGTGTTGATCTCGTTATCATGTTCCTTGGAACATGTGAATGGTTGACCAAAAATTTTAGATTGGTGGTGGATGGGAATACCATAAAGGTAGGTATCACACTCAAGGATGCCCCTGCATTACTTGATACTACCTATAAGAGGGACACCAATGATGATAGGGTCACTAGATGATCTAGAAGAGAGATGAGCACTGGCCAAGTGGGAGATGGGATCAAATAATATATATCTAAGGTTAATTTTAAGCTTATTTTATATTTATATTTCATATATTTCAAATATTTGGAAGGCTATGATAGGACTTATGACAGTACAAGTATTGTGTCACAAGTTGGATGGTAGGGTACCATTATATGTGATAGCTTTATTCTAGTCCATGCTCGAGTAGGGGATGATTTATGATTTTGGGTCTACCATCTAGGTCTATCTCATGCATGATATATATGGGATGCTATAAAAATGGAAAAAGAGGATGGGACTAGTGGTGTTTTTGAGTGCATGGATATATGAGAGGTTCTTGATGTATTGGTCAACTAGGTTTCCTCATGTGGTCGATGATAGATTAACTTGGGTTGTAAGATGGGGATAGGACCAGGTAGCATGGGTTGTGACCCAAATTTAAATGATACAAATAGTTACATGAGAAGAGATCATGTGGCATCTATATACACATATTGCTTGCAGGGATGGCTCTAGAGTGGATCATAGGCCACTATACGTATTGGGTAGAGCCACAACTAGTGGCCCTTTCTAGGTCAATTTAGACTCCCATACCTAGTGGATCCTATAATAGTTCCTAAATTTTGGGCATGACATGTGAGAGATATGAGGGGGATAGGAGGAGGAGGAGCACTAGTTAAGAGATCAAAGATCAAGCTATGGCATATGAGACCATGGACTAGTCGATCATGACAATCAATAGTCTAAGGAGGTGAGGGCATAGATATAGATGTAGGGATGAAATAGGTACCATAATAGGAAGGGAAATGACCACCTCAAGCAAACCATCAATGGATATGCCAATGGGGGTATCGAGCACATAGGGTTGTGACACAAGATGACCTAATAGTCAACCCAGGGTAGAGTTGGTTGATAAAGGCACCACTAAGGAGAGGTTTGAGATGTGCATGGGTAATGAATCTAGTTTTTGATTTGAGAGGGCGGTATCCCATAGACAAGGTGATTAGTGGATGGGCTAATGGAAATACCATGCTTAATGAATAAGTAGATGGGGAGATGGTGGTTAGTGACACCAAGATAAGTAAGAAATATTAGATTTGTTAGTCTTGGATATAGAATACTAGTTGTATATGATTGTAGATAGATAGATTTTGAGATATATATGTGCTCTAATATCTATTTGGGTTTTGTTTTTAATATAACCTATGACATACAAGACCAGATTAGGGTCCTTAGTCATTTCAAAGGTTCATGACATTTTGGATGGAGTGTTGGTACCATACAACCTCACCATGTTGGGTGATCCTGTGGTAGCATATACCCTTGCTTAAGAGAACTAGTTCAGATTGATGGGGGAGGTTGTGAGGAAACTATAGACATGTAGATATGTATTTTAGCCATTGAAAGGGGTGGGAGTAGGAGAGGCACATGCTTGGTAGGCCCTAGCTCAGGAGAGAGCTATAAACATGGCCACCATGATCTAGCTAGAATAGCTAGGCCCAAGTAGCCAACCTACAGGGACAGGTAGTAGGGACGAGATCTTAGATTGCCTCATTATAGAATATTATGTAGAGGGAACAATATAAGGCATATATAGGTAACATGGCTAGGCCATGAGATAGACATTATGGAACCAGATCGTAGAGCTAGAGTGAAGTATTTCTATATTTTGGATAAAAACACATGATGTATAGAGATAGATTATTTTGATAGTTGGATGTTGATCTCATGAGTTATATTTTGGTTATGGTTATTGATGCATGGATATAATTATTTATATCACATTTATTTTTATTTTGTTATATATGTTATAGGAAATATATGTGGAGTGTTTTCTTTTCTAGCATTATGGAGTACACACGCATGGTTAAAAAGAAACAAGCAAAAAAGACTTGGAAAAGTATAAGTAATCATAAAAAAATGAACTACACAATATATTACAATGGGAAATGTGTAATGATAAAATATTATTAAGTATAATTAAACCAAAAAGTGGTAAACAAGAAGGCAAAAATGTTTTTAAACCATGAAAATGATTGGCACCAAATTAAAACAAGTAAAATCACACTAAATCATGTTAGGAAGTATGAAAATAATGTAATAAAATGAAAATCATGTGAAATACCAATGGTATAATAATAAATCACTTAAGTAAATCAATCATACTAAATCACATTGGGAAGTATAAAATAGAAACATTTATGGAAAAATGGTCTTAAATCAATCACGTTAATTCAAGTTGGGAAGTATGGGAAATTTAAGAAAAATGGTTGGATTCTTACATACAATTAAAAATAAGAAGATAAAAGTGAAATATTGATGAATTAAACATAAAACATACTAAATCAAGATGGGAAGCATGTCAATGATGTGTAATTCATAATCAATAATATATTATCTCATATTTGATACATGTAATTTTGTTGTGACTTAGATATTGGAAAATTTTGTGAGGAAGGCCGGGTTCTATCCATGGTCTTACAATACAAATCCTAAAGGGAATACCAATGAGTTTGAAACAATGTGAAAATATGGTAAAATGGGATGTTTGGAATGGTAATGTAAAAAATTGGTAATTTTTGAGGAAGCCCTAGTCCTTTCCAAGGTCTTACACTGCAACTGACAAATAGAATACCTAGGGGAGTGAATAGTGAACAAAAAAATATTTCTCAAGGGGAAATATGAGGATTGTAGGGAGTTAAATATGGAATGTAAGATAATAACATAGGCATATTATGAGAATACCTTAGGATACATGAGGCACACTATGGACATGTAAAGACATTAAGTGACTAGACACGATCAATATACAAAGGATACTTATTCACTATAGGCACAAAGTTGTGTAGGAAAATAAGTGTTGTACTAAGATTGAATCATGTTGGTTATTTTTAAAAATAAAATTAAAATAGACCTACCTTCCCATGATGTGTTACCTATTCCTTAGGACACCTTATAGAGTTGTCAGTCTACTAAGAAGATTGGGTACTTGTGTGAGAAAGTAGGTAGTACTAAAATATGTTTTTATTCTCCTTTTCTAATCTACTGGCCTTCCACACCCCAATGGACCTTGGATTTATCATGAGGAAAATTTTGGAGTTTGATATTAAATTATAAAAAGGAATATTATTAGAATCATGTCTTTTAGTTTGATTTGACTTTTGAAAATTTTGAATGTTGCCTTTTAGATCATTTCCTTTTGTTAAATGATTTGACTTTTGAATGTTTATGGCTTTTAATTTTCCTCCTCCACATGGATTTGTAATGAACAATCATGAGAGATAAAGTGATACACATAAATGGGATTTAGGCTTATGCTAAAGGAAGCTAAATACCTAAAGATATGACTGGCTAGAATACTTAGGCTTAACTATGAACCAACATGTTATCTCAAGTTTCAACCATGTGTATGTTTAGTTTATGAAAAGGAATAAAGGGGAATAAGGGGAGATACAATGTGGATTGGTAAAATGAGATTATAATGAGATGAATTTTTTACTAAATGATCACATGGTAAATAAGGAATGATTAAGGAGATCAAGGTTTGTATAACCAAGTCACAATAATAATTATCCATGTTTATAGAGATAAGATAACAAACAATCATAAAAGACAACAAGATAACCATAGAAAAGAAACTCATAAATAAGTAGTATGTAATTATAAAAAATAATCTATAAGAGAACGTAATAGGAATAATGACATCATAAAAAACATGTAATATGAAACAAAATTCACTATGTAAGATAGATAAGAATTTGACATAATGTCAAATGATATAAAATAGATAAATGTAAAGTTAGAGCACATGTCCAATCCAAATGAAGAAGGAAATGAAATCACACCATGCTTGTGTTCATAGATACTGATATATTTATTCACACACATTATCCATAACATTTGATAAGTCTCAATGAAGCTAAACTTGGACTGTAGCCAAAGTCTCATAGATCTTCAAGGAAATTTAAGAAAATACTTCACATCAAATCTCTTTGATAGATAATGTAGGAATGCCTAAAGGATCATGTTGTTGAGGGCTATCATGCACATGATGCTCAAGATAAGGCATAGGAGTGAACTTTGTAAGAGATGAAGGGGTCATTGATGGAGAATGGGCCATAGGTAGAGTATCCACAGGTGAGGGAATCATGGGGGGAGAAATAGTAGGTGGAAAAGGAACCATAAGTGGTATAGCCATGGGGAAAGAAGGGGGAGCCTTATTTCAAGGGAAATTTGTGGGAGGAAGGGTATAAGGTGTAGGAATAGTCATGAGGTGATATTTGAGATGTTGCTAAGGGATGAAATAACAATAAATGTGATGAGTAGTACATTGGTGCTAGAGATAATATACCTCTCCATATTTGGGAAGATATTTAGGTAATACTTTGGATGGATAGTGGGATGTAAGGTGTCAATATATTTCCACAACTTATGATAATGTATGGATGAATGATTATCTATGCCATGGAAGTAAAAGATATGCTTGTTAGTAGGATTTGTAGGTGTACTAATAGGAAAAGTGGAAATAAAAGTTGAGGAAGGTTGGTATAATGGTCAGTCTCTATTCCAATGACTAGAAAATTTATGAATATCATAATATGGTTGATTCTCCCATTTGGTGGATAAAGGATCAAGCTACAATAAAGGGAGAAAACCATCACCAAGGGAAGGTGGGGCTGGTAGAGAGACTAGGCAAGGCTCGACTAAAGGATCCATAGGATCTGAAATAGGAAGAGAGTCAGCTAGAGGGGAAATGGGAATAAGATCCAAAATGGGTTATATTGAAGGAGGAGATGGATGCATAGAAGGATGAAGGACAATTAAAAGCATCTCAAAGATAAGTCAAATAAAGGGGTCTTGTTATCAATCAAAGTGATAAGGATGAGTCATAGCATGATTCATAAGCATAATCCTATGAGGCTCTTAAAAAATGGAGGTGTGCTCACCATCTCTACCCTATGACCAAGAGGAAAAATGCCGAAATTAGGAATGATGTAGGATGGAATGTTAGAAGAAATACTAAAATACTAAATCAAAGAGGAATGATAACAAATAATTTAAGCATATCGGGCTTAAACAAGACCTCTTAAGAAAGGATCATCTAAGGTATAACCATCTTCATAATCAAGTTTATGAATATCGATGGCATAGGTAGAGATGACCTTGTCATATGATGTGGTGTGATAAATGGAATGTTGAGTCTTAGTAAAGATAATGGGTATATCATCACTAGGAAGTTAATGGGAACAAGGTTAAAAATAAGGGGGAAGCTTGGAAATGAGATGAGGTGAGAGGTCCAAGTTTTTAATATTGAGATTGATCTCATCATGCTCATCATCATTAGAATGTAGGAGATTAGGAGGTATATTCTTAATGAGTTCAAGGTGACCATTGTAACCTTAGGTAAAATTGATAGGAAAGTTAAATCATTAAGATTCATGAAATGAAATGCCTGACAAGGGTTCAAAGGTGGGAATATTGAATACACCATTATCTTAGAATTATTTGAAATTCCAAGGGTTAGTGTCACCTTGAATCATATAGATGGCTCCATTATGAGGAAATTTGACACATCATTAAGTGAAAGAGGCACTGCTCTCATGTGATGGGTTCATGGCCTACCACGCAAAATGATATATGATAGAGGAAAATTTAAGATCTTAAAATGAATGGTGACAAGTGGGATGATGATAAGGAGCCACACATAGCCTAAGGGAGTCATTTAACTTTGGTCATCCTTGACATGTGTTACATTTGGACTTAAGATTACATTCAAAATATCTAAGGGTTTTGATAAAATTGAGAGAGGTGACACAAGTCCCTGAAACCTCATCAATCAAGGCATGATTTGTTGATCATGTTCATTGATGCCAAAATGAGCATGATTCATGGTACATTAATGACAAAGTGATTAGATTGATATCTTGGAGATTATATGGCACATATGCAAGTCTAAAGGATAAATAAGTTGTGAGGCATCCATAGATATCTTGGTGGAGTTCTAATGTGTCATTTTATCATTTGGAAAGAGGAACTTACATATTCTACCTTAAAATAAGCTACAATGTCACTAACCATCACTACACATCATGCAAACATGAATGAACCAACAAGTTTGTGCATTTATTGCATGTACTCAAAAAGTCAATGATGGTCAAAGGTTTTCATGGAAATGTTATCTATAGTGCCAAGAAGGTACCCTAAATATTTAGAGTCTTAAAGTGTTTCCTAGATCAAGTTATAAACCTTAAAAGTTACTCTTATAGACCATATTTAACTAGAAACCATCAAATATAATTACGTTAAAGTTTGAGGTCAAATTGTCTAGATTGATCTAATGGTGAGTGTTAAATAGATTAGTATCTAATGATGAGCATTTCATTAGACTGGATAATGATCCAATGATGCACATGATCTTGTTAGAAGTGATCCAATAGTGTGTATTTATTCAATGTGTCAAAGATTTATTAGAAGATGTGTGAGGTTGCAAAGTGGTGGAAGCTCATTGGATTCAACAGGTCAATATGCATAGAAGGCATGTAGGGCTATCAAGTGGCATGATCATGAAAATGAGGATCTAAGATCAATGGTTAATGTTTCAAGATAAAGATCAAGATAATCCAACGAGATTTATGGACTACATTTTTTTAAAGTTACCAAGGTGCACAAGATGAGGTTAACATGTCTGATGTTTAACATATGCTCAGTGACCATTGGAATTTGAATATTCTAATTAATGAGGGAAAACCTATCTACAATTTTTGATTTATATCTTTTGATCTAAGATGAATTTATTGATGCATTAAAAATAATAGTTATATAAGACTTCAAGGCACATACAAAGAATCTAGTTATAAGGTCTGAATGTTTGTATAGTCAAATTTATGGAGCTTCAAAGCTAACTATTTATTCATTCATAGTGTTTCTGTGTACAAAATATTATTTGAGAAAATTGTGTTTTAGTAGAAAATTATTTTGGTGAGAGTTTTAATTTGAATATATATTAGAGGTCATATGGAGTGGACCCATGTATTTGAAAGTGATCTTATGTTCTTAATTTGCTTGACAAAGTGCTAAATGAGTGAATAGGTCTCCATGAGACCTATAAGGGCTTTTAAGGCCTAATTTAAAGGCATATCTACTTAAGTGTGACCCATGGATGCTATGGCTAACATGTGAGGATGGTATTGAGATATGTTAGATGTCTTAAGGTTTAAGGAAAGTATTATGGCTGACCTATATGTTGATATATATGAAAACTCTATAATTAGTGGAGATCAAAGTAATGGTTTCTAGACTTGATAGTGATGTGTAGAACAAATGTGACATTGATCAAAGTAACCTTTGAAATAAAAGGTACAAGTCATTGAGGACCATCAGAGAGTAAAGTAGATCAGTCATTTTTATCCGATCAAGTTAATGAGTGTGAAAACATAGGTCATTAGACCTAATAATCCTAAAAGAGGTAGATTGAGTGAGTAAGACCTAGAGGCTGATTGAGTGAGTGTGCTTAGTGGATAGATTGAAGAGATAAGAAGGTTAAAGAGTGTGTGAATGACCTATAGGTCATGTTTTTTATGTTTTGATTGAGTTGTTGAAGGTTTTTTTGATTGTGTATGTACTTATAAGTGAATAGTGATCCAAAAGGGTGTTTTAGATGCATTACTGGTATATGTAAGTTTATGAGATTATAAAGAGGAAAGAGTGCAAGTAAAATAAGTCCATCATCAGGTGTAGAAGACATCATATCAAATGTGGAGATCATATAAAGGTATTTGAGTGGGTACTTGGTTGCCTAGGGGTTTGTAGCCTCCTTGTTAGTTGGAGCTAGCTAAAGGTCAAGTGGGTTCTTGACTAAATTAAGGTGTGGGTGATCCTTGATCAGTTGGTGTTGGTCTAAATGTTGGATCCTTTTTTATAGGAATATAGATCATCTTATAAGGTTAAGTGGGTTTTATCCCCCAAGAGGTTTTCTCACATATTTGATGTGTTCATGTGGTGTATGCTCTTATGCATGTTTTGGATGTATGTGCTTTCATGTTTATGTTTCTTGATCAAGTTGATGTATGTTAAATGTTTAAGAGTTGGGAATTAATTAGATTATCTTGCATCACTAATTCACCCCCCTCTTAGTGATTTTACCTCTAATAATTGGTATCAGATTAGGAACTTCTTTAAACCACTTGAAGGTGATCCAAGCTACTATATGGCTAAGTAATTGAATAAAGAGAATCAAGAATTGAAGGCTCAAGTGGAGTTTACTTATGCTTGTCTAAAATAAAGTGAATAAAATTGCAACCAAATCAAAGAACTTATTAAAAATTATAGTGGTAAGATGAGAAAGTATGATCAACAAGAAGCTCAAAGTAAGATCGTGACCTCAAAATTTAAGGCTATTACAGATGAATGCATCAAGCTCAATAAGGAACTAGAATCCTTAAAGACAAGATCAAGATTAAAATATGATAAAGAGAAGATCAAAATTGTTTAGAATCAATTAAGATTTACAAAAACTAATCTAAGTTAAAAAGAGGAAGAATGCAGACTTTTCATGACTCAGTTAGAAGAGACTAATGCCAAGTTGAGTTTAAATCAAGGCGAGCATGATGAGTTGAAATCCAATCTTGATTCTACAAAGATTATTGAAGAGAAAGCATGTAGATTGAAGGATGACATGATTAAATAAGATAAAGAGGATGAGAGTATTCAATTGAAAACCAAGATAGATTCATTGAAGGATGAACATGAGAAGTTTATTGTCAAGGTAAACAAGACTAAAAAGGAATAAGAGAGGTCAGCTCAAGACAAGAAGGATGCAAGCACCAAGATCAATAAGAAAAGATCCACCAGGCATCCAAGTGCCATGAGGTATGAAATATATTTTAATGGTCATTGTTTTGATTGTCATAGGTTTGGTCATAAGGCAAGAAACTATAGAACGAAGATCAACTAGTCAATTAGAGGTATGGATAATGTAGTCTGCTATAATTGTCTTAACATGGGACATATTTCTAGATTTTACCCTAGAATACATGGGGAAAGATTAACCTAGATATGGATACTAAAAATAGTAAAGCTTGAGCATAATAAACCTAAGAGACAAGATGGTATGTTTACTGAGATTCATAATATTTATCAAATAGAAGGTATGATTGATGTTATTTGTTTCAATTGTCATCAAGTTGGTCATATTGTAAGATTTTGTACAAGCAAGCTCTCAAATCATAAGAATGAGAATGGACATCCTAGTGATCTCAAGAAAGGTCAATCCTTGGTATGGAACCCTAAGGAAGTGAAGACCAAGAAAACTAATTTATTTGAGCTAAAATATCAAGATGGACTTCCTCTAAAGTAAAAGAAGAATTAGATATGAAGAAGGTTCAGGAATGCCAAGAGAATGTGTCATCTATCTAGATAGAAAATGAGAATCAAAAGTCAGCTCAAGTCAAGCTCAAAGAAAAGACTACAGTGCTAATTAAGGCTAGTTCTAAGGTATGTATGAATCCAAGAAAACATCTTACTATTGCTGATCACGTTTCATGCAAAGAACATCAATTGTCAATGCCTAGCAATGAGGTTATTTCTTTAGATGAAAAGGTATGCCATGAATATTTTTTGTTTCCATGTATTATCAATTCATTATTAAAAGAAAAGGAGAATATTGTAATGGATGAGTAATTTACTTCTCTTAAGCCTAAGAAGAAAAAGAAGAACTATGATTATCAGATGAGCAAGGAGGATAAGAAATATGAGGAGTTATGGGAAACTCCTAGTTTCACATTATTATAGGACATTATGGGTTAGGGTGTCTCTATCTAGGATTCAAGGAGTAACTTGAAAAGTAAGAGGAAGCATGGTGGATTATAGTTGAGCTTTGATTGATGTTTCAAGATAAGAATATCATTTGAAGATGTGTGTGGTTAAGGGGGAACTAACTCAATTAGCTTGATTGGCTTAAAGAAGATGTGCATGATGTGAGGTGGAGGATATGTGAGATGTTATAGTCATGGTTGAGATATAAATAATTTCAATGATCTGAAGGTGATTACTATTAATTTCAAGATATAGACTGTAAGTATGTGTGCTTAAGGTATGTTTAGGGTTTTGGGTCCTAAATGTCTATAGGTAGAGTATGGAGGTTTCCAAGTGTCAAAATAATAAATATGAGTTGTCAAGATGATTTTGTTACATATAAAGGTGTGTTGAATTCATCCAGGTTGATACAAGTGATTTTATGCTTTGAAGATATTTTGTGTGCAAATTGAATCTTTTTGAGTGATCTCGAGTTTTCCCACTTTTGGCTTAAGGGCAAGTAGGTCAAAACCCAGATGAAGTCTATATGGGTTATCCAAGGTATGTGACCTCAAAAATTGGTCCATAAGTGTGTTTTATTAACCTCTAGGTTTGAGAAAAGTTTAAAGTGCTGACGTTGACTAAAAGGTAGTGAGTTGATTGAGTTTCATTTGAAAATCTAATATTTTTTCTTATGATGGTTACTTTGTTTCTTAAGGGAGTTGAGGTCGAAGGTTATGTGATATATTGAAATGGACAAATGGGTTATCAAAAAGTGTTTCAAATCCATCTGAAAGTGTGTAGTGTCTTCCATAGATGAGGATTTGTGCAAACAAAGGGATAATTGGCTAGTAGGTTTGTGAAGGAACTATGGTTTAGAAGTAGAGTTGGAATATTATTTTTGGGATGAATGATGGGGCACATGATTTTAATTTATATATGAAATTTCAAGTCTTTAAGGTGCATAAATAGAAATATATGGGTGTTTCATGGTTCACATAGGGCTATTAGGCTCTAGACAAGGCTACTGAAGATAAGAGTGGTCTTTGGTCATTTTATCCAAATGATAAAGGTATGGTTTTTCTTGAATAAGCATTTTATTTGTTTTTGTGCATCTTTTCCATTTTAAGATTGGCTTGTTCATCTATTCATAATCATGGAGGTAGCCTGAAGAGAGAAGGTGTAGAGGAAATTATGTTGTTTCTTCATAGAACTAAGTATGGTCAAAGAATAGATGACATGAGATGGTGCTTAATGTTAGGGGGAGATTTATAAAATATATGAGTAGTTTATTAGGTCCAAGGATCAGAGAAGTCCAATTTTAGATTGGTACATGTCAAAGGGGGAGCTACTGTTTCCTATTCTTGAAAGAATGTAAGTATCTTGAGCATCTTAAATAGTATTTGAATGCATACATGATGTTGAGGAATGTTTTTTGACATGTTGAGGAAGAGACCCTTTGTAATTAATGTCAAAGAGGGAGAAAGATCAAAATGAAGGAGTTAAAATGAAGTCATTCTGAAGATGTTTTGCCATCAATGAAAAAGGGGCAGATTTTTGAGCATGGTCATTGTTGTTAAGATGTCATTGATGTCAAATTGAGTATGATTCATAGTGAATTAATGACAAAGTGATTATATTGATAGATTAGAGATTATATGGCACATATGCAGGTTTGTAAGGATAAAGAAGTTGTGAGGTGTCCATAGATATCTTGGTGAGGTTATGGTGTGTCATTTGATCATTTGGAAAGAGGAATATGCATATTATAGCTTAAAATAATCTAGACCATCATTGACCATCACTACATGTCATGAAAACATGAATAAACCAACAAGTTTGTACATTTATTGTAGGTACTCAAAAAGTCAATATTGGTCAAAGGTTTTCATGGAGATGTTGTCTATAGTGGCAAGAAGGTACCCTAAATATTTGGAGTCTTGTAGTGTTTCCTAACTCAAGTTATAAACCTTCAAATTTACTCTTGCAAACTGTTTTGAACCAAAAAATGTCGAGTTTAACTATGTTAAAGTTTGAGATCAAATTGTCTAGATAGATATAATGGTGAACATTAATCAGATCAAGATTTAACAATGAGCATTTCATTGGAATAGATAATGATCCAACAGTGCACATGATCTTGTTAGAAGTGATCTAATGGTGTGTATTTAGTCAATATGTCAAAGATTGCTCAGAATATGTGCGAGTCTACCAAGTGGCAGAAGCTCATTAGAGTCAATAGGTCAATATGTGCAGAAGGCACATGAGGCTACCAAGTGGTATGATCATGAAAGTGAGGATATAAGATAGATGAAAAGCATTAGAAGATAAAGATTACGCTAATCTAAAGAGATTAATGGATCAAATTTGTTCAAAGTTACCATGGTGTACGAGATGAGGTCAACATGTCCAATGTTTAATATATGCTCAATGACCGTTGGAATTTGAATATTCAAATTAATGACAGAAAACCTATCTATAATTTTTGAGCTATATATTTTGATCCAAGATGAATTTCTTGATGTAGTAAAAAGTAAAGTTGTAAAAGACTTCAAGGTGAATCTATAGAATATAATTATAAGGTTTGAATGTTTTATAGTCAAATTTATGGATCTTCAAAGTTTAATTTTTTTCATTCATGGTGTTTCTATGTATAGAATATTGATTGAGAAAATTTTGCTTTAGTAAAAAAGTATTTTGGAAAGAGTTTTCATTTAAATATGTCTTAGAGGTCATATGGAGTGGAACCATGTATTTTAAAGTGATCTTATGTTATTAATTTGATTGATAAATTGCTAAATGAGTGAATAAGTCTCTAAGAGACTTATAACGGCTTTTAAGGCCTAATTGAAAGGCATAGATACTTAAGTGAGACCCATGGATGATATGGATAACCTATGAGGAATGTATTGAGATATGTTAGATTTTTTAAGGGTTAAGGCAAGTATTATGGCTGACCTAGATGTTGATATTCATGAAGACTAAAAATAGTGGAAATCAAGGTAATGGTTTTTAGACTTGAGAGTGAAGTGTAGAACATATGTAACATTGAGTGAAGGAACATTTGAAAGAAAAGGTATAGGTTAGTGAGGACCATCAAAAATTAAAGTGGATTATTCATGTTTATCTAATCAAGTTGATGAGTGTGAAAACATAGGTCATTGGACCTAATAAGCCTAGAAGAGGTAGATTGAGTGAGTAAGACCTAGATGTTGATTGAGTGTGCTTAGTGGATATATTGAAGATATGAGAAGGTTTACGAGAGTGTGAATGACCTAAAAATAATTTTAATAATGTTGTGATAGAGTTTTTGTAGGTTTTTTGATTATGTATGTGCTTAGAAGTGAAGAGTGATCTAAAAGGGTGTTTTGGATGCATTGTTGGGATATGTAAGTTTGTGAGAGTGTAAAGAGGAAAGAGTAAAAGTAAGAGAAGCCATCATTAGGTATAGAATACATTAGATCAAAGGTAGAGATCAGATCAAGGTAGTTAAGTGGGTATTTGGTTACCTAGGGGGTTGTAACCTCTTTGCTATTTGGAGCTAGCTAAAGGTCAAGTGGGTGCTTGACTAAATTAAGGGGTGGGGTGTTCCTTGATTATTTGGTATTAGTATAAATGTTTGATCTTGTTTTATAGTAATATAGTCCATATTATAAGGTTTAGTGGGTTTTATCCCACAAGAGGGTTTCCCACATATCTGATGTGTTTATGTGATGTATGATCTTATGTATGCTTTGGATGTATGTGCTTTCATGTTTATGTTGTTTGATAAATTTAATGTATGATGGATGTTTAAGAGTTTGAAATTAATTAGATTATATTCCATCACAAATTCACCCCCCCCCCCCCCCCCCGCTTAGTGATTGTAACTCTAACATGCTTGACTTAGATATTGCCAAGTTGGACACTGATAAAAAGAAGAGGATCATCTACATGAAGTAGAATCTTATCGGAGATCATAGAAGTAATGGGGAATTTGAGGGAAAAATTAGTCTCCATTGTTTCATAAACAAGTATGGACATCTCTTCATACTATTATAAAATTATAGCTTCTTATCTGGATAAGGTGACTTTGCATCCTACTAGGGGAGGACGGGGGAGGACGGGGGAGGTTCATTTTAAACAAAAGCTGCATAAGATGATTACAATGATGTGGAGAGGTTTGCATGAGTTCAAGAAATGGGATTTTATATGGGATATTAGTAAGTTATATGATAGGATCCCACTCATCATAACCCATAAGAAGACTGTTAGAAAGAGGTGCATAGTGTTGAAAGAGGTCTTTAGAATGAAGAACTGAAATTCATGTGAATTTATGTTGATAAGATGTTTAAAGTTTAATTGGAGGACAAGTTTGTTGATTGTCTTGAGAAGATGGGGTATTTTATGCATGTGTGGTTTGAGAAGAAGGGTTGATAAATTTTTTATTATCATTGGTGTTGGTTAAAGAGGTTGGAGGAAAGGTACAAATGGTATGATAAGTGTTATCTAAGGGAGGTGTTGGAATTGGTTCATCAAAAGATATAAGGTCTTCTTGCCCCAACTCTATTAAGGGAGTTGGAGAAGAGTCTTGGATAAAATAAAAAGTGTGATATAATTGAGGAGTGTGGATGAGATGAGGATCAATGAAGGAAACCACCCTTTGCATATTATTCATATTGATCACATTCTCTTTAGGAGATGGTTCAAAAAGACTGTCAACATTAATAGTAGAATGGGTAGGTTTGTCTAGGTTATCTTGGTGATTTAGAAGAGGATTTTTATAGATGGCTAAATGAGCATTAGTCTGGTTTAAATCTTTTGAATTAATTTATGTTTCATGGGCTTTAAAGGTAATTTCATAAGATTGTTGATGTTTATGAGTGATAGAATCATGGTCAAAATTGGGACCAATAAGGAAATCCATAGCCAAATTATGAATTTACCTACAAGTATCATGAGAATGACCCCAACTAGCATGAAACAAACAAAATTTATTGAGATTGTATTAAGATTTCATGGGACAAGTGGGACTGAGTTCTTGTGGAAGAGGCCTTGGTAGACATTTTTGTAATTCCACAAAGGATAAGGTTTTATGAACATTGATGTTGTTTTTTGAAAATAAATTAGGATTAGTGATGTGGTTTGAAGGAGAAGCTTATTCTTGAGCTTAGTTGGGAACAATAACTTGAATAGTATGAATGGTATCATAAGGGTTGATGACACCGTCATTTGTAACATGATGATTCTTATTACTAATTAACATGTGAGTACCTATAGAAGGTTGGGATAGATCAAATTGATGCATGAGGAAATATTGATGCTTTACTTGGTCAATGGCCTCTTCCAAATTATGTGGTGAGAGAGGCTAGACCTGATATTACAACTTGGGAAAAAGAGCATTAGTAAATAGATGAAAGAGGTTATCATATGATATATTATGTTCACATTTTTTAGACAAGGTCTTCCATAATTTGATGAATGCTTATGTGGTTTTAGTTTTAAGTTGCTTAAAATTGATAAAATGGGCCAAGGTATTTTTAGGGAGATCACTAGTTTAGAACTCTTGGATTAGAACATTGACTGAATCTTATAAACTAGTGATGGAATGAGATTTGAGTTGGTTATACCAATCTAAAGCATCACCTGTGAGAGTCTTTGATAATATCTTAGTAGCAATAAAAGTATTTAATTTGACACAATCTTTATATAGATTTTTAAATGTTTTTAAGTGGATAGTAGGATTGGTTAACCCATTGTAAGTAATGGTAGTGGTGATGCCTCCTATATCGATATTATAAATTTGAGGTGTAAGAGGATCAATTTTAAGGTGCTTGATTGTAGTGTTAATAAGAGGAGGTTGAGGAATAATATTACCATAGGAATCCTAAAGAGGAGGTGGGGCATCATTTTGGTTATGTGTGCCCCATGAAACCTATTGAGGGTAGGTTTGAAGATGGATAAGATGATTTTGCATTTACATCATTTTATTTGCATTGTTAGCTTGGAGAGAATTTATTTGAGTAAGAGTTTGTATTGTGTGAAGCATTGGAATTGGTAGTAGTGGTTTGGGTACCACTATGGGTGTTAGTAGTAGCTTGAAAAGAATTATTGGTAAGTGAGGTACTAGTAATATGATTTGATTATATGGCAAAAGATGTAATATTAGAGGGATGGGAAGAAGTACCACTAGAGGCATGATTAACATGGGTATAAAATGATGCACTAGTGTAAGAATTAAGAAGAGTGGGTATTGGAAGAGGCCCACTAGATGTAGAACTTGCCATGTTAGTAGAGATAATAGGCATGGAGGTAGAGGAAATCAAAGAGGAAGATGCCATGGTTTGAGAAGGGCTTAAAATAGAGGGAAGAGGCTAAGAAGAAAATAATCTAGTGTCCCCAAATCCATGTGAGAATGTGGGAAAAGGTGAATGGGGCTCCTCAACTTGAGCACTTATCATGAGATGTTAAATAGTAGAAGGCTATTTTTCTCAATGTTAAGAAAAATCATTGATGAAGAAGAACATTTCTAGGGTATACTCTAATTTAGGTTGATTGTCAAATGAGAAGAGAGTATTGTGAAGTGAAGAGGAATGAAGAGGGGTCCCATAGCTTGTAGTATGAGTGGATACATGCACATCAATTTCATATAAGGTAGAAGACATAAGATAATTATGGGAGAACCTATTGGGGTTGGCAAAGTTCATCATATCTATTGAATTTAAATTAGTGTTATCTTCAAACAGGATGTTCATGATGAAGGAGAAAGATTAAAGAAGATAAAGTTAATAAAAAAGAAAATAGATATGAAGGATATAGAGTCAAATAAGTAAATTATGTTCTAAAATCTAAGAGATAGATAAGAGTATAGGGTTAAATAGGTCAACTTAGTACTAAAAATAGGGTATGAGACTGAGCTAAGAAGGATATAAGGTCAACTAGGTCAACTTAATATTGTAACTTGACTAGAAGTAAAGAGTACAGGGTTGACCAGGTCAAATTAGTACTATAGGCATGGAAAAATATAGTTTGATAAGGATACAGGGTTGACCAGGTCAACTTAGTACTATACCTTGATTGGTAGAAAAATGTATAGTGTCAACCAGGTTGACTTAGTATTATAAGCAAGGAAAAACATAGTTTGTATGAGATTGTGTCAAATAGAATGATAGTGTGCTAAAAAATAGGGAAATATTTGAAATGTAATTGAATCAATAAATGGACACAAACACATAAATAATTGGATCAATGAGAATGATCCAATTGGGGCACACAACACAAAACCTTGCACCAACGTTGGCCATTACAAGTTTTTGCAATACAACACACGATGATCAAAGAACAAGTAGTAAAATAAAAAGTAAATAATAACTAAGTGGTCATCTTAAGTTTTGTTAGATTATTATAAATTGTTATTTTAAGTGTGATAAATAAGTTGGCAAAAAATAGGGAACTAGAAAGCCATCTATGGATCATTTTAGGATGTTTAGGATGAAAGGGATTTGTATTGGTAATGGTACTAGCTTGGTATTGGGGCTTACCCCCTTAATTCATAATCTCAAAATGATAAGGGTGTTGGATTATTTTCCAATTAATATAATTAACCACATGTTTATACTTGGCCATAAAACCAAGTCAGCTTCCCCCTAGGTGATGAAATCCAAGTAGGTAGGCCTTGAGAATGCAAATGTTAAATGTGTTTTAAATATTGTGTGATTTGGTAGTGTGTTAAAAAAGAGTAAAATAGTGTAACTGATTGGTAATTTGAAAACCACCTAATTAGACTATGTGAGCTAATCTAAGCATGCAAATAACTAAAAATGAAAGTCTGAATTAATTACTAGTAATTAGTTGTTAATTCTCAAATTAAGAATGGTATAGAGTTGGTTTAGATGACACTGTATGCAAATAGTATAGAACATAGTCAATTGGGTCACTAATTTTCGATGGAATCAAGAGTCTTTAAGAATAAAGTTGACCAAGTCAACTTAGTCTTTTAAATAGAAGATAAGCTATAGAACTAAGTCGACTAGGTAGACTTAGTTTGTTATAGAATTGTAGTTTGAAAGATTACAAACTTACACAAAATATAGATTTTAATGAAGTACTATTGATAGAGAGAGAAAGAAAGGAACCTTGGTGGGTTAGAGGATGATGAGGATTAAAAATTATCTAATGAAGTGCTTTGAATGTTGCTTTCAAGTTCTAAAAACTAAGTTGACTAGTTTGACCTAGTTTTATGAAACCCTATTTGCTAAAACAAGACAAGATAACTAAATCAACTTGCATAACTTAGTTTGTTGTTATAGATTTTGAATATAAGACTAAGTCAACCTATTTGACATAGTTTTTTATCCAGCACTAAATAATAATATTGTGTTGACCTATTTGATCTAGTAACCTGTATCTGATGAAGACTTATACATAAAGAATAGTCATTTTGATATGACTGTGTATTAAACATGGGCATAAAAGTTAAGACTATATTGAGATAGTCGACATAATATCATAAATATATAAGGATAATATAATGATGGAAATGAAAGCGTCAAAGAAAACCTACAAGGGTTAGATTCATGTCAAGTTCATCAGAATGTATGCAATGGGAAATGTAATAGATCTACAAATTAATCTTAACACGAAGAAGAAAGATCCTAATTACACTTTCGATTGTGGATATATTAGATAATTAGGGTCATGACCAATATAGATCTACTACACCTAATCAATGTATCTCGTACCACAAATAATATCACTAGGGAGGGTTCTAAAGCCTCCAGTCAAGAAAAATTATGTAATAACCCTAACTAGGTCCTATGCTTTCATATTCACTAAACTAATAACAAGTAAAGCAAAATATAATCTAATGGTCACCAAATCTTGTGGCACAAAGTGGGGGGAGTAATAAACATGCATAGAAGACATATACTCATGTTAATGTGTATGAAATCATAATGCATAAAAGAGAAGTACAAATGTATATCTATCTACTCTTACAAATAAAGAACAAAGTTAGGAATACTAACCTTTGAAGATAAACCCACCAAGCCTCACTCTCTCCCTTGGCCAAGGTGATTCATAAGAGGTTGTTGTGTTATGTAAGTATGATAAGGATAAATTATTTCTATGATTCACAACCTATCAATTCATCTAAAAGACTTCTCCATAAGATAATATCTGTATCTCCAAATAAAGTATGAAACCCTGAGCTTATTCCTTAAGTAGAATGGTAGATAAGTAGATGCATAATATATCTTAATTATTATTCTCTTCTTTTAGAAATGGCAAAGTGAATGTGTTTATATAGGAGACTCTAACCCTAAACCCTTCCAAAATTTTAGGCTAACAAGGTCAAAATGTCGACCATGGTTGACCTAGTATTGAAATTGATAAAAAAAACTTAACTAGGTTATGAATTATGTCGACCATGGCTGACCTAGTTCTTAGTAAGATTTGTAAATAACAAAATAGGGTTGATGTGGCTAACATATCCATATAAACTTCCAAAAATGGGTTTAGGTTATAGAAAGGGCCAATGAAGATGGTAAATGAGTAGAGGAGGGTGAAAAATAGGAGGCAAATCTTAGCATAATGATTTTTAAGAGATTAGTGTGTAGATAACAAATGGAAAAAGGGATAATAATCCTGTGAGGCACTAATGGTATACCAATCCCTTTTTTGATGCACCCCTTAGGGCATGCACTCAAAGAGATAGAGAGCATTAGTAATTGATAAATTTTGAAAATATTATGTGTATACATAAAGAGGATGAGACATGTTAGCTTTGCCTTCATTATCCTCTACAATAGTTTGTAACTGACCTTATAATCATGCATGTTAAATATGTAACATACACATCTGACCTTAGACAATCATGTTGATGTAATACACTTTCATAACATAGATAACATGCTATACAAATTTATTCTATAATACATGCACCATAACATATTGTACTAGTTATACCTATTCTACAGTATTGAATAGAATTTGAATTTATTCAAATAAGAATTATAATCCATTAAATGTGTTTTGATTATTCTATTTGAATGCATCTTTTTGCATTCACTCTACATTATCACAACTTGGTTTTCCCCCAAACACTTGGTCCTGGGCCTCATGTTGTGGATCACATCAAAACCAAAATTTCTCATACTAGTATTTATAGGTAAAGTTAGATACAATGCAAGTGGAATAACATTACATTATACATTTTTATTTCTTTTTGTGAAGTTCGACCTCTTTCCACTAAGTTCTAATATAATTTATACATTATCAAAACATTATCATAAATTAAATACAATACTGATAGATGAAATATATTTAGTTGGTGCAAGATTGTTGTATTTCATTGATAAGAAATTATGTGACATAATGCACACTCACCACATATACTTTGGATAAATTGACATGATTTTTTATGAAGACTTTTACCTAGGTCAAGTTATAAATGATTGTTTAATTTTTGAATATCCAATAATTAATGATGAGTTTATTTCATATAATTTTTGGAAAAAAAACATGTAATGCTATGAAATGCATTAAAAAATATGTCAAAAGGATCGAATATTCATTGACATAGTAAATAGATTGTACATCTACTCTCATACACATGAATATTTGGATTATCTCAATCAATATTTTCTATGGATAATACTAAATGACCCTTTTTGTATATTTTTTATGCTAAAAAATATGTTGATACTCATAACATTAAAATGTTTTCACTTATTTTGCATGATAAAATTTTCATTGATGCAAAAGACACAGGATACACTATATACAACAAAGGACAATGACATGCATGTAGTGCATCAATACCATCATAAGTTATGCTAAAACCCAATAAGATAGTTGAAATTATTGCAAGAAATTATGACATTCAAGATGGGCTTGTCAATGGTCCATATGGTATATTCAAAATATAAAAAACTATAGGAAATGATGATATCATGTGGATCAAATTCAATGCTACTCATTTTGATATTCATCAAATTACAAAACAATTCCATTTATATAATAGTGTAGATATTAAAATATGATTTTACATGATATGTTAATCTTGTACACTTGAAAAATACCAATTATGGCTCAAATATTCAATTTAAGACCTTATCATTTCCAAAAGTCTTACATTCACCATCTCATTATGCCTAACTACTAATCTTATAGTCTAAACCTGATATTATGATGACCCATATCACTTTTACATCATAGTCTATCTAAAACCTTATTTATATTCTAATCTAATAGTTATAAATCCTCAACAAATTTTTATTCTATATAAAACTACCATCTAAATTAGGATACTAGTGTCCCAATTCTAACACTAGTGTCCTTACCTTCCAAATAATCAATTTTTTAAATATTTTGACATGTATGGGCTGGAATTATAGATGAATAAATATCTATAAATCATAAAGCAAGCTCACACTACACTACTAAAAATTACTTGCATAACTAAGGTATAAAGCCCTATTCTTCCCTATTTGAAAATAAATCATATCATCAACCTTAGTATAGTTCTAAAGCATTGAAAGAGTATCCCATGAGAAATATTTTTTAAGTTACATGTTAGATCACTCGATACACTCACATATAACATATTGCATAATTGTTCACACAAGTAAGACCACATAAGAGGGAGGGATACATAGGTCTAAGGTCCTCTTCAGAGTATATGTTTATATAGGTAGTGACCATTAATAGAAGGGTCTTTGAGGTTATCTTAAATTCACTTGAGTACATTAACCCATGTTTTGAAAGGTAACATGCCAAGCTAGAAGACCCAAGGTTTTGAATAAAAGACCAATTTTAGGAACCTATACATGTGACCCAAGTTGATAATCTAAAAGGTAATAGTGAACCATAACATACACATGTGACTATCCCAAAAAAAGAGTTTGTATATTTATCTATATATAAGTGTAAAAAATAAGACAAAAATGTTGACGATAGTGTCTAGGCTGACAAAAAGATAATTTACAAAATCTAATGAATCAAGATGAAACACCAATATGTGTTCTTATGAACCTATAATTATTACACATTGGTGCATCATAAAATAAACAAAGTAATTTTTCTCCTTTTTATTTCAACTTCCATAATATTATTTGTCATTGTACTTCTTTATATTCAGTATATTCTCAAATTCAGCATATATATCATAATATTATAAATCTAAATCCATTTAATTGGCATGATTTTAGAATAGATTTTTAAATATTTATTTTCCCCCCTTAATATAATTCCAAAAAGGTTAAACATTTAGTGAACCCACCCTTTGATTTTTCTTGTGCCAATCCTAGCTTATCCTAGGGTGTTCTAATTTTTGAATTGTTAAAATCTTAAAATAAGATTTGCATTAGTTATAAAGGAATCAATCATGTTTAATATGTATAATCTAGTAGTTACTTAATTGGATAGTATATGATGGTGGTCATTGTTTGTTATCTCTCATACATTGCCAAATCAATCAATGGTATAAACAAGTGGAGTCAACATAATGGAAAAAACAAAGAGATTGCTTTAACATAAGATAAAAATATAATCTCTCTTTAAAAAATTTATTATAATAATACTAGACCCTTATATATCTTAAATAAGTGCCAATGTGTAGGATCACAACCTTTTGTTCCTCCTAGATCCTATTCAAGTGATAACTACCATCTCGTTCCATTATTTTCCTATTGTAATCAAATTTTGCACCCTTAGACTCTCTATGAAGCTCCTTCAATTTAATGAAACATTGAATCATATCTCAAGTTTGTGGGAACTTGTAGGCGAGATGAATCTTTAGGATTGAAAGGGATATATCCTTGAATTCTTCTCTAAGTATCTATCACCTATCTTAATGCTTGTTCATGAAAAGAGTTAAGAGTTTACATAAAATGGAAAATATGATAGAGAGGTGATTCACCAAGAATATATCCCACAGACTATCATACTTCTTCTAAAGAAAAAAATGCTTTCTAAGACCAATTCCATGCATTGAAAGATCCTGACATAGTGTTTCAATGTGAAGGTAACATGCTTGGGACAATCATCAAAATACTTGACCTAAGGGGAAGATTTCACACCATAGATAAAATTTCATACTTGAAATAGAGATTAGTACATTCAACACACTTCACATGACCTGTTAACATCATAACCCTTGCTTAAACATGAAGGATAAATGGAGTAAGGATGATACTATCACTTATCTTCACTATAAATCACTCACACACTTAGACAAAATGTTCACAACTTAGAATTGGACTTATATTCAGTGTTCAAAGGCAATGTGTAATGCCATTTTAGCAGGGATTCACCATACCAAAAATATGGTCCCTTACAATAGCCAAAAATGGCTCAATTTATAGAATTTTGAGGAAGAGAGAGAGAAGAGAAGTTGAAGAGGCACAAGGACATGTGTCCACATGTGAGAATCAATTAAAATTACATGTGGAAGATGTGTGGGGTGAGATATTCCATGTCATAGAGGTATAATTGTCTAAAAAAAGTCATAAGAATGGTGAAAAGTGGCATAAAACCTTCAGAATAGGCATAGGAAACTACCTCCATCAAAGATCATCCATGAACATTTGAAACTAAAAATATGAGAGTCGACACATAAAACTATTTGAAGGAAATGGAACTCATGGTGATAGTTAGAAAATGTTCCTTTTAACTGCTAGCTATCCTCTGGACACCTGTGTTTGTTGATTTCATGAAAGCTCCTTGATTTGGGTCAGTTACCAGTAATAACTTGAACTATCAAACTGTCTATTTTTTGCTTATTTTGTCTACACTAGATGCTTGGGATCTTTCCATTTATTATCTTTATATTTTCTCTTAGGTTCCTACCAAATATTTTTTGACTCCAATAGTTATTTTCTATAGTTTAAAGTTGACATTTTGTGGGCCATCATCCTTTGGTATTTTCTTCAAACTTTTATTTCTTTTGGACTTCTTGTCTCAACACTTTTCCTGAAAGAATTCGTTCAGCTCTTTGGATCGGGTCTTTTCCTTCAATATTTTTTCTTTTGACCATTTATTTATACAATCTCCTTGAATAAATTCCTTTATACTTTTGGTTTTAGCATTGTCTCTCGAGAGAATTCATTCAACTCTTTTTTCAACATTAATTTCTTTGGGCTATCGAATGATCTTTTCACTTTTGAAAATGGACCGTTTGGTAATTTGAAATGTTCCTTTAGGTTTATTTGAATTGTACCTTTGGGACTCTGAAATGACCTTTTGGAAAATTTGTTTTGAACAAAATGTTTGAAATAATTCCTTCAGAAAAGTTGAAAAGTGCCTTTCAAAAAAATTGAAAATGACCCCTTTGGAAAAGTTACAAGTGCCTTTCAGAAAAATTGAAGTGCCCTTCAAAAAATTTGTTTCGAAAAAAATGTTTGAAATAATTCCTTCAAAAAAATTGAAAAGTGCCTTTAAAAAAATCTAAAAAAGACCCCTTCAAAAAAGTTGTAAGTGCCTTTTAGAAAAATTGAAGTGCCCTTCAGAAAAGTTGTTTTGGATAAAATGTCTAAAAGAATTTGGCACTTGGATGAATGAAAATTAAAAAATAAATAATCAATTAGTTAAAAATAAAAGACCCAAAACAAAACCTCCAAAGGAAATAATACTTAGCCAAAAGACCGAAACAAAGTCTCTGAATGAAATAACACTTGGTATTTTTGCTGCAGCTCAATGAGTAATACTCCTTCTGAAGAAATTTTCTTAACATTGTACTTAGCCAAATTTAAAAGATGCAAACTTGGGAGTGAAATTTGACTAACATTTCCCATGAATTATCTTGGATTATATGGTCCACACTCTTACTACACAAAAAATGAAAGGGTGCCCAACCGATTTATCCATATATTCATATAAAACAGGTTCCTCCTAAACCTAAGCTAGTCATAAAAACTAAGGGATATGAAATTATCAAATAGTTAATAAATACACATGTCAATATTTGAATCCTTAAGCTTTTTAGGTATTCAACTATCCATAAGGATATCTCATATGAATCCTTGCATGAAATGGGTTAAGTACTAAATGACATAAAACTATCTTATTTTGTGAATATTATGTAAGATTTTAAAAACAATGCAAATCTCATCACTTTCAACCAAAAATATTTACCTTCAAAGGATACCATTGATTAAGATTTTCCTTTATTTATACAAGTTAATATTCAAAATAAATGAATCAAAAGAGTGTTGATCAATAATAGATCAAGTCTAACAATTTGTAGCAATTATTTTAAAAAAACACTGGGCATCAATAATGATCTTCAAAAATAAAACATCCATATAAAATATTTGATAATTCATGCATCCCACCAATTGGCCAAATCATATTACATGTGACAATGGGACCAACAATAGTACAAGGTACATTCTAAGTAATGTCTCAATAATTTAATTACAACTTACTCTTGGGTAGACCTTGGATACACATTATGGAAGTTATGCCATATACATTACATTGATATGTAAAACTCATACATGATGGAGAATTATGGACAATGCCTATAGATGATGACCCCTTCAAATTCTGCACAATGTTACACTTAGACATTGAAGGGATTCCTCAAATGACACCACCCAAACAATTTATTCCACTTAATAATATATAAATTTATGAGATGGGTGAGTCAATCAAGGTAAATCACTTATCTAAAGATGTTCATAAGAACTAACATTTGAGATGCACATAAATACACATAAGGAACATGAAATTTAACAAAAGGACAAAGAAAAAGAGCAAAATCCATTTCAAAAGGAAGCAATGATAAGTACACAACAAGAAAATCAAATATTTGAGCTTCATTTATTCATAAATTATGAACAAAAAGATGGTAAGATTTCATATTATTATGACAATGATGACGATATTCATTTTGATATGACATATGAATAGTTTCACAAACTTATTTTTCATTTGTTTGATCATCTCTCACATAGCCTATTCACACATATGGGCCCTAGTACATATAATATATATCCATCAAAAGAGGATAAAAAATTAAATATAGATAAATAAAATGCAAATATAACATTTGAACATGTAAATTCTTATCATACAATCCATCCCTCTTGGCTAAAAACTTTAAATTAACCTTAAAGGGTAAAAATGTAGATACATAATGTTAATAATATGTAGTCTTCACATAGGTCACCATAATTGATTTTACGGATAAAGATAAAACAAGATGCTTCACACATAATAATTTATTGTAACTTGAACATAATATGATATATATACCTCCTAATAGGCACATGTTAGGAAACATGTTAGTACATACATAAGGATCAGCATATTATGATTATAATATAATAACAAACCATGACATAGATCATTATGGGGCATTATAAAACTAAATTTAGAAGTACAAAAATTAAGGATGTATATAAAATATGCAAGAACAACAAAAAATACCTTCAATCTCCAAAAAATAAAAATTCAAATGTACAATGGGACATACTAAAAATTTCCCACGATAAGAAGATCTAATTATTATTAAAAATATCAATGGGGATTATTATGAACATCTCAATATTGATATAAAAAATTGGGACATAGTTTGAAGCATTATAAATTTATGAAAGATGAGACATGATATAAATGAGTTACATCACTTTCCACTCTTTCTATAAAATTTTAGGTACATTATATTACCCATCACATGTGGACCAAAAGTAGTTGATACCCTCATATGGGTAATGAATCAAACATCACATTTGACCTTTAATTTTGGGTAACAATGGTTGACCAATATGAGTGAAACAATAGACACTACAAACATATGCCTAATTTTTCAATTTGAAGACAAATAGTTCACATTTCACATAATGGATATGATCATAGACCAATAGAAATAAATGTTATAATTAGATTACCTTAAGATATCAAAGAAGTGGAAATGGTTCAACATAAACAATTTTGGTAAGAAAAACCACCTAGAAGTCCAGTACCTCCCGAGTGTGAGGAATTATGTGACTAGTTATTTATCACCCTAATATTCAAAAAATAAAAAATAAAAATAAAAAGTCAAACAATTAATAAAACATAAAAACATTCAAATAAATCAAAAATATGAAAATATTCAACATACACATATTTAATATCTTTTCGGTATATGTTATTTACTTTATGTTAGTATATAACATATCATTTCATTTCTATATGCACATATGTTTCATGGGAACTTGAGTGTGATACAAACATACACTAGATACATGATACATGGGCATATATATGTTGGACATTTCCTCCACCTACATGACACACTATGTTGTGGGCATCTAATTCATTTATCATGATTGATAAAAGCTATATTATTTTATGATGACTTTACATTATCATATCACACTTATACCCTAACACTTCAATATGTCTATACTCTTGTTTACATCTTCCATAGTGTGCTAGATATGTTATGATAAATGACATTTTTGTAACACATGTATGTAGGAACTAGTATGATATGCTTATGTTGGTTACCTATATTTCACTTATTCATATTATCACATGGCTTAGTTGAGTGTGCTTCTTGTTTACTACATTATTTTTACTGTGGAATGTTTGAACATGTTCATTTTTTTGGCCACAATTCCCATGAGTGTTGTTCCTATTTTGTGTGAAATTTTAACATGTCCTCAATTTGATTGTGATACATTTGAATATTCCCATCATTTTTTATCTCCATAGATGCATTTTGAGTGGTATTAATTATTTTTGTGTGTGTGCTTGAAATTTATTGAGATTGTGCTTGTTACTTTTAAATTCTTCCATGATAGATACCATGCATCTTAGGGATTATTGTGATTGGATAATGTGAGCTTCATTGATACATATACTTGGACATGATACCAATATATGCTTCTTTACTACATGATTGATACAAATATGGCATGGTCATCTTGTCTTTTTGAGATAAGATGACTACTAGATTTCATTACACTCACCTCAAAAGGGGGGATATTAGTGGGGTCATATCATCGAAAAATGAATCCACATACATATAATTGGTAGAATTAGCATAATTTTATATATTTTACAAGATTTATATATACACTTGGGACAAAAGCTTATGAATTTATCATTGATTCTCACATATTTAGGACATAATTTTTCATATCTGTGACATATATACATAATTTACAAATAAGAGGTTACATTTTGACATATAATTTAGCTTGAGACACATTAGAGGTGCATATTATATGTAAATTCACTAAATCACAAATACATTTTCAGATTATACATCACTTACAACATATTTGATGAGGGGGCATGGACATGGTTCATTCTTTTCTCACTACACATTGATGCATTGTCCTTTACAAGACACACAAATCAATACTTTATCTATCTATAGTATTTGGATGCATTTATTAGTGTAGTTTATATTTGAAACTATTTATGACCTTGAAACTACACCCATTTTTAGGTTTAGATTGTTACACCACTTGACCTTGGCTAGATTGGCTAGATTATGTTTGCACTTGAATTGTGTGATTGGGATTTAGTCTCTTAATGGTTGACACAAATTTACATTGTAATATATTAGGATCATAATAAACCTCTAATTACCTCTTCACATCTCTAAGGTTAATTTTTTAACCACTCCCTCTAATGCTTCAACAATGAAGCATCATAACCAAAGTAAAGTGCCAAGGGAAAATATGGTTGCATTGACACATAAGTGTATTCCTTCCTTGCTCTCTTTACTTTCAGGAATTTAAATTATTAGTTTTTAAGATTATATGAACTAATTAAAATTTAACATCCTCTTGGTTTCATTTAGTACACAAATAACAAATTCAAATGGGGCTCAAGTAAAGGCAAGTTGAGATGCACACACCAAGGTACACATTTATTTCCTTTAAACCTAGTAATTTCATCCTTATGCATTATTAGATTAAGAGAGGGGGTAATGTAGACCATAAAATATTATTTTACATGATATTATAGTATTTTACACTTGAAAAATATTGATAATGGCTCAGCTCTTTGATTCAAGACCTTCCCTTTGCCAAAAGGCTCATGTTCACTATCTCATTTGCCTAACTGCTTATCCTATAGTCTGACCTTGATATTCTAATGACCTAGATCATATGTACCTCATAATATATCTAAAAATAATTTATATAGTACTATAATAGTTATATATCCTCAATTAATTTATATTATTCAAGATACTTCCATCCATATTAGGACACCAATGTCGATGCTAATGTCCTAACTTTGATGCTAGTGTCTATACCTTCCAAATAATAAATTCTAAAAATATTTCAACATCTATGGGTTGACATATGGTATTCATTTAATCATATTTTAAGATAATTTAAAAATGTGTGGTTAAATACAAATAAAAATTCATTCATTATGGATGAAGAAATATCTATCAATCATTAAGCAAGCTCACACTACACTACATAAAATCACTTGCACAACCGAGCTATACTACCCTCTTCTTACCTATTTATAAATTAGTCATAGGAGAAGTATTATTAAAAGTATAAATCATTAAAATAGCATTCCATGAGTAATATTTGTCAAAATTTTATATCACTAGATGCATTCACATGTAACATATTTCATAATTGTCCACAATAATTCCACATAAGGGGGAGAAATACATTGATCTAAGGCTCTCTTTGGCATATATGGATATGTAAGCATAATTCACATACAAATGTGTATTTTAGGTTATATAAACTTCACTTGAGCCCATTATCCCCTATTTTTCAAGGTAACATGCCAAATTAGAGGACCCATGGTTTTGTAGCAAAATATTGATTCTAGGAACCTATGCACATGATGTCATGCCCATTTTTCCCTCATAAAAATAGACATAAATACCACCATCTCACATGTAATAAAAAAAATAAGCATAAATGGATGTGACTATTTGATTTTCTTGTCAATTATTTAATAATTAATTACTAATCATGTGTCATGGGACCAGAAGTTGACAAAACTTCTAGTTCAGTCATGAATGATTGAAAAATTCACTCACCAACATATGCCCAAGGTTATCAAATCAAAACATTAACTCAATTTTAAATTTTAACCTAGTCTAACACTGATGCAGTCAGGTACCACATGGCCCCTTTAGGTTTTTTTCATGTCTAAACTCACTGTAGGCCATGGTTATGCCATGTGGAGAGATCAAGGCCTCTAAGCCTAACTCTAAAGTCCAAGCTGTCATAGATTCTAGGTATTGGGATGATGCCACTTTTTTTAATCATGGAGCACTATGTCCTTTGAAATAATGAAATCCTTCTGAGGTTTTGAATCCCTAGGATTCTACCACTTAATGATATCATGAAACCCTAGAGGCATTAGGGGATTAACTACCCCACCAACTCCCCAACCCACTAGAATGATGTCACATGGCATCATTTAGCTTACTCTCAAAATAAAAAATTAGCTAAGGCAAAATTTGATTAAAAAATACAAAGTAATAAATGGCTAAGGCAAAAATTGACTAAAATAATCCAAAGTGATAAAAAAATAAGGCAAGAAATAAATATAAGGTACAATTAGCATTAAAATTTTAAAAAGGTAAAATCAAATTGAAATATAGAGAATGAATTAATGAATGTAGATAGGATAAGACAAGGCTAAATATGCTTGAAAGTGGACTTCTGTTATTAACCTGTTAGAAGCTAAGCCTGCATCCCTTAGAAAGACTCAACTAAGCTATATAGGGTTGACATTTACAAAAAAGATAAAAGGCATAAAGATGTTAAAAATTTGATGTTAAAGGGAATATAAAATTAGCCTGGATCAACCTATCAACACTAAAACAATACTCTCATTGGTTTAGTTGAATAATAGTAATGGTAAGGTAGGCTAAATCTAACATAACATCTCACAAGGGTCTGCTTAATTCATTAAGATAACTAGTATATTCATTAGAAGATAAAACTTATAGAATTACTACATAGACCCATTTCATTACATCATAGAGAAGAGATCAAATGATAAAGTTTACCAAAATTCATGAGCATATAATCAAGAATTGGTCTTCATAATCCTCCTGCATCCCTTAGAAAGACTCAACTAAGCTATATAGGGTTGACATTTACAAAAAAGATAAAAGGCATAAAGATGTTAAAAATTTGATGTTAAAGGGAATAAAAAATTAGCTTAGATCAACCTATTGACACTAAACCAATACTCTCATTGGTTTAGTTGAATAACAGTAATGGTAAGGTAGGCTAAATCTAACATAACATCTCACAAGGGTTTGCTTAATTCATTAAGATAACTAGTATATTCATTAGAAGATAAAACTTATAGAAATACTACATAGACCCATTTCGTTACATCATAGAGAAGAGATCAAATGATAAAGTTTACCAAAATTCATGAGCATATAATCAAGAATTGGTCTTCATAATCCTCTTCTTTCCTTAATTAATAAATCCTTGCAAAAATGTCTATAGTAAGATCTAAAGGGTTACATTACCTTGTTATTTATATAACACTAAATCCCAACTCAGTTAAAGTTCTTTTTTAATATTATATTATATTGATATATGAAAATTCTACAACATATAGCTTATTCAAATGCATTAATCATGAAACTTATTCCACAAGACATATCTTTTACCATAATATCAACAATATTTAGATCACATTGTCATCTATACTATGATTTTCAATAACAATCACATAGTCATTTAGTTTGAGTTACAAAAATACATTTATTGGTTTAATCCATTAAGATAGATCACAACATAATATATGAAGAGACATGATGCATATTTAATAGAAAGATCTTAACAAAGATTTAATCTAGTGGAACACACTACCATTTCATTAGTAAAGCCTTAAAGCATAAGGAGTTTCCATTATATTCGCAAATCCTTTTCAAGAGGATTTATAAATAGAGTGTATACTAGTTGGATACATCCCAACTTAAATAAAGGTTTCAATAGGTAAATAATAAATGTCTTTTCCTGTAGCTAGGTCATTTTATAAAAGACTAGATTTCACAAGATTATTACAAGTAGACTGGTTGCTATTAACATTATCAATATATGATATTTCATCCATCTATCACATAAACATGAGGTAAAACTCTAGGTCGTATATAATAATGGAAGAACAATAAGTTTTCAACCATAGTCCTTATCTACTCTAATATAACTATAAGACATTTGAAAGAGGGCTCACATCCTAACCTTTTGCCATCATTAATCTATTGCTCTAGGAACTCATGAGATTAAGACTCCCAACTATGAACATGTTTACATCACTATAAATGAAAGTATGGGTATCTAAGGCAAGGGTACCATAACACAAGGGAATGACCATTCACAACCTAAAGTCCTATTCCTAGTTATTACCCAAGGATACTCCTAGTCCCAAATACAAATAAAAAAACCATTCAAATGAGCATTTAAATGAAGCTAATCATTTCAAAAATATAACTAGTAATCAACCAATCACATCATAACATAGGCTTGTTTTTAGAATTATTACCATGATGATGTCTCACTTAGTGCTTCCATTTAGTAGTCATGGGAGGTTCAAGCAATATAACACCATGCCCAACATGTGAGGGATTAAAAATATACCACCATGACCTTCATGGGAGGATTAATCAATCTACTACCATGCCCAACATGGGAGGGCTTAAGAATCTTCCACCATGAGAGGTATTGCACATAGAAGGTCACTTTGAAATGTTACTATAACTATAACACATTTCAACATGAGAGCTAGAACATTCTATTCACACAAATAGGTATCAAGCATATCCAAGCCCTCAAGTGGGTAAGAACTACATGGTAGCCAATGCACATCCATAGAAAGACAATAAAATATATAGAATAAACCAAGTGGTTTTATTCATCATATAACAAAAAATCATTCAAATAGAAACAAAATAGATTTCATTCCAAATAAAATAAGCTATAAAAAAAACTTAGAAGCCAACCTTTTGACTCCAAGACCAATGGGTCATTAACCTACAATAGTCTAAATGATCAATTCTCCTAATTAGCTCTTCCTGTTCATTTCCCTTCCTTATCTTTTCTCTTCTACTTAGTTTAATCCTAGAAATATTTAATTCAACATGTAGATGTCTTAAAATCCACCAACCACTTTCATTCATTATCCCATACCTCATTAAGTGATGCTTATTTCATGTCCATAATGGTGTAGGGTAGTTTGAATTTTTTTTGTAATTGCTTCATATACTAAATTACATTTTACACTTGAATCAAGACATATGTAATTAATGGAAAGATATACCAAAAAACCACTAGACATTCTAGATGTTGGTGCACTTAGGCTTCAAGATCTTAAGGTGAGGTGATAATAAGTTTCACAAACCAAACTTAAAATTTGGCCAACTAAATAACATACTAAGGATAAAAGAGAGGGTGAATAATATCTAGCTAATCAATTAATAGGATGGGTTCCATAATTGTTTAAGGCGTAAACTAAGGTGTTTAGTGATATAACCATGGTTGTCATAGTCTCTTTTCTTCATTGGCCCTTCCCTATTCCTTCATAGTTGATGCACACATCCAATTCCTCTATCCTAATAGCTATAGCTACAAAATATAATAAAAAAGGAGCACTCAATCCTTATAAGTAGCCAACATATCAAGGAATACAAGAATTCACATAGATACATCCATACAACCTTATACACATATATTTTAAAATATATAGGTTGATGAAAAATGACCCAATCATCATTTAATTAACATCTCATAAGTGCATAATCAAATTCTTAATTATAACACCACATAAAGGAAATGCAAGAATTAAACTTTCATAAGTAAGAAAATAATACATGATTGATAATAGGTCTTTCCCATGCTCTCAAATCATGATAAGCATACTAAAAATGTTTGTAAATCTCAAATTGATGTGACTAACAACATAACTCCAAAATCAAGTTTAAATAGTAATAATCTCATAGTCATCAATTAAAAAATATGAGCACTATTCAAAATAGGGGCCTTATATCCCCCTCCCCTTATGTATACTTCCTCTTGGAAGTCACTAAAAGAGATGAGGTTACTAAACCCTCAATTGCATTACATCTTCCAAAGTATCTACTAATTAATCATATTTGTCCCACTGGACATTAAACTTATATAGGTCTCTACTTTAACGGGCTAACTCTTATGTGTTATAATCCTCACAATCTCCAAAACTAAATCTCTATCAGTCTTGACCTACAAGGCCATCCAATCCAATACATGAGAAATGTCATGTACATACTAACAAAAAACAAGGACATGAAATACACCATGAAAATGGGATAGGATGGTTGGTAAGGCCAGTCAATAATCTATTGGGCCAATGGTCTCCAAGATCTTGAATGGCCCAAAAAATGAGGTGCCAACTTTGGAAATTTTCCATAATAGATAAGGCCTTTGTTGGGTCTCACTCAAAATAATATCTTGTCACTAATATTAAACTACTAATCAATCCTCATTGCATTGGCATACTTATTTTGTCTATCCCTAACAGTCTCAAGGTGTTATCTAATCTTAATGACCTAGTGGTCCATGTCTTTTAACATGGCAAGAATAATCAAAACTCTATCCTTGAGTCGACCCCAACCCAGTGGAATTCTATAGGATTTTCCATAAAAGGCCTTGAAAGGTGTCATCTTGATTGAGCTATGATAATTATTGTTGTAGGTAAATTCAACAAGATACAAATAATTCTTCCAATGGAATTTCTAGTCCATAACATACATGTGAAGCATGTCCTGAATAACTTGATTGACTCTCTCAATCTATCCATATATATTAGGATGTTAGGAAGTTTTAAAATTGAGTTGACTACCCAATGCCTTATATAAAGATTTTAATAAGTGTGAAGTGTAAAATAGATCTCTATCCAATATAATCTTATGATGAATCCTATGTAGTCGAGCTATGTCATTTAAGAAGACTCTCATCACTAAAGTGTCATTGTAGGTAGTCTTCATTGGATAAAAGTGAGATAATTTGGTCAAATTATTCACAAAAACCATGATCACATCATGATGATATGATTAGGTAGGGAAATCTATAATGAAATCCATGGAAACGATATCCCATTTTTATTTATGGATCTTATGAGGATATAAATCTTGATATATGTTGATGCTTAGTCTTCACCTTATGGAATTCTAGGTAATGATCTATAAAATTGGAAATTTCACTCCTTAAACTAGCCCAAGGATATAATTACATTAAATCTACAGGCATATTTGTAACCCTAAGGTGTGCTTGGTATGGATCTTTGTGTGACTTAGAAAAAATTAGGTTATGTAAGCCACCCACTTTAGGAACATATATATGCCATTTATGGCATATAATCCCATCTATATCAAGAGAATAACCTTAAAATTTAGGTTTCAAATTCAAACCATAATCCAACACCTATCACACTTCCTTGTAGAGGTTATCCTTAAGAAGTTTCTCTAAAATATGATTTCATAAGTCGGTACATAAGCTCATGGATACTAAATTATGATTCCTCCTACTCAAGACATAAACAAATATGTTTTCATTCCCTTTGATATACAAAATCTTTTAGTCATAGTCACATAGTAGTTCCATCTAACACCTTTGACCTGTATTAGGGTTAGGCTGATTGAATAGGTGATGTAAACTCAAGTGGTCTATTTTTAGATCAAAATGGAAACCAAATAAGAAGTGCCACCATCTCATATAAGCATTAATGATAGCTAAAATATCATGCATGGGGTATTTAAAATCATATTATTTGAGTTTTGAGACTCATACACTATGACTCTTACCTCCTACATGAGTATCTATCCTATCCCTCCCTTTAATGTATCAATGTAAGTGAAAAAATTCCCCATAAGTTTAGGTATAACTAAAATAGGGGAATTAGTGAGTTACTCATTTATTAACTTAAAGGATTCCTTACACTCTATTGAGCATATAAAATTATTCCCCTTTATTTGAAGTGAATTAATGGAATTTATAATGCAACAAAAGTTCTCCTGAAAGAATTAATAATAGCCTACCGAACCCATGAAGTTGTAAAACTCTAAAACATTTGTAGAAATTATACATTCCATAATGGCACTAATATTGGAGGGGTCAAATAAAATTCCCCCTCTTGAGATGATGTGCCTAAGGTATTGTAGCTATGATTATGTAAAATCACACTTCTCCAAGTTACCAAATACTTGATTCTCTCATAAAACCTGTAGGACTTGCCTTAAATAGTCTTTATGTTCTTCCTCATTTCATGAATAGATCAAGATGTCATAAATAAATATCAATATTAAATGGTACAATTAAGTGCAAAAAATTATGTTCATAAGGCTCATGAATATGGCTGGATCATTAGTTAAACCAAATGGTATAATTGTAAACTCATTATGCCCATATCACATTTGAAATGTAATCTTAAAAATATCTACATCTATAATAAATGATGGTATATATATTTTAATTCTATATTTGAGATCACATTATCTCCCCAAACTTGATTAAACAAGTCATCAATCCTATGTAATGGATAATGATTCTTAATCACTACCTTGTTCAATTGGTGATAATCAATGAACAAATAAAAGGATATATCTTTCTTCTTCATGAAGATGACTAGTGCTCCACAAAGGGATACTCTAGGATGAATCAATCCCTTATATAAAAGTTTATCAAGTTGCATATTGAGTTCACACAAATTTTATTTGGTCATCTAGTATGGTTTTTTCAATATGGGTTCAACCCTTTGTACAATATTAATTTGAAAATTAATCTCTCTCAGAGGAGGCATACCTAACAATCCATCTAGAAATACAATGGGGAAATCCCAAAGAATGAGATGGTCATATAGAGAAGCCTTATATGAATCCTATAAACTATCACTCACCATGATAAAGAACATCTAACAACCTTTATGTATGCTTTGCTTGAGGCACATTATGCAATCATGTGAAGGGAAATGAGTTTCTTAACCCAAGATATCACCTTAAGAGTACCAAGGTCATTGACACACTTGATAACCTTGTCATGTAAAGCCAACTTAGATTTATAATTCATAAGCCAATCCATTCCAAAGATAACCCCATATGTTCTTAAGGGTATAATATACAAATCCACTATGGTGGAAAAGACACTAAAGTCTAGAACACAACTTCTCACCAATGAGCTAACTAACATCTTGGCCTCTATGGATAACTTTACTACCTAACTATCCAACTACCTATTAGCCACCAATCCATAACTATCTATGATAAATAGGGAAATAAATGAGTCCAAAGATATAAAGTCAAATAATATTATTATATAAATTCCATCAATAATATATGTGGTCTTAATGACCATTTCCTGATGCTTGACTTGGTGGTTATCAATTGATGCATAGATCACATGTCCTCAACCCATATAACCCAATGTTTACTTTGAAATCAGATTATTATGCCTACTGGTATCATGGTTCTAGAGGGAAATTATGTGCATAGTGATCAGGGGATCCGTACGTAGAACACACACTTTGGTGTTGGTCTCACCTTGAGGTGGTTCTAATTGTAGATACAAAATTTGGGAGAGGTTAGTCAATCATCAGTGAATAAATACAAAACAACTTAAAGACATTAATTCTAAATCCTAATCCTTATATTAAGCTATGTGATTAATAAACAAGAAATATAATTTGGAAATATAAAAACAACACTTTTACTTCCTTTGAAGATATGTTTGAAAATCGGTCTATAATGGTTGAACTCAGCTTGTAGATGTATAAATATTCATTGATGCTTGATTACTTGAGTGGGGAAAACCTCTCCTTTTCTACACTTGGCCTTGGATCTGGCTTGGCATGAGAGAGTGATGAAGATTCATGGAATATTCCTATAGATTAAGTTTAAATTAGGAAGCTTGATGAAATGCGAGGTGTGAGGGTTCTATTTATAGATTCTTTGGATTGATATGGACCATTCATCTCCTCCTAAGATGGAGGGTTGAGGATCAATCCTCAAATCCATAATTACCCTATTAGAGTGTGTAAGATATGTCATTTAAGGCCTTTTGGAGTATGGAAAGCTTAGGGGAAGAAAGTTTAATCATTTTTCCTCTTGAGTGTGTAAGAGAGGTGTAAGAGATGTAAGAGTGTGTGTAAATGGATAGGTCATAAGCCACCTTTCCCACACTCTAATCCATTCCCTTGACTTACCCCTATGACATCACTTATGTGATACAATAATTTAATTTTTATTTTGAGAAAATAGTTTATTCTAAATCCACGTAATTTTTTATTAGAGGAATAATTAGGATAATTAATCAAGGTGATTAATTATCTGTTATGAACCCGTGATATCTCTTCTCTTTACTTTGTTAGTTTAGTAGTGGCTATGGATGCTTATGCTTTGTAAGTCATCCTATGAGCATTTTGTTTTATCCCACATTCATGGGAAGTAGTATTTTCTTATATTAGAATTCATATATAAGTAAGTGTTGAGTCCAATGAAGGCATCCATGAATTTATTTTATTGAGCTTGCTCAAAGGAGGTTGCCCCCTCGAAGTGGCTTGTGATCAATATATCATTTCAGTGCTTCCAATAATTTTATAAATATATTATATTATGCATTTTCATCAATGTTTTATAGGAGGATCCTCTCATCTAGTATTAGATCACTTTTTAGGGCCAAATTTTTTATTTAAAAAGTCTTACCTCTATTTTGCTGCATAATTCCTTTCAATAAATTTTCAAAAAATCTTAACTCTATTTTGTGGTATGATTCATTTAAATAATTTTATATATTACAATAATACATTTTGGATCTAGGTAAAACCTGACTGCATAACTATGGGAAGTGCTTGGGTAAAATCCCTAAAACTCATTGTGAGGAAAACCACAAGAACCCCAAAGTAGCTAGCCTATTGAGAGGACCTACCAGTGAAACAGTCAATGATCCCTTCCTAAAGGAGTAGTTCCCATCCATGAAAAAAACCAAGAGCTGTTTTTAAGAGATAAATCCATGCCCAAAAAATTTATAGAGAGTGGTATTCGCTTAGACAACATTGGTGGCTAGAGTGATATCTTTAAACCCTTAGGTAACCATTGAAAATTGGGGCCCATTTCTATCAATTTCATAATATTTATAGTAGACTAAAAAAAAAATTATTAGAGTATTTGAAAACTATTAGAGGATTTATAGGTAGATATTTGACAAAAACTAGAATCCACAAACCATATGTAGAGTATTAGTAGACTCTTACAGGATTTACCACTAGACAAAAAATTTACTACTAGAGTAATTTTTTTCATTTTTTCTGCAATATCTCTCCATCTGTAGCCCCGTTGATCCTTAAAATTTATCAGAACACCTAAAATTCCATTTCCTACATTTTCTTCTTTGAGGTCCCATGTCCCAATTCCACTCCTAATTCTTGTAGATCTCAATTTTCTTTTTTTTGGGTTTTGCCATGACTTCTATTTTTGTCCATTTGCCTCAAAATTTTTCCATGTTGTTCATCATCTCTTTCTACTCAAATTTACTACCATAGTAATTTTTTTTCATTTTTTTTTGCAATATCTATCCATTTGTAGCCTCATTGATCCTCAAACTTTATCTGGATATCTAAAATTCCATTCCCTACATTTTCTTCTTTGAGATCTCATATCCCAACTCCACTCCTAATTCCTACAAATCTCAAATTTTTTTTGGGTTTTGCCATAACTTCTATTTTTGTCGATTTGGCTTAAAAATTTTCCATGGTGTTTATCATCTCTTTCTACTCCTTTGTCCTTCTTTGCCAAATTTTCTAGTTTTTCTATTTTTATTCCCAAAATTGCCCTCGCCTTTGTCAATCATACTCCCAATATGATTTTTTTTTAATTAAAATCCCCTTTACCCCTTCCATTTTTGCCAAAATTCAAAACTTTCCTTACTAAATGTATCTTAAATCTAGTTTTCCTATCCATTGCAAAAATAAAATTGTTATTTGGGTCATGGTAGTAACCTGAACAAGAGCAAAAAATATGAAGGATGAAATTACCACCCTCAAGACCCACATCAAAGATCTTGATGAAAAATTCTTAGCCTCAGTCTTCAACATATCACCATGAACAACAGATAACATGTAGAGTCTTCCTCAGACACTAGATTTTCTTCTTCCAGTAATTATTGTGGACTGAAGCTTAATTTTTCTCAATTTGATGGTGCATATCCAATTGGATGGATCTATCAAGTACAAAAATATTTTAGTTTGCATAATAATTTTGATGCCAACAAGGTCTCACTTGTATCCTTTCACTTAGAACTTGAATCCATTCAATATTATCATTGGTATATCAAGGCTCATGATGAACCCATATAGACCAATTTTTTCACCCTCATTTTACAACAGTTTGGCCTTATTGCTTTGGATGACTTCACTAGTGCACTCACTAAACTTTGCCAAATAAGAACCATGAGAGAATATCAAACAAAATTTGAAAGACTAGCCAATCACACAGAGGGATTATCTGATGTATTCTTTAGGAGTTACTTTTTCAGTGGAATGAAAGATGTAATTCTATCTGAGGTCAAAATGTTCTAGACCAACATGATGATGAAAGCCTTAGGTTGGATAAGTTGTCAGAGGACAAGATCACAGATTAGTAGTGATTCTAATCCAATTTTTTTCCATTTAAAAATATAGATCCATAATGATATGAAATAATGCTATCCCTAAGAACCACTTCTATCAAGCATTTGACTGAAGTAGAGATGCAAGCCTATAGAGAAAAATGATTATGTTATAACTATGATGATAAATTAACTCAGGGACATCGACGTGTCGAGTAAAATCTCTACCTATTAGATGTGGACTCTCTACCCAAAACTAAAAATTGGGAAGATGTTTTGGATATAATAGATGATCCAAAAGAAGCTCAGCTGATTGTGGAACCTACTTCTCAAGAAGACCAACTAGAGATCTCTTTTCAAGCCTTAATAGGAGTCACTACCCCACAAACCATATAGGTCAGGGGTTAATTCAAGAAGGTCCCTCTCACAATACTCATTGATTTGGGTAGAACTCATAACTTCATTAACCCTCAAATTGCTAAATAGGTTGATTATTTTATCCATCCTTGCTCCAAATTTGAATTCATGCTTACTAATAGGGTTGTATTACCTTGTAAAGGGAAGTGTCACAATGTGTGTATCTCTATTAGAGATTATAAATTTCACTCCAATATGTTTTCCTTGCTCTTAGGTGGATGTGATGATGTTTTGGGAGCCTAGTGGTTATGCATGCTTGAACCCATCTTATGGGATTTTGTTGAACTTTGCATGCAATTTTTAGATAGTGGGCAAAAACACACATTGAAAGGCTTACAACTAAGATCTCTTAGCATCAGAATTTCACATCACATGGAAAATCTTCTTAAGAAGAATTCACATAGTGTTATTGCCTTGTTTCATTCCATTCAAATACAACCATCAAAAATATCCATTACTCCTTTTGATATCTACAAATCATTCTACAAAGGTATGTATGTGTCTTTCCTGACCCAGTTGGTTTTCCACCTTCATGGCTAGAGGATCACTATACTCAACTCCTTATTGGAAACATTCCTCCTAACATTAGGCCTTATTGCTACCCATTTCAATAAAATATCAAGATCAAGATGTTCATTTGAGACTTAATAAAGCAAGGCATTATTCACCCTAGTACCAACCCATATTCTTCTCTAGTTCTCCTTATTTATAAAAAAGATGGGTCATGGCACCTCTGGATTGATTTTTGTGCACTTAATCACCTCATAATCAATGATAAGCTCTCAATCCTTGTTATTGATAACCTTCTTGATGAGCTTCATGGTGCTCATTTTTTTCTAGGTTAGATCTTTGCTCTAGATATCACCAGATCCAAGTTCATGAGGATGATATCCCTAAAACAACATTTCACATGCATGATGGCCACTATGAGTTTTTGGTCATGCCATTTATCCTCATTAATGCTCCTTCAACATTCTAAGCATTGATGAATAAAATATTCTAGCCCTATTGATGAAAATTCATTCTGGTCTTCTTTGATGATATCCTCATCTATAGTAAAACATAGTTTGAGCATCTCCAACATCTAGAGCTTGCACTATAACTTATCGCTAACCATCATCTTTATGAAAAATAATCCAAATGTAATTTTGTCCAAGATGAAGTGGAGTATCTTGGGCATAATGTTTCAGCCCAAGGGGTTTAGGTTGATCTTGAAAAAATAACTACCATGACAAATTGGTTGTATCCTTAGAAACTAAAGAGCCTTCATGGTTTTTTGGGGCTGACTGGATACTATCATAAGTTTGTCAAGGATTACAAGAATATTCTAGCTCCATTGATATCTATATTGAAAAAGGATGATTTCACTTGGACACAGGCTACTTAGTGTGCATTTAAAGAATTGAAACAAGCTATGTGTACTATACCTATTCTAGCTAAGCTAGATTTTACCAAGACGTTCACTATCAAGAGTGATGTTTATGGCAATGGACAAAGATGCCCATTGAATTAATCAAAAAATCCCTTTCTGGCAACAATTTAGTTCTCTCTATTTATAAGAAGGAAATTATGTCCTTTTTTCTTGTCGTACAAAAGTGGCAACCATACCTATTGGGAAATCATTTTTGTATCAAAACTGATCACTAGAGTATGAAATATATCTAGAATAACAAGTATCTACCCCATCACAATATAAATGGGTCATAAAAATCATGGTTTATGACTATGAGATCACTTACAAGAAAGTTAAGGACAATATTGTGGTTGATGCTTTATATCACACATTTATGGACCAAGCTTCCCTTTTAGCTATTTTCATGCCAATTTTGAATTGGGTGGATGTTGTATAGTAGGGGTATTTTAATGATTCCTCATTATCTCAAATCATTTAATAGTTGGCCACTAACCCCTTGGCTATATCACATTATTCCTAAGATGGTGCTTCTCTATGATACAAGAGTCATTTAGTGCTTCCCTGGAGAACAGATCTTTAACAAGCTATATTCTATGAACTCTATGCTTCTTCATTCACAAGACACTTAGGGTTTCTCAAAACTTATGATCAGGCATGACACAAATTATTTTGGAATGGAATGAAAAAGGTAGTTCAATAGATGGTGGCTAAATGTGATACTTTCCAACACAACAAGGGTGAAACAACACTCATCCCTGGGTTGCTCAAACCATTACCCATCCCTACCAAGATTTGGACTTATATCTATAAATATTTCATTGATAAACTCTCTAAATCAAGAGGGAAAATAGTGATCTTGGTTGTGGTTTATTTCCTCTCCAAATATAGTAATTTTTTTGCCCTCATCCATCCCTATACCACCTCCATGCTCACACAAATTTTCTTGGACCAGATTTTCCATCTTCATGACATTCCTTCATCCATTGTCTTAGATCGTGATGCAACTTTCACCAGCCATTTTTGGATAGAACTATTTTGATGCACTAGCACCTAATTAAAGATGAGTTATGAGTATCATCCACAAATGGATGCCCATATTTAATTTGTCAGCAAATGCTTGGAAACTTTCTTTCATTACTTCACCTTAGAACAACAACATGAGTGGGCAAAGTGGCTATCTCTTTCCAAATGGTGGTACAATACCTCCTACCACACTTCAATAAAAATGACTCCATATGATTTAGTCTATGGTCAAACACCACCATTGCTCTCATTGTACATCCTAATATTTAATTAGCTCAAGTGGTTTGACATGGTTATTTGAACCCAAGATCAGATCCTCAATACCCTGCAAGACAATCTTCATATGGCACAAAATCATATGAAATAATAGGCAGATCAGTATCATTTTGAGTACACTTTTCAAGGAGGTGATATGGTTTTTCTTTGCCTATATCCCTACAAGAAATCTTCCCTAAATTTTAAAGGGAATCATAAGATAAATCCTAAGTTCTATGGACCCTATAAGGTTCTTTAGAAGATTGGGTCAATTTCTTATAAGTTGGAGCTCCCACCTTCTTCCCAAGTTCACCCAGTATTTCATGTCTCTTGTCTGAAGAAAGTTCTTCACAAAAAGATCAGAGTGTAGACTATTTTACCAAAACTTGATAATGAAAGATCCATTATTCTTAAGCTAGAGGAAATCTTGGATAGGTGCACATGCCAAATTCACTCCCACTCCATCACTAAAGTTTTAATTCAGTGGCACAAAATGCAACCAGAGGATGCAATATGGTGACCACTATTTCAAATTCAACACCAATTCCCACATCTGAATCTTTGAGAACAAATATTTTTTTAAGAGGAAGGGGATGTTATGAACCCATGATATCTCCTCTCATTTTCAACGAGAAGAAAGGTAAAGCTTGCAATATTTCTTTGTCAATCAAGTATTCACTTAATTAGCCTATAAATATAATTGAAAAGGGTTGATTTAATTTAGGATGCACTTCATAATATAAATGATATAAGATGATCCATTTTCCCAATTAGAGATGTATTGCTATGATTTAGGTTTAAAATAGTAGTTGTGTGGATAAATTAGGCATAGTTTGATATTTTTGGTTAAACTTATATGTGATTGTGGAAAGTCATTACAAATATAGTTTAGACATGAAAGTGGTTAAAATGAAGTGTATACAATAGTTGACCTTTAACTAACTAATGTTTTCAACCTTGATGGTCTTGCCTACATTGATTTCTATGATTATGTAGGTCCATTCTACTAATGGTCTTGAGGTCTAGCCTCACTCCTTATCTAGTGGTATCTATCATGATAGTCTTTATTCTAGCCATGGAGAGAATAGTTACTCTCTTGTTATTAATATTGAGGGGGTCTATAAATATATTGGGTTGGCCTTCAACCTCCCCTAGGTGTAGGATGTGCACCTTGTGACCTCAAGTCATGTTTTGATTGCATCTTACCATAAAATTTTCTCAAGCATCTTGAGTCTTTCCAAAAGACTACTCAATCAAACAATCATTTTCTACTACATTCACTGAGGTCATGGGAGCTAAAATGTGTAAAAACCATCCAACTCCAAATTTAGGTATTTAGTGAACCTATTTACCTAGATAGTCTCATTTATGTATCCTTATGAATATGTGATCAAGTCAAGAAAAAGACATTCATATTATTAAAATTATGTGTGTTTAAAGCTTACCTAGGGTAAATTTGTGTTTTACTAAGGGTTAATCCTTTGTTATATTGGTTAGTTTATTTGTTTTATTGTTGAGATTTACTCAAACATTTGCACATATTATTTGAAAAATAAATATTTTTATTTTCCCCATTTTATGCTTAGGATAATAGTTTTTTCACACACAACAAACTATTTTCATTATATATTGTGTATGTAATTATAAATTCATCATGTCTATAAACCATTCCTAACTCAGATAAGATAGATCATACCATACATTTATGATTAAGGACACATGTTTTAAGTGGGAACATGACCAATATGGGGATCCACTAGAACTGATTAGGGGATTTATTACCGTAATACATTGTGTTAGGGAGGGTTATAAAGCCTCCAGTCAAGCACAATCATGAAATAACCCTAAGGGAGTCCTAAGTTTTGATATCTCACTAAACTAATAACAAGTAAAGTAAATCTAATCTAGTGCTCACCAAAGCTTGTAGCACAAAGTGGGGGTTAGAAATAATAAAAGTAATCATTTATAAGAGACACATACTCATGTTAATGTATAAAAAATCCTAATGCATGGATGAGAATAAAAAATGCATATCTATCTACTCTTACAAAAGAGGAACAAAGTTAGGAATACATACCATTAAAGATGAACCCACCAAGCCTCAATCTCTTCCTTGGTAAAGGTGATTTGCAATAGGTTATTATGGTATATGAGGATGACAAGGATAAATCAGATTTAGAATAGATAACCTATCGATGCATCCAAAATCATTCTCCACAAGACAAGTTCCATATCTCTAAAGAAAGTATGGAACCCTAAGCTTGCTCTTCAAGTAGAATGATCAATAAACATATGTGCAATAACACTTCTTCTTTTCTCTAAATAATGGTGAAATAAACTTATATATATATATATATATATATATATATATATATATATATATATATATATATATATATATATAGATTTGACCCTAAACCATTCTAAAAATCCTGGCTGATAGGGCTGACCTAGTTGACCTAGCACAATTTCAAATAATTATTCACTAGGTCATGAACTAGGTCAGTGAAAGGCCAAATTAATTCTTAAGTGAAAATCATCTGAAATTGTACAAGGTCAACCCAATCGACCTAATACAACCAACTAATAAAAGGGGATTAAGTTAAGGAATAGGAGGATAAAATGACTAGAAAGGGTAAAATAGAGAATAAAAAGCTTAGGGATAATGTATTTAGGAGACAAGTGTGTAGATAAAAAGTGGCAAAAAGGATAATAATCCTGTGAAACACCAATGGTTTTCCCACCCCTTACCCAGTGCCCCACTTAAGGCATACACTTAGAGATATTGAGATTTGATGGGTTATTAAAAGATACAAAATGTCATTAAATTATAAAAGTTTGAAAATATTATGTGTATACATATGCCCCACTTGAAGCTCATCACATGTCACATGAGTGTAACATAGGATTGTGCTTTGGGAATAGAACATGATAACATATAATGTTGATGTTAAGTAAAGTGTAGTAAGTATAAAGTAAGATAAATAAAAGGATAGAATTGAAAAACACATACCTTTACTTACTTTAGTTATGTAAATAAATAAGTAGATTGAAAAAAAAGTGAAGGTGTCTAATGTGAAGAACATTAGGTGAACCTATAAAAGTCAGTGCAAAAAATAGCCAAAAATTGAAAGTTTTAGAAGATAGGCATGTAATAGTGGAAAATATTCTCTATGTTTTCATGATTCTAGAAAATTTTATGGTTTAAAAAATATAGTAGAAACAATGATATAGGAAAAATAAGGCATCTGATGAAAATATTTAAAAGATAAAGATTTTTTAAAAGTAATTTTAAATAGGGTCAAAGGGAAGTCATTTGGTATTTTTGACTTATGATAGAGAAAAAAATAGCTCGAAGAGACCAAGCAAGCTAAGATGGCAAGGTGATGATAGTCTAGATGAGAGGGACCCCCAATGGTGGGAGTGGGTGTACTATAGGTAGGCAACTAAGAATCTCAAGCTAGTTTTTTAATATTTTAATGATTTTAAGAAATTTGTAATTTATTGCATTATAGACATTGAAATGAACCCAAAATAAATGCTAATGGTAGGAAAAACCATTTAGGGAAATGGGTTTGGAGGGTTTGGGGAAATAAATATTAAAAGGCATTTATTTTGCAAAATGTAAAGGGTTGGCAAGTATAAACAACTAGGTCAACCTAGTCGACCTAGTAGGCTTAAGATTGGTAAAATCTATACTATTGACCTAGTAGGTATGTGCCGACATTGTTTGTTTACTAGACTACCGACCTAGTACATTGTTGTCGACCTAGTATACAAAAATCACTATGACAACTTAGTACTAAGAGGGGAAAGATAGATGGGTTGACTTAGTTTGTGAAGTCAATCAGGTCAAAATAGGGAAATTTTGGTCAAACTAGTGTTTGACCAAGGGACCAAAATAGTACAAAAATACATGTAAAAGGCTAAAAGAGTGCTAGAATGGCCCAAAATGACCAACTGAGGGATAAAAGGTCCAAGTATGCTAAAAATACATCAAATTGATTAAAAATGAATAAATTAAAGTAAATTAGGCTTATTTTGGTTAAAAATTTGAAAATAATGTATTTTAATTAGACATGACATGAAGGATATTATATATCTCTTGTTGTTTTATGGTTGTAGGCACATCCCAAAATTTGGTGCTTGGTGGGTGCATCATGGATTATAGACTTATTGAAATGCTTATCTATTAAGGATAGAGCTAGATTGATCTCATTAAGCCTAGGAGGCATAGTAGACATGTGTAGGATACCACTTAGTTTAGATTTGTTAGTCATGTTCTTGGGAGCCTAAGTATGACTGATTAACACATTTAGGTGGGAGGTGGAGGGGGATACTATAGAGGTGGGTATCACCTTGGAGGATGTGCATTCCATCCTAAGATTACCCAAAGAAGGTACACCTATGGTCATAGGGGTACCAGATGGTGATGAGGAGAGGATAGTCCTAGCTATATGAGCGATGGGCTTAGAGATGATATACCTTAGATTGAGAGTGAACATGTTTGATGTATATACCTCATAGAGTCTAGATATCTAAAAGCCTGTGATAAGACTTGTGATAACATGGGTGATGTGTAACAAGTTAGATGGTAAAGTACCACTATTTGTGTTAGCTTTGAGCCAGATGATATTAGAGTAGAGGGTATTAAATGACTTGGGATATTTCATTTGGGTACAACTCATGTATGACATGGATGGAGTGTTGTCCAGAGGGTATAAGTTAGTGGGATTGATTATATTATTGATGACATGGATATATGAGAGGTTCCCCATGTATTGGTTGGTTGGGTTGCCTTATGCAGTCAATGATAGGCTACCTCAAGTTTAGATATGAAGATAGGACCAAGTAGTGTGGGTTTTTTCCCATGTGTTAGAATTATAGATGATGAGATGAGTAAATATTATATGTAAAACATATGGGAACATCACTATAATATGGCCTAGTTGGGAGATAGTTACACTAGCTTTGGCATAGATAAAGGTGATAGGGCACTATACGTAGTGGATAGAGCTACATCTAGTGGCTCATGTACTAGGGAAAATGTGATTACCTCACCCAATGGTTCTGATAGTGGTTCCCACATTTTAGGCTTGACAAGTAAGAGATCCATCAGAGTGATGAAGACTAGGGCCACTAGTTACTAGGCCAAAGATCAGACCACCTCATGAAAGACCATGGACTAGTTGAGCATGATAAGAATTAGAGCAAGAGGAGATGGATGTAGAGGTAGGAGTACCAAAGGGACCAATAATATAACTATAGTAGGAGGAGGAATAACAACCACCATGGATATAACATCAATGAAGGTAACAATAGAGAGTAGAGACATTAGACATCTCAGATGATCCATTAGATGGGCCAAGTCAAAGCTGAGTTATAGAGAGACCACTAAGGCATATCCTAATATGGGTATAAGTGGTGAATATAGGATTTATTTTTAGGTGATGACTTATAAATGAGTTTATTGTAGGATGCATTAATGGGGAGACCATGCTTGATGGGCACATAGATGGTGAGATAATAGTGGTTGACACATAGATAGGTAATAAAAGATGGTTAAAATTTTACTTAAGTTTATTTGAGATAGACTAAAGATAGATAAATTTTGAGATATATCAGTGAACTAATATATATCTAGTATTGTTTTTTTAGGTGTGGTAGAGGATGAGGAGACCAAATAGGGGTACCTAATGAGGGGAACACTTCATGATATCATAGATGAGGTGTTGATGTCATACAACCTTGATACACTAGAGGATCCTAGGGTACCTTCTACCCCAACTCAGATGAGTTGGTTTAGATTAGCTAGAGAAGCCATGAGGTAGTTGTAATCACATAAAGAGGGGATGTAGCCAGTAATAGAGGTGAGTGTAAGAGAGGTACATGCATAACATGCCCTGGCTAAGGAAAAAGTTGCACATATAGATACCATGACATAGATGGGATAGGTATAGGCCTTGGAGAGAGTGATACATGTAGTGAACCTAAGCTATATGAAATTGATATAGGAATAGGAGAGAGTGACACATTTAGAAGCTCTAGCCTAGTTGACATAGGTGTAAGCTCAGGTGGCTCATCTATAGGGGCATGTATTATGACTGAGATCTCGAATAACCTCTTTATAACATTCTATTTGGAGGAGTTAGACTGAGGCATATATGAGTAGTGTGGCCAAGCCATGAGATGGGTAGGATGGGACTTGGCCATAGATATGGAGCATTATATATTATTCTATTTTTATATGAAAACTCATGATATATATAGAGATGTCTCATTTTGGGATTTGGATGTTGATTGTATATGTTTATATTATGGTTTTAGTTGTGGATACTTAGATCTATTTCTTTCTATCACATGTATTTAGATTTTTATCATATATTCTATAGGAAATATATGAATTTGGGTTTCTTTTCTAGCATTATGTAGAACAAATGCATGGTTAAAAAGAAATAGGCAAAAAGGACTTGGTAAAATATAATCAATCAAAAATGTACTACACACTTTTTCATGTTAGGAAATGTGTAATAAAAATAAAAAATGACTAAGTATAAATTAAAAAAATGGTGTTAAACAAGATGGTAAAAAGTGTGTTTTTAAACCAAATATTGGCACCAAATTGAAATAAATAAAATCACACTAAATTGCATTGGGAAGTATGAAAGTAATGTAATAAAGTAGAAATCAAAAGGAAAAATGGTATAAAACCAAATAATTTAAGTCATTCAATCATAATAAATCACATTGGGAAGTATAAGAGAAAAATAACATTGAAAAAATTTGGTCTTAAATTTATCACACTAATCGAAGCTAGGAAGTATGAAAAATTCAATAAATGGTTGGATTCTTACATGCAATCAAAAAAGAAGAAGATAATAGTGAAAGAGAAATGAAGTAAGCATAAATATACTAAATCAAGATGGGAAGCATGTCAATTATGTGTAAATTCATAATATATCACATCCTATCTCATATTTGACACATGTAATTTTGATTGTGACTTGGATTATTGGAAAATTTTGTGAGGAAGGCCAAGTCTTATCCATGGTGTTACACTATAACTTATAAATGGAACATTTATGAGGTGGAATAAATGTGAAAATTTGGTAACAAAGGATGTTGGTAATAAAAATGTAAAATTATGGTAATTTGTGGGGAAGGCCATGTCCTATACATGGTATTACAATGTAAGTCACAAATGGAATCCCAAGGGGAGTGATCAGTGAAATAAATAGTATTTCTCAAGAGGAAATATGAGGAAAATAAGGAGTGAAAAAGGGAATGTAAATATCATAACTTAGGCACCTTATGAGAAGACCTTAGGAGACAAGAGGCATACTAAGGACATGATAAGACACTAAGTGACTAGTGACCATCAATGTACAAAGTAAACCTATTCACTATAGACACAAAGCTTTGTAGGCAAATAATAATGCTAATAAGATTAACTCATGAAGGTAGTTTGGTACAATAAAATTAAAATGGACCTACCTTCCCACGATGTGTTCCCCATTCCTTAGGACCCCTTATAGAGCCATTGATCTACTATGAAGATTGGCTACTTGAATGAGAAATTAGGTAGCACTAAAATATATTTTTATTTTCCATTTCTAATCTACTAGCCTACCACACCCTAATGGACCTTGGCTCTATCATAAGTCCAACTATGGAGTTTTAGCTTTGACTAGAAAAATGAGATGTGATTTGAATCACATCTTTTAGTATGATTTAACTTTTAATAATTTTGAATGTTTTTGCCTTTTGTATCATTACCTTTTGTTAAATGATTTGTATTTTGAATGTTTTTAAGGCTTATTAAGATTCCTCCTCCATACAAACTTGAAATGACCAATCATGAGAGATAAAGTGATAAACACAAATGACTTGTAGGATTAGGATAAAAGAAGCTAACTGACCAAAGACAGGATCAACTAGAACATGTAGGCTTAGTAATGAACCAACATGTTATCTCAAGTCTCAACCATGTATATGTGTAGTTTGTAAAAAGGGAATTAAAGATATAAAGGAGATCCAAAGTGAACTGATGAAAGGAGAGTATAATGATATTAATTATTTATTAGTTGATCACATAGTAAAGAGTAAATGACTAAAGGGAACCATGTGTGTATAACAAAGTCATAATGAGAATTAAATGTGAAAAATAGAGATAAGAAAACAAACAATCATGAAGAGCAAAAGGGAGTTTTTAAGAAAGAAACTTGAGAAGAAAAAGAATGCAATGACAAAGAAGATATCCATAAGCAAACATAAATGACATCATAATCATTATAAAGTTAAAAAAGTAAAGTCACCATGTAAGATAAATAAGAATTTGACATAATGTCAAATGATATAACAAATATATAATTATAAGATTGAAGCATACATATGATCTAAATGAAAAATGTAAAGAACACCATGAATGTGTTTTTAAATATCGATAGATTTTCCCACACACATTATCTAGAACATCTAATAGATCTTATGAAGTTGGAGGTGAATGACTACTAATTTTTCATCAATATTCAACAAAAATTGGGAAAATACTTATCATCTAATCTCCTTAATAGAAAAGGTAGGAATGCTAGATAGATTATGTTGAGGAGGTATATTAGGCAAGGGATGCTCAAAATAATTCATGGGAGTGGACTTTATGGGAGATACAAGAATCACCTGTGGGAAAGGATCCATAGGTGAGGGACTCATAGGTGGAGAAGGATCCATAGGTGAGGGAAGGTCCATGGGTAAAGGATTTATGGGTGGAAAAATAAGAGGTGAAAAAGGGACTGAAAGAGGGGATGGGACCATAGGAGGTAGAATTGTGGGAGAAGAAAGGGGAGTCTTATTATGAGAATGACCTATGTGAGGAATAAAATAAGGGGTGGGAATAGTTATAAGGTGATATTTAAGGTGTTGTTGAAGGATGAAACAACGATTGGTGTTATGGGTGCCACATTGGTGCCAAAGACAATACACCTCTCTATACTTAGGCATATACCCAAGTAATACCTTTGAGGGAGGTATGGCCTTGTCTAAAGTTTGAGAGGTAGAAGGACATAAAGTATCAATATACTATCATAGCTTGTGACAATGCATAGATGAATGATTATATGTGCCATGGAAGCAAAAAATATGCCTATGAGTGGGATTAGTAGAAGTACTCATAGGAGAAGGTGTAATAGGAATAGGAGGAGCTCGGGAAGGCTCATCATCCCATTTGGTGGGAAATAAAACCATCTTAGGTAAAGGAAGTAAACCATCACCAAGATAAGGTGATGGTGAAGGAATGAGACTAGGCTCAATAGAAGGAGTAATGGGATCAGAAGTAGGGATAGACTTAGCTAAAGTGGGAGAAAGAATGGGATCAACTAAAGTGAGAGTAGAAATGGGTTCAACTATATCAGGCTCTACTAAGGGAGGGGTGGGGTTTGTATAAGGCTGAATAAGGGTCATATTCATCTAAGGGATAAATAAGCTATAGTGGTTAAGATACCTAGTAAAGTAGTAAGGCCCAGTCATAGCATGATCCATGAGCATACTCCTATGAGGTTGCTTAGAAACTGAAGGTGTCAGCACCATCTCTACCTTGTGATAAAGAGGAAAAATTCTAAAATTAAGAATTATAAATGATGGAACATGGGAAGATACATGAAAATAATAAAGTAAAGATGAATGATAATGGATAATCTCATCATCATGGACCTAAACAAGATCATATAATAATGGATCATATAAGGAATAACCATCATCATAGTCAGGTGTATAAAGATAAATGATGCACATAGGGATGACATTGTCATCTGATGAAGTGTGATGAATAGAATATTGAGTCTTAGTCAAGATAATGGGAATATCATCATAAGGAGGTTTACGAGAATGAGGTTGCAAAGAATTAGGAAGCTGAGAGATGAGATGAGGTGAGAGATTAGAATTTTTAATCTTGAGTTTGATCTCATTAGGATCATCATCATCAAAATCTAAAAGGTTAGGAGGAATATTCTTAATGAGTTAAAGATTACCATTGTAACCTTGATTAAAATTGATGGGAAATTTAAATCGTTGAGACTCAAAAAATAAAACATTGGGTAAAGGTTCAAGAGTAGGAACATTGAAGACACCACGGTCTTGGAATTGTTTAAAATTCTATGGGTTAGTGTCACCTTGAATCCTATATATGGCTCCATTTTGAGTAAATTTAACATATTGGTAGGAGAAATAAGTAAAAACTCTCATATGGTGACTCCATGACCTACCAAGCAAGATATTATAAGATAGATTAAAGTTTAATATCATCACCTTTACATGAATGGTGATAGGTAGGATGGTAATGGGAAACCACATAAAACCTAAAGGAGGTATTTGCCTTTGATCATATCCTTGGCATGTGTTATGTGTGGAAGGGTTTTGATAAAATTAAGAGAGGCAACATAGGTTTCAAAACCCTCATCAATTAAGGCATGCTTGAATTGGATATCACCAATTTAGACACTAATGAATAAAAGAGGATCATCAACATGAAGAATAATCTCATCGAGAATCATAGAATCAATAGAAATTTAAGGAAAGATAAGTTTCCATTATTTCATCAACTTGGATGGACATCTTTTCATATTGTTGCAATATGCTATTTTTAGATCCAGATAAGGTTACTTCACATCCTATTAGAGGAGGATGATGTATGTTCATTTCAAACAAGAGTTGCATAAGATGGTTTTGATGATGCAAAGAGGCACTCATAATCTCAAGGAATGTAACTTGAGATGAGAGATTAGTGATTTCCATGATGGGATCCCACTCATCATAACCCATAAGAAGGTTGTTATAAATAGGTGAATAATGTTAAAGGAGGTCCTTAGAAGGAGGATCCGAAGTGCATTGGAATTTGTGTTGATAAGAAGGAGAAGGTTTAGAAAAAAAATTTAAATTATGATGTGAAGATGAAGTATTTGGTTCAGGTTGGTTTTGAGAATTAGTATAAGTGTTGATATAAGCTTGATTATCATTAGTGTTAGGTAAAGAAGATGGAGGGATGGTAGAAATAGAATGGGAAGTTTTATCCAAGGGAGGAGTTGGAATTGGGTCATTAAAAGTTATAAGGTCATCTTTCCCCAACTCATTTAAGTGAGTTAAAGAAGAGTCTTAGATAATATGAAATGTGTGCGATAATGAAGGGGTGTAGATAGGTTGAGGTCAATGAAAGTAACCACCATTTGCATATTAGTCATATTAACCACATTCTCTTCAGGAGTTGGGTCAACAAGACTTTCTAAATTATTAGTGGAAGGGGTGGGCTTGTCTTGGTTGTCTTTATTAGGTTGGTGATTATGAAGAGGGTCTTTATATATATCCAAATGAACATTAACTTGATTCAAGGATTGATATTTAGTATGTGTTTTATGAGCCTTAAAATCAATGTCATAGGCTTGTTGACACTTTTGAATGATAGAGTCATGATCAAAATTAGGACCAAGAAGAAAATCCAGAGTTAAATTACAAAGCTACCTACAGGGCTCATGAGAATGACCCCAACTAGCATGAAACCAAAAAAACTTGTTAGGATCATACCAGGATTTCATAGGAAGAGTGAGATCAATTTATCATAGTAGAGGCCTAGGTAGAAATTTTAGTAATTAAATTGAGGATAGGGGTTTGGTGAACATTAATATTATTGGGGGTTGAGAAGGAGGATCTAGTTCTAAAGATTGGTTAGGAACAATAGCTTGAATAATGTGAATAGTGTCATAAGAGTCCATGACACCATCATTGGTAGCATTACAAATTTTGCTTTTATGTAAGATATGCCTACATAAGGTTGGGGTGGCTTGAATTGATGCTACCTACATAGTTCTATCGATAGAATATCTAAAAATAGATTTAGGTCAAATGTAGTTCTATAAATAATGTAGGCAATGAGGTGGGGTTCTTTTGAAAGAGGGGAAATAAAAGTCAGACCCTGAATATTGACGGTCAGGGGTTTCCTTAGGGTCAACCATCGATGGTCACCCTAACCATCGATGGTTAGGAAAACCCTAAAAAGATAAGAAGATAAAAGTAAAACTATGAAGTCATTTTTATCATTTGACTTATATATCATTTGTGCTCTAGGCAATGTGTGAGATTTGTCACTTGTATGATGAGCTTGATGAGATGGAGTGTGTGGATTGGTTAATAGTGTGTTCGATGCATGATTGAGTGAGGATTTGATAGATAGTGGGTAAGGACATGGTCAAGTGGTGGTATGAGGACTTTAACCATGCCAGTGATCATGTAATGAGGTAGGCTATGTCTTAAATTTGATAGTATAGTTAAAGGTGTAGGTATAAAGGTATATTTAGGGAGGTTGAATTAATGGGTAGGGTTTTGAAAATGTATCTTGGGCCATGATGCCCTAGGTTAAGGTTTTTGTTGTTTGTAGGCAAATTAGTAGGGGAAATGGAGATTTGAAGGATGTGGTAGGAGTGTAAGTTAGGTGGGAATAGGTTTAGGTAGAGAGATTATTTGATTTAGGTGATTTGGTAGAGGTTTTAGTAGGTCAAGGGTTTGATGTATGCCATAGATGATCATACAATGATCATCGATGGTTCAACGTAACCGTTACCAGTTAAACTAAGGGATAAAAAGGTCCCTAAGGGATTGTTGATGGTTTAAGGAACCATTGGTGGTCGAAGGATTGGTGGAAAGACTTGGTAAAAGGTTAAAAATAAGTGAAAAGAGTTTAAAGTTGTGTGGAAATTTTGTAGAATTATGTTGACATATGAATGTTGATGTAATAAGTGTATTTTAGTAGTTAAGAAAAAGATTTAAATGCTAAAATGGTTGAATTAATAGTGGTAAAAATTGGTAAACATGTTTAAAAGGTTAAAGTTGGTTAAAATTGATTGAAAAAGTGATAAAGTGGATGAAGTTGTTGAAAGTGTTGAAGCTTGGAAAATTTATGCCAAATATGTAAATGGTGGTAAAGGAGTGACATGCATTAAGGGGTATTTATAGTGGTAAAAAAAAGGTATAGATAAGAGTGGAAGTTAGCTAATATAAATATTTTAGGTATTCAAAATGATTTATTGAGGGTTGGGGTTAAATAGTTAGGGTAGTCATTTGGGAAAGAGGCATGTTGTGTGCGAGGGATAGGTGTGGGTGATTGCAAGAGGTAAAATAATAGATGTAATAGGGTAGGGTGGAATAAATAGGTCAAAATTTTAGAGTGATGTATAAAATGAAGTAGGCATGCTAATATATTGTGTGATTATGATGTAGGCACGTGCCCTGATTCAGATAAGGGACTGGGTCCTAAAGATCTTCACCACGGTTCAAGATGTGATGGCCATAGAGGATTGGAGGCACATGGAGATAGTTGGCCTTAGAGCTATGATTCATTATCAACACCTATCATGGGATACAACCATGATTGTTGTGATCATTAAGATATGGGACCTAGTGATGAACACCTTCATGTTACCTATTGGAAAGATGACCATCTTGTTGGAGGATGTGACTAGGATCACATATCTACCCATTCAAGGGGAGCCCATTTATCATATTGAGAGTGAGGAGTGAGACTACCACATGGAAATCTTATATGGAGTAGACCAAGTTCATGCCAAGTGGCATATAAGTGGGTTTGGGATTAGGCCATTATACTAGCGGGCCCCAGAGGATAGATTTTTGTTGTTGCTCATGATGATGATGGCAGTGACTTATTTTTCATTTCTAAATTTGAGCCATGGATGATTTCCATACTTTCTACTGGGGGTATTGGTGGAGATGCTATTAGGGAGGAATATGTTTGGATGGTCCCTAATGTTATTATTCTAAATTTATAGGGAGCTTTGGGCCTTTTGAGAACATAGATGATATGGGATTAGTGTCATTTTCATGATTCAACACTAGGCATATGAGCATATTTGGGTTGTGAGACCATTGGGGCTATCATGGTAGGGTTTTACCCAGGTACTCTTTTTAGTTAGCTTCATGTGATGGAGGTATATTGACACTTTGATAGGGGCAAGTGGAGGATCCAAAGACATTGACTAGTTTTGAGATGATTTGGAGGGTTTAGTGGTAGGAGATGTGAAATGGAGGACATATGTGGGTTGACCTAGTTGGGTTGGCAAATGGTACCACACATTATCCTTACAAAACTAGTGCTAGATTTATAAGAAGAGAGATGGGGAGACTAAGCTAATCCCCTTCGATCAAGTACAGTAGTAGTTTGGATTGGTACAAGGGATCCCACTAGATTTCTCGATACAAGAGGGAGGAGGTTGAGTTATTACTCTTGGAGTTGTATCCACAAAACATCATTTTGGCCTAGGAGGAGTTGTGGGTGAGATCTCCCATAGATGATACCAGTGATGTATATGGATATGCATCTTAGTACCAAGTTATATATACAACAACAAACTTTAGATGAGGTTATGAGGGTAAATAGCCTATGGATGCGGACCCTATAAGGGCACTAACATAGGATGGTCAAGTGGTAGTCATTGGTAGTAGCATAGGCCTAGATTACCAGGTTATGAGGACATGTAACCATGTTATAGGCATAAATTATCACCTTACAGGGGTAGGTTTCTATAGTGACTGGTGAACATGATCAGATAAGGATCTCTCTAGGGTTAGTGACTCAAGATAAAGATTCATTGAGATAGAGGGTAGGAGAAGCTACAATAATAGTAGGTGGATCATCTGACATGGTTTTGAGGATATGTTAGTTAGCCATCATTTAAAAGCTAAGATATTATGGGATGATAGCACTGGTACAATTGTCATTAGAGATGATATATAGAGAGTATAGAGTCAACTTAGTAGGGGGTCCATCTTATCTACTCCAAGACAGTGGACCTTGATAGTGGGGTAGGTGGGGATATTATAGGGGCCACCACTAGATGGTAGTACAAGTGTAGATGGATGTGATAGATGATGATGACTATTTGTTTATATGATGATGTGGTTGAAAACATGTTTTTGATCAAGATGTTTGTTATTATCTAGTTTAGTTTTCACATGATCATGAATAATTGATAGGTTTTGATGATGTTGTTTATGAGTTTATTATAAAAATGTGGTTTATAGATAAAATGACAACATAATATTCATAGATGGGATGGTATTTTGGAATTATTTTAGGATGACATTTGATGAAGATAATATGTTGATATGATGTTATAATGGTATGTTGTGATTATTTATGAATTATGGGTTTTGATGTTTTGTTTATGGGTAAGTTATGGTTTGTATTTGTTCTGTTCATGGTTCATAATGTTATGATTACGTTGATGAGAATAATGTTTGAATGTATAGATTTACTATGGGAATTTAATGAAAGAACATAAAGTAAGTGTAGGTAACAAATTAAATGAGAGAAAGAGTTATGAGACATATGTCCACCTAAATTAATAGAGGGCAAAGAAAAGGCATGATATTTTAGGTTGGGAAGGACCTAACAACAAGAAAACATAGTTGGATTAGTAAACATAAACTTGTGGAATGCTTTGCATGAGCATGCTTTGATTGAGAAAGAGGGTATATTGATCACCTTATGTTATGTAAACTCATATTCCCTTGATTTCAGAGAGGGATTGAAGGTAAGGGAGGGGATAGGAAAATATTTGAATACTAAATGGGTGAAAAGGTAATCCGATGTGGGTTATCTTAACCCTTCTATAGGTGACCAAAGAACTGTTAAAGACAAGTCCATGCCTTAATATGATATGTAGATTGATCAATGAAAGAAGTCTACAAGTTCCATATATAGGAGCTGATTGCATCTTATTTACTTTGATTTTGACATAGGCTTGTTTTTTGCTTTTGTTATTTTGATTTGTTGAAGCTGATCAATGTGGGAAGCTTCTAATGATTATTTCTTAGCCATCCTTCAAGGGAGTGGTCTAGAATTGGATTTTCATAGCTATCCTTCAAAGGAGCAATATATTTTAAACAACTTTTAATTATTGGGAAATTGTCCTTAAAGGGAGCAGTCTGTAATGCTAAAGATATAAACCCAAATGATTTTCAATATGAGATTAGACAAGGACAAGTCTATTTAGGTTTAAAGGTCTAGCTTTATGGAGGTATAAATTTAGCACAAAGTGGTTTGAGAGACAACTAATCATGGAATTATATTTGATTAGAGATGAAAAGTATCCATGAGAATCATGCCATAGGTAGAGCCATGGTGCCCATATTTAGGATTAGGCTAATAATTGTGATGGATAATCACATGGTTTTATGTTGTAATTAATTATTCCCAAGGGGATTATGGATAGGTAGTGAAAGGATGTGAAAATATCATAAACCAAGGGATGATATTAAGTTAGTCATAAAGGTGAGTTAGATCCTTATTTCAATAATAAAATGGATGCAAATGCAAAGCATTGAGAGGCTCAAGTTTTGGTTTGTATTTGAGAGAAGATAAATAATAAGTTATTGATCCATACTTATGGGTTATGATGTAGGGTCCAAGCCAATTGAAAGCAAACTTACCCTTTTTTATTTTCTCCATATTAGTTACATGTTGGTTTTCATTAAGGATGAGGTCTTTGATGTTGAACTCTCACTCTTTTAAGTGTTTATTGTATGCGTGCTTGATTCATTCTTGATAGACACAAAGATGATTAAGTGCTATGAGGTGATGTTCATCAAGTATTTCAAGATGTGCAAGATGTTCTTGATGATAGTCACTCTCAGAAAGGATGTTGTGTAAATATATGCAAAGAGATGGAATATGGAATTCAAGAGGCAAGACTACCTCAAATCTAAAGACAAGAGAGAAGGGGTAAGAACCCATAGAGGTTTGAGTGCTAGTGTGATAGGCCCATAAAATGAAAGGGATATGTAGGTGTTAATCTTGACCTGAAGCACTTACTATTTTAGTGAGCATTTTGATGAGAGTTTTTTTAGAGGCTTCTGCTTATCCATTGTCTTATAGATGATAAGGTGAGGAAAAGCTTAACTTGATGCCAAAAGTGTCATAGAGACCTTAGACTTTCCATTTTTAAAAAGATTTTCTATTATCAGTGATGATCTTATGATATGGTATGGTGATTGATGAAGTTGATAATATTTTTAACTTTGGTTGAGATAAATTTGGTGAAATATTTGGTGGTAGTAATGATATATTGATGCCATTATGAATAATTGGGATTAATTTCCCCAATAAGGTCAAGACCCCATTATGAGAAGGGCCAATAGTCTCTAGATACTTTAAGGCCATGGGAAGGTGCATGATGTAAGTTAGCATGTTGATGACATTTGACACACTTATTTACATAGTCATAGTAATCTTGATTAAGGGAGGGCCAATAATATCCAAGGCAAAGGATACTCTTAACAATAGATATAACACTAAAGTGTCCCCCATAGATTACATCATACATTTCCCTGATAACACAAGAAGTTTCATGGCTATGTAGACAATGGAGAAGGATGTCTCAAAGTCATGTTATAAAAGATTCCCCCTAGTATGGTGTAATGAGAGGTAACCTAAACAAAATATCTTTGGGCATTATTTGAAAGGCTGGGAGGAATAATGCTAATGTTAAGGTAATTGAAGGTTTGGTCATACCAAATGTTGGAAGGAGATGTTTCCATACTACAAATGGTAGGAATATCAAAAATGATATATGAGCATGTGATAAAATGATGGATGGTGATAAATAATTTATATTTGGTAGGTTGAGATGGATTTTAGAAAGCAAGGGAGGCCATCATATCTACTAATTTATTAGTAGATCAAGGAACTAATTAAATAGTCTAATGATCAAATGATGCTAAGATTACATCTATGAGTTATTTGTACTTTAGGAGGACATCATTTTTACATCAATAAGATCCACTAACCTAGTTTATGACTAGTTGGGAGTCACCAAAGATACTAATTATTTTGACTCCCAAGGCTAGGGTAGTTTGGAGACATATGACTAGGGCTTCGTAATCAGCTATGTTGTTGGTGCAATCAAAGTCAAGTTTAAAATAAAGGGGAAGAGGTTCACCATTAAGGGCACTAAGAATCACTTTGACACCCCCAACATGTTGGAATTTGGATCCATCAAAGAACATGGTCATTTGGTAGGTGGGTTCTTCTTGAGAAAGAGTTATGATAGACTCATTTGGAAAGGAAAGAAGAGGTTGATTATCTGGTAGAGAAGCTTCAACCAATTGATCAATGATGATCTATCCTTTAATGAAATTTTGTGTAATGAAATCAAGATCAAACTTAGCTAGGAGTATGATCCACTTAGCCATACATTAGTTTTTTTATGTCTTAAAGTGCATATAATCGATGGGGTTAGTGTTGGTGATGATGTATGTTTTATGATTAAGAAGGTAGTGGTAGAGTTTGGAGGCCATGTAAACTAAGGCAAAGTAAAGTTTTTTGAGATGGGTGTACCAAGTTTCATATTTTATAAGGGTGTATCTCATGTAATAGATGGATTTATCTTTATTTTGGTCATCATGATGAGTGAGCATTGCCCCTAAGGATTAGTCTATGGTAGATATATATAGGTAAAGGGGATAGTCTTCCTTAGGAGGGATGAGGATAGGTGGAGAAAGAAGATACTTCTTGATTGAATAAAAGGATTTTTGACACTCTTTGGTCCACTTAAAAGAGGTGTCTTTATTTATTAGGTGGTGAAAGGGTTGACATTTATCTGATAACTAGGAGATGAAGAGATGGATAGATTGAAGTTTACATTGTAGGCTGTAGAGTTACGTAAGGTTGGTATAAGGAGGCATCTCCAAGATTGATCTAATTTTGGTGGGGTCTATTTCAACTCCATAGAGAGAGATCATGAGACCAATAATATTTTTGGATAGGACCCCAAAGATACATTTCTTAGGATTGAGCCAAACATGATAATAGATTAGTTGATCAAAGATGTTGTCAAGAATAACTAGGTGATCCTTACAGTGTTTGGATTTCATAAGGAGATCATCCACATAGTCCTCTATGATTTTATGGATGAGATAATGAAAGATATAGGTCATGGACCGTTGATAGGTTTCTCCAACATTCTTTATTCCAAAGGGCATGACCTTATAGAAGAAGGTTCCCCATGGAGTAATAAATAAAGTTTTATGATGATCTTTGGGGGAAATCAAGATCTAGTTATATCCTGAGAAACCATCCATGAGAGATAAAATTTCATGGCCGATTGTAAGATCAATAAGTTGGTCAATATTTAGCAAAGGAAAGTCATCTTTTGGGCACGTGAGGTTAAGGTCATGAAATTTGATGTAGAAGTGAAGGCCTCCTATGGGCCTAGCAATGGGAATGATGTTAGAAACTTGTTGACCATTTTTTGCCCAATAGGGCAAAAAATTAGTCCCCTTCTTCCCCTGTTGTTCAAGGCCAATTCATTTTTTTGATTTTGCACAGGTCAAGGAATTTCTATAGACTCTGCAGGTCTATTTCTATGGACTCTATAGGTCCATTTCTATAGACTCTGTAGGTGCTTGGTTTCCTATGAACTTAGCAGGTGAAATCCTTGGCAGTTGAAGAATCAGTTCAAAAAGTGCTAGGGTTTACAAGGCTCTTTTGGGCCTTCATCTAAATAAAATTTACAAGGAAGATTGGCATATTTAAACCATTGAACCATCGCTTCAGTTCACAGCTTTGGTTCAATCAATAGTTCAATCAGATTTGGTTTAAAGCCTTGGTCCAATCTGTAGTTCAATCGGTCTTGGTTGATGCCTTAGTTCAATGCTTTAGCTTAGCTCAACACTTTGGCAAGTTTATCAGCATAGAGCATTGAACCATTGAACCAGTCCAAATGCTTTTAGTTCAACATGTTGGTTCAATCACTTATTTCAACACCCCAGTTTAATGCATAGGTTCAATGGCTAAGGTGAGTGAGGAAAGTTTAAGGGCTTGGTTTAATCATCTCAGTGCACAACATTGAACCATTGAACCGATTCAATGGATTGGTTCAACCAAATGGTTCAATGAGTGGTTCAAAGTAAATGGTTTAACTACCTTTAGTCCAATCAACTCAGCGCGTAGCATTGAATCGTTAAACTGATTCAACACTTTGGTTCAATGTGATTGGTTCAGAGGGCCAGTTTAATGAGGTTCCCCCCAAAGCCAAAGGGCAGGAGCCCTTGTGGAGGGTAGTCTAGGTTCAATAAGCCCTTATGGAGGGCAAAGGCACTTCAAAGAGGCCACAAAGGAGGAAAGCCCATAGAATTTAGAGGGGCTGCCCAAAAGACTAAAGCACAAAAATTTGGAGGTAGCCAATTCCCATGGACTTTTTGTCCACAAGAAAAATTCCCAAAGAAAAAAAGCTTAAGGAAGCCAAACGGTCAATTCTTGTAGACTTTTTATCTGCAAGAAAAGTTTGAAACAATGTAGAGACTTGCCAAAGAGCCGAAGGACCCTGAAGGGTAGGTGCCCTTGCGAGGGACTCTTGACTAAAATAAAGAGGCACTTTCCAAAGGTTGAAGGGTCACCTTACCTTTGGGAAGGTGCTAAGCAGGAAAATGCAAAGGAAATAGCTAAGGACGGTGACGTCCTGAAAGCCATCAACTTTAAGAGGGAGAACTAGCCATTGGTTTTCAAGTGATGACAAGTGCACGAATGTCAAATTTAAGCCAGTAAAAAAGCTATTGGTTTTTAAATACCCAAGCACCAACCATGAAAGGAGCCCAAGGAATGCAGTGACCTGCCCAGAGATAAACCCGAGGGCTGAAGGAGCTAGAAAGAGACAAGGAAAGGAGAAGACAAAAGTGCCAAGAGCATGGAGCAGGCAGATAGTCCAAGTGGTGAAGGGAGGTACCAATTCAAAAGTTACTCCAGTAGGTGAAATAGTGTCTACGAATTGACCATTAGAAGGTGCAAACATCCAACCGTGTGACCTATTTTCTTCATTTCACATTTATGAGTAGAAAAATCACGTAGGTGCATTCAAGGAGCAATCTAGATTAATGGGGAAACGGTGTAGCCTATGTCAAAAAAATGCTTGATGTCAGAGCCAGGGTTGACATAGCATTTATGTTTAAGTGGCTTGCTCTTCCCAATGCTCGTAAGGCACATGGGTCACTTGTAAAAAGGGTGCCAAAAGGCCTCCTTTCTTCTTCTATATATTGGAGACTTGTCATTTGAGAAGGGATCTTCCACATTTGTAAGGCGTATCCCTAGCAAATTTTCACCTGAATCAATAAATGCATTTTGTACCTCTATCCTGGTTAGATATCTTTGTGTATGTCTGAGTGTTAGTTTGTTTTTAGTCATTGCTTCTTGATGCTTCCAAAAGGTTCAACACTAACATACCCAGTGTCTATAAGGTGTCATTTTTGTAGTTGACAAGGAGAGCTATATTTGGAAGTGCAAAAATAAAAGAATTTACTATACAGTGTGCCTTTCACAACACCTTTGGTAAATCTCTATTTTCTATATTTTCCATTAAAGACTCCCTACCAAGTTTCTTGCAGCCTGGTCCTTCTGCCAGTTTGAAGTGTATGTATGTGTTTTTTTGATTTTAAGTGTGAGTGTGAGAAGGTCAGTTTTTTGGTGCATCACCTCCTTTAGAGTAGTTTGTTTTCTTGCAATCTTTCTCCCTTTTCATCCCCCCCATTATATATATATATATATATGTTAGCACTTACTAAAATAAATTAGATGCATCAAAGGGAGCTAGCCCTTACCTAGAGACTCTCCCCTCTAGCTTTTCCAGTCCCACAGGTGAGAGGGGAGTTTCCATTGTTGCGTGTGGAAGGCAGGAGCTCAACTTCCTTGCCCCAGGTGTAATCCACTACGTCAATAAAACCCATTAGGGATAGTTGATGGGCTGAATGAAGTTGATGGATAAGAGATTCTAAAGCTCTTCTTTGAAAAGGAGGTTTATGCTAAGATGCATTCTATGAAGTTTTTTCAAAACCAATTTAGCCTTAGGATGGGTAACAATATTATGGAGGGAAATAGAAGCATCAATTCTGGGCATATCCTGATAAGACCAAGAAAATGCTATGATATGATCTCAAAGGAAATAAGGATAATCTTGTTGCTTAGTGGAATTTAAATATTTGTCAATTTTGATGATATGGGGATTATCTTGAGTACCCAAGTTGACATCAATAATGGATTCATTTAACACAGTTTGATTCTCAAGAGGTAAAGTTTTATGAATTGAAGAATCCCCTGCACAAAGGTAGGTGAGAATGGACTCATCATCCTAAAATTGGATGATATTTATGGTAGGAGAATCATGTTCAATTTGAAGATGGATGAGAGGAAGGGTTTTAGTTCATCCATCTTTTTGATAGGCCAAGGTGCCCAAACTAACTGTATTGATAAAAAAAATTAGATGGGATAATATCAAATTCCTCAAATTTGAAGGGAGATAGGGTTGGTGAGGATGGAATTTATTCATCAATGATGTCAATGGGTTTTGGTAATGTGGGTTCTTTTGGTGGTACAAACCTAAGGCCAACAAATTCATGAGGTTTCTAAGTTTTGATTATGGGTAACTCATGAGGTCTCTATTCATAAAAGCTAAGATGAAACCCCTTCCATACACACCTATAAAGGTAAGCTTTGGAAAAGGTTGGTTTATCCAGCTAATAAAAATCAATGATGAATAGTTGGATGAATAGGGTAGTGGTGGGAGCGAGAATTGGCTGATCAAGTCCCCATAGATGAAATTTGTTTAATTATTAGGGAGCTAAAAAGGGATGATGGTTCCAATGTTGGGATTGTAATAAGGGTCATATTTGAGGTTCCCATATTCTTATGGAGTGGAGAAATCATCAAGAGCTAAAAGATGATAATCCCCAAGATAGAAATGTTGGAATGTGGATTACAAGCAGTCATGAACCAAAATTTGGGATGAAGGGATGGTTGAGCTAGTTGATGCTTCATCATTGTTATGAGTAAGAGTGTTTCTAGTTTTGGTTGATGGGGTGGTTTTGTTAGAAGTTGGTTGTGAGGTATATAGAGGAATATTAATGTCATTAGGTTGGTATGTCATATTTCAAGAGGTAAAGGGACTAGGATCAACTTTGATGGTAATAACTTGTCCCTCACACTCAAATTTAACACATGGGATGCAACTCAGAGAATGGATCCAAGGGCATATAAGTAACACATTGTATTGTAACCTGCCCTCTATAATTTAAAATAGTTTAGAAATGATATGAGTCCCCAAGTGGATATGGAGGGAAGTGATCCTTGAGGTAGTGGCCATGGTATCATTAAAGGAGCAAAAGACCATTATACTTTTTGACATGATATTTTTGCGAAGCTAAAGTTGGTCATATGCATGAGAGGAGATAATTTTGATGTTATCTCCTCCATCAATCATCACCCTTTTCATGTAGGTTTGATTTATATATGTCTTAATAAAAAGGGGAGGATCATAATCCTCAAGATGAGTAGGAGGTAATTCAGAATCCTAAAAGGTGACAAGGGTGGAAATTTGGAGGGCTACAATAAAGGGTGAAAAAGGTTAAGGATCATCTAGTTGAACCTTTATAGATTATAGAGCCTTGATCAATGATTGATGATGGTGGGGCAAGGTTTTGACTAGTTCATAAAGGCTCATTTTCACCAATGTCTGGTGAAGTTGTTTCAACATGATACACTAGATAGATTCAGATGGGTTGGAGGGAGAAGGTCCCAAAATGGATACTTTGGGTTTTAGTGGTTGTGAAGGTGAAGGTGGAGATGTTTGGGTTTGGTTGGTGGATTAAGGGGTTGAAGGGTATGTCCATGGGATAGATGCTTTGGATTTTCCCTTATCTTTCTGTTGGGCTTGGGATCAAGTAACCACATAAATAGTGTGGATAAGGGGTTTTTTTGGGTTTGGTGGTTACTTTGGTTCTTCCCTCTCATCCTTAGGTAGGAATGGGAGAGTAGGTAAAGGTTGGGTAGGTTGGGTTAATGGTAAGATTGGAAATAAGGGTAAGAAGGGGTCATCTGATAACATATCATCCTCATCATATAGGCTATGAATGGGTTCTTGGAGAGCTTTATAGTTCTCTATGTCATGTCCCAATGCCTTATGGTATGAATAGATCAAGTTATCATTGAACTAGGAGGTTTTCATGTTAGAAGAGTAGAATGGTTTGATAGGTGGTAAGCTAATGGAGGAGGTTTGCAATAACCTCTATAAGATAGTTGAGTATGATTCATTAAAAGGCATTGGAGGTAATGGGTTTATAGTTTTAAGGATGGGAGCCTTTTTGGGTGTAAGCTCTACCATGGAAGCTATAGTTAGAGGAATGGTTTTATTTAGTGGTTTTGGCTAGGTTTTCTTGGTTACATTTGGTTTAGAGGTTGAAGATTTAGATATGGAAGATTTAGATGATAAAGGTTTAGCTATATGTGGGAAATTAGAGGTATATAAGTTAGTTAAAAATGATGGAGAACTAAAGGGTTTGATGGGAATAGGTAGAAAAAACGGGGATGGTTTCTTAGATGAAGAATAGGTAAGTGGGATGCTAGAAGGATGGGGTCCTAAGATGGAAGGTAAGCGGGAAGGAGGTGGGATGGGTCTATTTCAAGGTGGAGGTTTGGGTAACTCCACCTTCTTGGTTGGTTTGGTTGAAGGCTTCTTTGGTGGACTAGATGGTGTTAAATCTAAATTCAAAGAGGGGTGAGTGCGGTTAGGTGTGGGAAGGATTCCTAGATTCTTGACTAGTTTGGTAAGAGAGGCATAAGGTGATTTGGCAATGTTAGAAAGAGGCTGTTAGGATGACTCACTTACGGTTTTAGAAGAGGTATTTGGTGAAGAGTTAATAATGGGTTCAAGGATGGGTTAAAGGGAGGTTGAGGATTCAAATTTTTTTTGGTAAGGGAGTCCAAGAAGATGCCAAAAGGTGGCTCTATCAAAGTTAGGCTGAGAAGTAAACTCTAGACTTTGGACTAGCCTAGAAAAGGGCTTGTAGATGGGTTTATTTCTTTGACCATTGGTTTCAAAGCTTAAGCCCTTAGGTGGATAATAAGGAATGGTTTATCTATCCTTATTTTGATGGATGTTTCTAAAATTAGTGGTTGTATAGATGAGGTAGTTTTCTCTTGGTTTGGGATTATTTCCAAAGAGGGTGTGGATGGTTTTATAATGGGGGAGTTAGGTGTGTTTTCTTAAGTGAAAGATCAGACATGGTTGCTTCCTTTGTTTGAGTGTCCAAAGGAATGGAGGTAAATTCTACCACTTGAATATGTGGGATAGAAGAAAAATAAATGGTTAAAGTAATGGTTATTTCCTTTGATGTTTTCATCAAAGGAGAAGCAGATACAACTAAGGTCTCATCAAGTGAAGAGAGAGGGGTGATTAATTCCTACGTTTGATTATCTAAATGACTAGGGGGTGAGTTTTCTAATTATATTTAGGTGATTAAGGTAATGGTCTCTTTGATATGGGCTCATTATTAATAACATTGATTGTATGTTCCTCATGAGAATGAGATGATTTGGGTTGTTTTGTGCAAACTAATTACCTAGTGATTAACAGATTCACTAGTTTGATTAAACATTAATTGTCAACCCTGTGTGTGTAATATTTTCAAAAGCATCAGCACTATATATGCATTATTGATTCAAAAATCAACTTACTTTTCTAGTTGTAGTATAGTGAATTTATGCCAAATTTACCAAACACACACACACACACACACACACACACACACACACACACACACACACACAATGAAATTATTATGATAGAATTACAAAACTATTCCACACTTACGTACCATACATGAATCACACTTATATAATCAATTTAATAGTAAAATCAACATACAAAACACATTAATAATTAAAAAGGGTCAGGATCTTCAAAATAGCTCATTTTGAGGGGGTCCTTCCTCATTCAAAACTAAGTTCTAATCCCTCTTTGAGAGAATTCACAAAATTCTTACAAATTCAACTTTCTCATTACTCAATTTTGAATACAAATGTTATAGTTCAAAAAAAATTGCTATTATTTTCTCAAAATTATCTCACTCCTAGTTTGATCTAGGTTCTTCCTTTAAATACAAAAGATAGTTTATTGACTCTTAACCAAAAAAACCAAACTAAGAAAAATGTAAACACTTAGAAAGCACCCCAGTCAACCTTCAAGTAGTTAGTAACTGAATTTACTTATTTTAGGTTTGATTGGGTTAGAGATAAGGCATATTATTTTGTTGTTTTATTTCCTTTTGTATTTTCTCATTATCTTTGTCTTTACCATCTTTGGTAGCGCATTTAATGTCTCCTTGCATGTAGGGAATCCATACAATAATTATGATTCTTCCCAATCATTCATTCGATTTAGCAAGATAACTAGATGGGTCTACAAGATCTCCTCAATAACTCTACTTGCATAGTGGTTGCAGGCACTCTATAATAGATACAAACGACCTATAGGTGAAACCTTCAGTTGTTGAAAGCATTCTATAGTGGCTATAGGCAACATATAAGTGATGCATATAATTACTATGGGTATTATACAATGGTTTTAGGCAACCTATAAGTGAAGCCTATAGTTACTATAGGTATTCTCCAGTGGATGTAGGCAGCTTGTAAGTGAAGCCTACAGTTACTGCAAGCACTCTTGAGTGGCTACGAGAAACCTATAGGTGAAGCCTATAGTTTCTAAAAGTAGCCTATAGTATCTATGGCTTAACAATATTTTGTAGCTTTACATGACCCTTCAAATTCTTGTTAGATAAGTCACACCAATATAATTCAATCAAGGAAAAACATCAATAATTCATAACATAACACACACACATATATATTAATGAACATATAAAATAATAACTTCATTCATTCATTTGCATTAGTGACAAATAGTTATTGGATTTGCATGGATGAGGCTATAAAAGTAAGCAATTGGTGGCCTCATCACTCCCCCTACTTAGCCTCTTGCTCAACCTCAAGCAAGCCTTCATTTTATTTTAAAACCAATTTTTTTTTAATAAAGTCTAAGGATGTATGACAACCTGACCCTTCCAAGATATAAAAACCTTTATCATTCTTAATTTATTTCCATCTTTTCTTCTTTGCCTCTCTATCAGTTGGAACATTTCCTTCCCAATCAAGGATTGGGAACCAAAATATAAGGGGTTAACACATCAATCCCAACCATTTTACTCTCCATTTCTTGACAAGTTCAATATAAAAGTATACTTTGTGGATGGACTCCCTAAGGTTTTGAGGGGAGTATGGTTCCTTCCTTTTAGAAGCATTCGAGAGATCTTCCCATCTGTGAGAGCAGGCAACAAAATATTGTCTTCCATCTCCTTCTATGAGACTCAAATAGTGGTTCTAGATTTCCACCTATTTTATGAAAACCCATTCCTATGGAGCATTTGTGTTTATAAATGAGATTCATTCTTCTAATACAACATCTAAATCTTTGGATTCACTCCTGATCATTAGGGTGGCTTATTTTTCCTTTCCTTGATATTCTTCCATTTGTTTTCTTCTTTCAATTTCATTCAAAACATATGAAGAAAATGTATTTAATAGGACATCCCCCAAATAGATGTTGGGATTCCATTCTGTATCACTAAGAACAACATATTGGTGAATGTAGAATTCACTTAGCTAGGATTGAAGATTAGGATCAACATTTATATACTCATAAGAAAGATCTTGGGTCACATACCATATAAGATTGATCATTGTAAATCCTATCATACCTAGATTTCAACCATTTTTCTTTCAAGTATACAACATACACTCTAGAAGGGGGTCTGCACTCCATTAATAGCTCAGTAGCTTCATGAAATTTGATAATCTTTTCCTTCAGATATTTGATCCTATTTTCAGCAAATTCTAATTTTTCTAATAATTCATCATGTTGTTCTTTTGATTTAATATACCCCTTAAATATTTGCACCAATTCCTTGTGTTAGGATTCATTATTACTAAATTTTTCCTTTAGGAAAATCAAAGGATCATCAGTATCTACTGGAGTGGTGGTTGAGAAACCCACATCAATAACTTCTTATGCAATGGGTATTAGTGTAGTGGGTAATGGAGGAGGAAATCCATAACATAAGGGTACCAAAGTTAGATCATAATCTATTGTAAGGGATTATATGGCCAAGGTGGATGAGGATGTTGTAGGTTCCTCCAATTTTTTCTCATTGTCCATAAAGGGCTCTACAAACTCTATTGCTCCCAGAAGCATTTCAATTCCTCATTTTTCTTTTAGTTCTGTTATCTCATTTTTCAGTCTATATATTTCCTCTATAGATTGTTCCAATATTTGGAACTCCTAATCATGAGAAAATTTTCTTATTCTCTTCCTTTTTCCAAAACCTCTTCTTCAACCAATTCTTCTTCTCCTACATGTTGCTTTGCCTCTCTCAATTCTTCCTCTATGTATCTAATGTTTCTGAGAAGATCAATGTCCTCCTTAGTAAATCTAGATGAGAGAGGTGATTATTCTTCTTCTTTTGCCTTAGCAGATCCTTCATTAGTAGACCATTCTTCTATTTCAAATCCATCAAGAGTTTTCTTAAGCCTAGGCTCTTTCCTTGGTTCTTCATCATCACTGATGTCTATGGTTAAGGAAGATGTAGTGGCCTTTTGTTTCTTCATCCTTTGAGATATTATAAGAGGAGGTCTCCTTATTTTTGACACTATGGGTTTATTCCCCTTGGTTTTTATTTTCCTTATAGGAGAGGTGATTGATGGAGTTTGTGTTTCTTGGGCATCAATTTATAGGGGAACTTCTTCTTCTCTAATAGGAGATAGTGTGAAGGAATCAACCTGAGGTGAGGACATAATAGGAGAAGGGACATGCTATTGTGGGCTTTGCTCCTCTATATTAAAAGGAGATAAGACCAGTCTTCACCTCTTCTTTCCCACAATAGTCTCACATAAACCTTTATTGGCTATGGGCTGACTAGCAGTACTGGTACCCTCAACATCTTCCTATATAGTTTTTTGGGGTTAATTCTAAGGGGATTCCTTCTCATCAGTGCCTTTTTCTTGTTGGGAAGCAATATTTTATAGGGCCAAAAATTATTCCCAAGTGAGGTCAGGTCTGACATACGCTATTCTTTATTTAATTATGAGCCATATGAGGTAGTGGTGAGATAGGACTATTTTAGTGCCCTTATGATATTCTTTTCAAGATATTCCATAAGAAATTGAGAACATTAATGACTCTATTATGTCTTAAATGATTTAAAAATTTGAACTAGAGAGTGTAAATGAGGGAATACCTTCCCTCATAGGTCATGTACCTGATAATATATGATGTTATCTCTCTCCATTTTTTAGGTAGACTAAGTCACTGCACACCTCTTTTATTTAATACCAATATTTCATTTACCTAGTAAAATTGTTACCTGGCCTCTTGGCCATTGGGTCTATCTTACCAATTTTACCCCATGCTTGGTAGCCTAGTTGCTTGGCTCACCAAGGTCTCAATTATAGGAAATGTGATGCCAAATATAGTGGCTTGTTTTCCATCAAAAGAACCTACAAATTCCCTAGAAAGAAGCTCTAAAAAATGTTTCAACCATTCAAAATAGGTAGTCCAACTAGCTCTTTGGAAGACATCCCAACTAGCTTGATCTCCCCATAAGTGCTTATGGTCTGAGGGCTCTCTCCACATGATTGATCCTCCCATTTCAACTTCTCTATAAGTACCTTCAAAAAATAGTTAGTTTCACACTCTTTAGAATTATAGAAATCTACCTACAATAGGTTTGGTCTAAAATGACAAATATGGGGCTTGTAAGTTATAGGGTTTGGCTTATAAATGGTGAATGTGAGGTTGTAGGTTGTAGGGTATGGTTCAATAATGGTAGATGTGAGTTTTTAAGTTTTAAATTATGTAATCTCAAGGGTTTCCATGGTATATGAGGTTTAACCTATAACATTCTCCCCCCACTTGACCTGTCACATGTCCTCAGGTGATGTGGATAGAGTAGGAAGTATGGGATAAGATGGGTCATTATGAGGAATAGAAGTGTGGGTTTAGTGTTGATGTGATATATTTTTGAATGAATGATTAAATTCATAATTAAAAATGATTTATTAATACCATACATGCTATATTATAATAATGAATGATATTTTCAATGATGAAAGATATGATGTACCTTTTAATAACAGTGTTGTGATTGTGATGCTTAAGAAATTGCAATGTGTTGGCATGAAAATATTTACATGTGAATGATTAATGAGCACAATGATTGGGTTGGTAATTGGAACTATAGTGAAGTGGACCCTTTGTGAAGTGATTGGGATATCATAGGTGGTTAGGCATTGATGATTCCTATAGCTCACATGTATGTGATGTAAGATAGTATACATGGAAAAAGGGTCTAAGAATTGGAGGATTAATGATTACTATTATACCATAAGGTGGAAATGGAAAATTTGAGTGATCTAAGTGATGGACTGGAAGATCCTGAGCAGGTAGCGGAGGGCATTACTACTTAGTGACCTTCATTTGGATGAATTAGTTGATAGGAGTTTGGTTGCTGTGTATACCCTATAGGTTTTGTGCTTGAGGATTAGTTGTAGTAATCAATAGGGTCTTCAACATGGAACCTGCATGCCAAATAAATTTGAGATCTCACTGGTCAACATAGTGTGATGATCTTCATAAAATGACTAGAACTGAAAATGAATCATTAGTGTCTCTGTAGGCAAAAATTATGGTCTACAACATTTACACATGGGAAGGGAAGTTGTATTATTTGTTTTGTCTTTGTAGCTTGGTATTCAAGGGTAGTTTTAGGTAATATATATGACATTTTCTACCCCAATCTTCCTTCATTCTTCCATGAGGTTGTCTGATGACTTTCATGTAATACCCAAATGCCAATAACCAAGCCATCAATGAGAGCTGTAAGAGGATATATCTTGTATTATCTATATAAAGGTGAGAATATGCATGAGAGGGTACCTATAGTAGCTACAAAAGTACATGTAGTAAGCTACAAAGTTATGGCCAACTATGTAGAAGGTGCCTGTATTAGCTTCAAAAATGCCTATAGCAACTAGAGAAAACATGTGTGAATAATTGTGATTTGAGGGATTGGATTTTCTCTACTTCCTTCTTCATGTTCCCTTATTTATTTATTTATTTATTTATTTTTGTTTTTACCCCTAAATAGTTATCAAGTTGGTTTTCTACTTAGGCCCCTTTTACAAATCTGGGTAGTTAGCAGGCTAGTTTTCTACCTAGAAGTTGCCAACAATGCCCAAAAATAGTTTTTCATTGTTGGATTTTTGTTTGACTCTAACTAATATTTGTATTAGAATATTTATTCAGGGTCTTGGCCAAGTTACTTGGAAATGTGACTTGTCAAGGACTAGTAGAAGGTCTCATTCATCATGTTAGAGGAGGGTAAGGATGTCCTCCTCTTCTTCTTTAGCTAAGTGTGGACTGGTGCTCTCATTATCTGGTGGAGTAACCTGCCTATCTAAGACATCATTCTATCCATCTTGTAACTATTGACATATGTGACTAGTAAGTTCTTCCTGAGTAAGTGGCTTTTTATACAACTTGAGTCTATGGCCATTAAAAAACAAACAAAATCTCATTGGATCAATGGTTTGGAGTTGAGCTACTCTATTGTCAAAAACATGCTCAATCTCAAAAGGACCAAGCCATCTAGTTTGGAGTTTACCCTTGTGGTCTTTATATTTGGAGTCAAAAAGAAGGGCCCAATATCTGGTATGGAATTACCTAGTCTTAATGTGCCTATCATGCCATCCAATATGTTGCTACTATATAATTTATATGTTTTGTAATGCTTGTTGTCTATATTCATCTAAGGCATTAAATTATAGAAGCTTTTCTTTCTAGGGTTCAGATATATCCATCGCAAGTTCTAGTGTTTCCCGTAAGGTCTTGTGCTCAAATTCAATGGGTAAGATAGGTTTCTTTCCATAGACCAACTCATATGGAGTGAAGCTTGTAGTGGTCTTCCATGTGATTCTATAAGCCCACATAGCTTTAAAAAGCCTAGCCTCCCAATCCTTATGAGATAGACTAATAGTCTTTGTCAGAGTATTTTTTAACTCCCTATTAGTGACTTCCACCTGTCTATTAGACTATGGATGATATGGAGTTGATATCGTATGCCTAATCTCATATTGCTAGAATAAGGCAAAAATTAAATTAGTAATGAATTGGGGTCCCTAATTAGTGATTATTTCATGTGGCACACCATATCGAGTAAATATTTCTTCACAAAGGAATTCTACTACCTTCTCATCCCTAACATGTGTAATAGCCTTAAATTCTACCCATTTAGTGACATTGTCAATATAGACAAGGATATACTCTTTGTTGTTGGATTTTGGATCAAAAGGTCCTACAAATTCTAGGCCCCAATTTTCAAAGGGTTCAAGCACCATCTAGGTTTAAAAGGCATTTCATCTGAACATGTGGGTCTCCCCATATGCTGGTATTTGTCATAATGTGTAATATATCTTACTATATCTTTATGGAGTGAGGGCCAATAGTACCCTGTATTCAAAATTTTAATTGTTGTACGCTGGGATGCAAAGTGTCCTCTATATGGTTCATCATGACAAACTTTGAGGATATCTAAAACTTCATCTTCTTTGAGACATCTTTTGATGATAGAGTCAAGCCTAGCATAGAAAATAAATCTAGACAACCATGAATATCTAGCACTTTTGTGAATCAATGTTTTCATTTGTTTAGGGAAGAAGTGATGTAGAAGTAACCCTATTAAAATTTAGTTAGGAATATCAACATACTAAGGTGTGGTAAGGGTAAGAGAGAATATGTGCTCATCTAAAAATGAGTTATCCACTATGGTATCCTCTTTAGGGGTTTGCAAGCATGATAAAAAGTTAGCCACTACATTGTCCTTGTCAGGCTTATCTACAATGGTGATATCAAATTATTGTAATAAGAACAACCATATTATCACTCTAGCTAGAATAGTTGGTTTGTTCATAAGTTACCATTCATAAGTTACCAAATGGATATATTGTTTGTATGAATAATGACCTAATACCCTATGATGTAGTGATATAACTTGTTGATAGCTTAGACTACCACCAAGAACTCTTTTTCAATAACTATGTAATTTAATTCTACTACCTGTAGGTTTTTTCTTATAAAATAGATGACATAATTGAGTGATTCTTGTTTTTGGCCAAGCATAGCTCTAAGGGCAATATCGAAAGCATCTGTGTGAATGTGGAAGGGAAGCTTCTAATCATTATCATGCAAAATAGGGGTGGTGGTCAATAATTATTTCAATTATTTGAAGGTTGTATCATAAGTAAAATTCTAGATAAATTCAACATCTTTAACCAAAAGGGCGAACAATGGTGCTTCTACTTTACTAAAATTGTTGATGAATCTCTTATAGTAACCAACATAGCCTAAAAAACTTCTAACATCTTTCTATTTTTGAGGAACAAGCAAGTTTTTGATGATGTTGATTTTTGTAGGGTCAACATTAATTCTTGCAATAGATACATGGTGGCCTAAGACTATAGACACCAAAATTACATCAAACACATGTGCATATCTCCCTATGTCAAAACCCCCCTAAACCCATTTTAATAATAATAATTTATCTCCCTAATCCATAATTTTACCCCTCACACATTTAATTAATTTAAAATACTTAATTAAGTTAATTAAAAACCCCTATTGCCACCTTACCTAACCACCTCACCCTATGACTACTTCCCCCCTGATGAGTCACCTCAAGACCTAGTCCCCTCATCCTAACTACCCAAGACTTATTCCCACCTCCAAACTAAATTCATAAACAACTACTTCCTTCTTAACCTCTTATTTTTACCATTTTATAATGGGTTTCACACTTGGAAAACACAACAATAGAAAATAGGTCAAAAATAGAAAGGTTTACCTATTTTAGGGCCACCAACATCTATCAAACCATGGTTTACATTGGCAAGATCATGGCTGACATCAATGGGATCACTGATGTCAGAAATATAAGACAAACTCCAACCTATAGTTTAGGTTAGAAAAAATTAATAAAATCAACTCTTACTCTCATTCAGGCTCTCAGCATTCTATTTTGACATCCAAGCTTATAATAACTCTATGTAAGTTAATCGCCATCAACAACTGAGTTGTTGAGGACCAATAACACCCACTTGTTCTCTCTATTCAATAACTCAAGTTTGGATTCCATAAAAGGGACCATCAACCTGGCACTTATCATTCAGTGACCACCACAACTAAGTACTTCACTGATACTGTAGGTCATTTAAATATTTATTCATCTATTTCTTTATATCTACCCTACACTACTTTATGCACTTATAACCATACCCTCGTGAAGGAGTTAAAAATATTCCTTGCTTACTTCCTCTTTACCTAATATATCAAACCTCTAATTAGACTTAACCAAGTCATAATATCTCTCTCATAACTCTCTCAACCTCCCTGACCTGATCTAGACTAGTTCCTAGACCTTGAAAAGCCTTCTACAACTTTCTAGGCAATTATTTCCCCTACCAACCTCACCAACCTAATCAACATCAGTCACCTACTACTAAACTTGATAGTATAACCAATATCGATCACTCCCCTAGTAACGTTAGTGACTTTGAATTCCTTAGCCTCTTCAAAACCTACCTAAACAACTTCTAAAACACAAACAAAGTACCTTACCTACATCTTGTCACTCTTTGTTGCATATGGGTTGTTAAAAATGGTAATTTTATCTCTCTTTACCTCTCTTTTAGTTATTTATTATTATTTTTCCTCTCAAAGTGGACTATCATCTTTAGGGAAGTTTCACACTTGCTAGAACAAGTGTGTAGATTGGTAGCCCACTCATTTATCTGCTAACAAACATCTTGTGGTAGTGTTTTATTATTTGTCGGTAGTCCTCCCTAGACAAAGAGGAGTGCTCACAATATTTGGATAGGGTGCGTAAACCAAATTTAGGTTCATTCTAATCACTTATCCCCATCCTTATTTCTATTTTCCTTTAGACTTAAAATAGACAAAATTTAGTGAAACATTTTTGGCATGCCTGATGGTACCCTAGAGTTTTCCTTGGGTTTATTTCTTGTTTTAAACATTCATATAGGTGAACTATAGTGAAAATTTCATTTTTTCACTTTTTCCTTCTCTTTCCTCTTAAAAATGAAAAATCCAATATCTTATTCTCTGTTTAAAAGGCATTAAAACTAAAATATTCTTTCTTTTCTCCTTACCTCTAAAAGCAATTTGTCATTTCTTTTACAAAAAAAAGAAGATAATCCCTTCTTTACTTCCTCTTGCATGCACATTAGGATAGTAAAATTTATACTCTATTCCTATTTCCTCTCTATTTTCATTTGAATCTAAACATTTTAGATTTGGGTTTAAAACTTACTGCATTTCATAGTTTGCTTGTTGCATATTAACTCACCTAGTTAATTACAAACATTTTGAATAAATCATAGTAAACCTATGTTACACAACCAAATCACATTTAGATAAACAAGCATCTAAACTCACCTGGGAAAAGGCCCATCTAGATTTCATCATCTAGTGGATCACCTTACCCTACTTGGCCATCCTACTTGGATTTCACTACCAAGGGGAGAACCCACTCCAATCTATAGCAGAGTATAATCTCTAGACAGAAGGTATATTTTGGCTAAGTGGCCTAGCTCAGCTCCAAGTTTGTGAAGTGTAGAGAGAAATATCTTATAATAATCCATGTACCTGGTCTAATATATAAAGGAACAACTGGAACTGGTGATGAAATCGATACAATCTTCACGGAGCTTGAGATAATTTAATTAAAGTGATCGAGGAAGTAGTGCAATTAAGTAGAAGTGTAGATGCTAAAGGTAGTAAAGGCATTTGAACATTGACGTTTGAAGCATGAATCGAGACATGAAGTTAGAGTCACATTGAATGCAGATCAGAAGTGATTGAGGAAGCAATGCAGTTAAGTGTAGTAGAAGTGCAGATGCCAAAGATAGTAAAGAAAATTTGAATGTTGCCAAGTGATTTCCTCTTGATCACCAAAACTAACCTGAAACTAGCTCTTGATTGCTTTCTAGTACCTTTGATAACCAAATTCTCATCTCACTATCTGATTAAGGTATAATCCAATATGAGACTAAAAATTAATCTCTAGAACTTAATAGTTGTTGGCTAAATGTTTTTTTTCTGCTTTTCATTTGCTTTTCCTTAATTTTTGAGTTGGTAAGAATGTTTATCTATTGATTCACAAAATCAATACTATTTTAAAATCTCAGTTCGTATAACCTATTATCTCAAGTTTTTTGAGTGTTACTCCTCACACAAACCTTTTACATCCACTATTTTACCTATTTTTAGCTTCTAATTTCTTAAAACATTAGATTTTTTATTTCCTAAGATTTCACAGTGACCAACATCGGTTAACCCTACCAGTATCGATAGACTTTACCTACCAACATTAGTTATTCCACTAATTTTGGTGAAATTTTCCTATTGATATTGGTCACTCCCCTATTGATGCCAGTGACTGTGTAGTTTCATCTACTTAAAACAAGCTAAAATAACCCATTTACTTACACTCAAACTTGGTTTTTCTTTATTCAAATTCAAATACAGGGTAGTAAGACTATTTAAAGCCACCTTTTGTATGGTATTAACATGAGCTCAAGCCAAAATTCTTGTTGATTATGTAAGACAACAACCACTTCCACCTTCCCCTCTCACTTTCAATTCTATCATGGAGCATACTTCAGATATAGAGCATGTTCGTAGCCCTAACCAAATCCCCATTGTGCCTGAGAGAGATCAAGATTTTGCTAAATTTATTGATCTCAATGTGGTAACCCTTCAACATTACCTAGCTATGAGCAAAACCTATAATTCTTTAGGTGACCCAATCTATGGTATGCTAACCTTTTTAATGGAGATAACCTCAATTTTAGTTGTATCCACTATTTTCCTTATGGTTACCCAAACCACCACTTTGATGAGTAACCCAACTATAAACAATGTCCAAACTGTGGCATCTCTAACTACCCAATCCCACCTAAACACTGGTGTAACTTCCTTACTTTCACAACCACAACCAGTTCACTCAAGTCACACCCCATTCTAGAATTTAGTGGTACCTATTCCATCCACACTCATTCCTATAATTACCTGAGTTATGACTAACCCTTCATCTAGTCTAACCATGCCAATATTTCAACTTGTAGTAACAACAACCAACTAAGACATAGTCTCCAACCCAATGGGTCAAGTCCCTTTTCTTTCTGCACCTCAGCCTATGACTCATATCAATATGTTACCCTAACACAACCTCAGCAAGCTATGTCATATGCTCCATATACTTCCTATCATCTTCCCTATAACTTAGGAGGAATTCCCCAAACTAATCCACCTCTAGACCTCATTAAGATGCTAATGGATAAGATGTCTAATCTAGAGACATTTGTTTCTAGTTCAAAGAATGTATTATCTTATGATTAGATATGTAATGAACTAATCCATCCTTCTATGCCTATTCTCCCTTATCCAAGTCAATTTAAACTCCCTAAATTTACTCATTTCCAAAGTAAGGAGGACCCATAATAACACTTGCAAGAATTTAGACATGCTTGTTATTTAATAGGACATGATGATGCGTTATTACTTTGCACTTTCCCTATGTCTCTTTCAGGTGCTGCCTTGGATTGGTATAGCTCTATATCTTAGCATTCCCTTTTATCATTTACCCAACTTATACAAATATTCCTAGACCATTTCTCTATTAACATTTCTAAGAAGGTTTCTATAACAAACTTTTATTCTATTAGACAATTTGATGATGAGTCTATAGCTGGTTTTATTGCTCATTAGAGAAGCTTGAGTAATTAGCTCTCCTTCTCCTTACCTCAACCTGAGCTTATTGACCTTTTCTCAAGGGCATGTGTTGAGCACATCTCATCCACACTCTAGGTACAAACTTTCCACACATTTGATGAATCTTTTACAATGGCATGAAAACTAGAGGTTCACACTATTGATGAAGGCAAAGTCAAGTTGTGCAATAAGAATCCCAATACTAAGTTAAATGACTCATCTTACTCTAAAAATTATTCCTCTAACTAAAAGGCTAAAGGCTCTGCCAATGTGGTGGTTGTTAAGTCAGCCTCTTCCACAACCACAAATCAATCAAATTCTTTGACTTCTCAAAATCTGACCAAGCAATTCCAACAATGGTATAAACAAAGATAATACACTCACATTAGGGAATCGTATACATCCATCTTAGATAAAATATTGAAACAAGGTGTCATAACTCTTCCTTAGATTAAACCTCCTATATAGTTCAACCCTTCCTATCCTATGCCAACCTGGTATAAAGAAGATGAGTTTTGTGGTTACCATCAAATTAAAGGCCATAACTCTAATAATTGCAAGACACTCAAGAACATTATTCAAGATATGATTGATAGAGGTGAGATCATCTTGGATAACCCTAACACACCTCCTAATAAAAGGATGGATGTGTTCAAACACCCTTTTCCTAACCATTCACCAAATCAAAATATTGTCTAGTCCACAACTAACTTAGGTGATCATAATATCCATATAGTTAAAATGGTTTTTCCTTAATCTTCAGTTCAACTTGCCCCTCAATAGGGGACACCTATTTCATCGACTCCTCCCCCACATTTAGTGGCATCTATTTTCCCCATTCTTCCTCCTTAAGTATAAGAGTCTATTTCACCCATTCCACTCCCTTGAGAGGAAGAGCCTCCTTTGCTACTCTTTTTACCACCTGAGGAGCCTATAATCCCAATTCCATTTACACTAATATTACCTATCCTCTTACCAGTTGAAGACCACACTCTACCTGTCCCTCAACCATATGTTGAAGGGAACATCATTCCTACATTATACCCTCTTGAAGAACCTTCTTCCCCTACCTCTCCTCCACCTATAAAGACTAGTACCCCACCCACTTCACCTTTGCACCTAGAAGAGTCCATATCATCTACTCCCATAATAGATGAGAGACCTATTGTGCCTACTCCAATTGCACCACTCTTATCCCTTCTTTTAGTGATATAGGATCATACTTTACCCACACCTTGCCCACATGTTGAGGGAGCCATAATACCTATGCTTTACCCTCTTGAGGAACCTATTTCACCTACCTCCCTTTCACCCATGGTAGACCAATTCTCTTCTCCCATCTCTATCAAAGAAGACCTTGTTGCAATTCTTTCTCATCTTTGGCCTGAAGTAGCAAAAACCAACAATTTTCCTCTTTACCAAACATCACAACTTTCTAAAGACACAACCGTAAGGCCTACATCAAATTTGTAAAAACCCTTCTCATTTTTGGTGAAAACTCTAGAATTTTTTGACTCCATGAAGCTTGACCATGTGGAATTTTGAGACTTGCTTAAGACTCCATATCCAACACAACAAATGTCAACCTTTACCACCAATCCCCTTACTACCCTTTACCCTAAGGTCTTTGACAAAGCTAGAGATTCTTCACCAAAAGCACTAGAATTTTAGCCATCTATGTCAAAACCTTCATCCTCACAAGAATCTATTACATTAAAGTAGATCAGGCCCTTAGGTGTATGCCCCATTTCTAATTTAATTCATCCATAACTAAAATTATATTTAAATCCTCAACCACAAGTTAAAGTTTCTTGTCCTAAAATATAGAAGAATATTCAACCTCCTAGATCTCACTGATCCCTTCTTTAGCCCTCAACTTTACCATCTATTTTGGGGCCACAACCTTATACTTTAGTTGAAATGTCATCTAACCAAGCCAAATGAAAGGTTAAGCTACCTCCACTCCTAGCTTTGCCATCTAGTAGGCCTCTCACATCTGACACTAAGAGAGTGATATAAAAACATGTAACTCCACCATCACCAAACAAGACACCATGTAATATTACCTTTCCAACACTAAAATTAAAGGTGTCCACTCCTATTAGTACAATAAGCACAAGCCCACTTGTAGGCTCTCAAAGCTTTTTCTTATGTCAATTATTGTAATCTTTAGTAATAACTCTTCCTCCCATTAAGCCTTATAGTCCTTTTAGAATGAATCCATATTGGTTTGATGATACACAAGTGTGTTTATATCATCATTCACCTGGACATGATACTGAGAATTGTAAAGCCTTCACAATGGTTATTCAACAACACTTCGACGTTGACACTCTTTTTGATGACACTACCATAACCTTCTTATTATTACACCTTTGGCATATATAGTGCCTCCTACTATTCCACCAAAATTCAAACCCAAATATGTCATCATAATCCCTTTACCACCTCCTTCACCAACTTTTCAAATCAACACAGTTAATGTGGCCATGTGATCACAAAACCAAAAAGATAAAGTTAAGGAAAATGTCACTACACCTTGGACCCATCCCTTCACCAAAGACACTCCCCCTATTAATCTTAAGATTTCCATCTTGGGTGTTCCTAAAACAACATCTTCAGACATTATTCAAAGCTCAATAGTGAAACAACTTCACCAAACTCCTATGAAAATGTCTTTGTATGAGTTAATCCAAAGCTCATCCCAATACCATCAAGCTTTGATTAGTGATTTGAAAGTGATTTATGTACAATCAGATCATCCCCAACCTATTACATCTTTGGTTGGCTCCCTTAATTCCATCTCCTTGATTTCTTTTAGTGATTTAAAAATTCCACTTCAACACCCTAAAGATCAGGATTCTATCCTTTTTATTACTGCATATATTGATCAAACTCATATCAAGAGAGTTATGATCAATGGGGGAGATAATATTAATATTATTTCCACCCATGCCTATAAACACTAGCCCTTCCCAATAATTGCATGTCTCAAACTAATGTGGTACTCCATTCCTTTAGCAATACTATAGCTACTACGGTGGGCACTGTTATCTTACATATTCATATAGGTCCCTGCACAATTTTTGAGATCTTATATGTTATGGAAGGAGAGTTTAAATATAACATACTACTTGGATGACCTTGGATATGTGTTATGGCATGTGTACCCTCAACTTTGTATTGCTATGTCAAGTTTGAACATGATGGACAAGTACATGTTATACCTACTGACCCACCTCCATTTATAAAATGTAATATGACCTATAGTCCCAATGATGTTCTCATCCCATTTAAAACACCACAAGAGTATGAAAGGCTTCACATGCACCCAAATTATGATCCCCATATTGGGATGGTCATCCCTTATGGGCCCCCTAACCTTCAAACCAATTTCACATATGGGGGAATTGATCAAGCTCCTGTTGTCAGGAATCCATCTTCTTTACCACAACCATTTACTTGTGACTTATCTTTCTTGAGTAACCCTAGATTCACTCACACATACCTATATAGGTGTGCCTAGAAAGTATTTGGTTTGGTTCATTATGAATAAGGTGTCCATACACCTATTAAATATCCTACTAGCAACACCATTGAAAATGCCAAAAAGATGTATGCGGTGGGATATGATGAAATAAATAAACTCACAAAAACTTCCTCTGAACCAATTATCAAAGAACTAGTCTCCTTCTCCACCTTCTCCACAATCACCTACCAAATCAAAGGTATCTATACCTCCTAATTTTTTTTCAATAAATTCCATCTATTTGGGGACTCTCACCTATTGTTAGGGTTAGGAAACAAGGTCCCTTCCTCTAATTCATCCTAAAATAATTGATGAAGATTCTCCCACTATTAAAACTATCCAATGTTAAGATGATGATTCAATTCTCACCTACATTGGTGTGGATGATTCCTATATCTAATAATCACTCCCATTTAAAATGTAAGCTATGTTAAATGAATCAATCATTAACATCAACCTACCCTCCCATGATAACCCTTGCATCATCAAGATTGGCCAATCTGTAGATTCCTTTGAGCAAACTAATTATGCCACATTTCTTAATGACCATAGAAAAGCCTTTGCTTGGTCTTAAAATGACATGCCTATTATTAACCCCTCTATCATCACCCATAACATTGCCACCCGTTAAGATGCTAAACCTATTAAATAGAAGCTTCACAAAATGCATCCTCATATCACTCTCCTTGTCAAAGAAGAACTTTAATGCCTCCTTTATGTTAAATTTATCCAACCCATTGACTGCTTGCAATGGATTTCCAACATTGTTCCTATCAAAAAATCTACTAGAGGAATCCGTATTTACACCGAATATCATGATTTAAATCTCACTTGTCCAAAAGATGATTTCCCATTGCCTAGTATTGACCAACTTGTTGATCTAATAGCCAACCATGAGATGTTATCACTTATGGATAGATTCTATGGATATAATAAAATCCTGGTTGCTTCTAAGGATCAACACAAGACCACCTTTATTACCCAATGGGGCATTTTTGTTATCAAGTCATGCCTTTTGGCCTAAAGAATGCTAGTGTAACCTACCAATGCACTATGACCTACATTTTCTATGATCTCCTAAACAAAATTATGGAGGATTATGTGGATGACTTACTCTATAAGTCTAAACTTCACCAAGAACATGTGACAATTCTCAAAACCATATTCACTCATCTCCTCTAATATAACATTTGACTAAACCCAAAGAAATGTGTCTTTGGTGTTCTTTTCATTAAACTCTTAGGTTTTATTGTTTCTCTCTGTGGTATCAAGGTTGATCTTGCTAAGGTTAGATAAATCTTATAGATGCTTCCACCTACTACTATCAAATAACTTCATAGCCTACAAGGCAAACTTCAATCAATTCAATGCTTTATTTCCTAGTTGTCAGATCATTTCCAACCCTTTTGCCATCTCCTCAAAAAGGATGTTTCCTTCCAATTAAATACAAATTGCTAAGAAGCCTTTGTTGCACTTAAAAAATACCTCCTTTCCCCATCAGTTCTTATTCCACCTAAAAAAGTTCAACCTTTTTACCTATACATCTCCACAATAGACCATTCTCTAGGTGTTATGATTACACATCAAGATGATCAACATCAAGAGTAGGTGGTTTATTACATAAGCCATAGACTTATTGATTATGAGACTCGATACACTCACACTAAATTTTTTTCCTTGCATTTGTCTTTTTTGACTCTAAGCTTCACCACTATATCTTAAATCACAAAACATATGTGGTCACCCATATTGATCCTCTAAAATATATGCATTCCAAACCATATCACAACTAATGTGTAGCTTGGTGGCTCATGCTTCTTGCTGAATTTGACTTAGAGTTTATTAAAAAAAAATCTATTAGGGGGAAAATAATCACTGACCAGTTAGTTACTACCCCTTTACCTAATAATTAACCTTCAAACCTTGAATTCCTTGATGAATCTATTGTAACACTCTCCACCGATGACATCTCTTATCAAATGATGATGTTCTTTGATGGATCTAAATGCTAACATGGTGGGGTGTGGGGACCATTCTTATTCCTCTAGATGGTGAACTTATGTCTTTGTCATTTAAACTAGATTTTGAATGCACTAATAATATGGCTGAATATGAGCCTTTGATTCTAGGACTTCAAATAGCTCTCTTCTTGGGTATCAAATCCATAACCATTTTTAGTGATTCTTAGCTAGTGTTTAACCAAGTTAATGGTTCCTACCTATGCAAATTTTTTTTGTAGTGATATAAACATCATGTAGATATGCTCTTGGGATCATTTGACTCTTATCTCTTACAAACTATTCCTAGATCTACAAATAATTTTGCTGACATGATGGCTTCACTTTCTTCACACATTCCCTCTTCATCCTCCTCAAGAATCTATGTCACCATGCATCACTTGACATTACCCTCTTATGTCTCAACTAAGATCCTCTTTGTCAGAAATGTAACAACCAACCCACAAGACTTATGGTACAAACAATTTATGGATTATATTTCCTTCTCTATTACCCATGATGATATTTCTAATAATGGGAAATGGGCCTTCATAAAACATGCCACTCATTACACTATACTAGGGGGACTTCTCTACAAATGAGGTTTTGATGGTCTTCTCCTTAAATGCCTAGCTAGTATTGAGACTCCCTTTGCTATTAAGGAATTCCATTATGGGATTTGTGGTGGGCATTTAAATGGTCACATAGTTGCTAAATGTATCTTTCAACCTAGTTATTATTGGCCCACACTTCATCAAGATTATGCTAACTACATTCAATGTTGCATCAAGTGTCAATAACACACTAACCTCCTTCACATTCCCAAACATGTATTGCAAGTTGCCAAAGACATTTGGCCCTTATCCCAATGGGGCTTAGATCTAATTAGAGAGATTGACCCTCATTCATCGATCCATCATCATTCTATCATTACTACCACTGAATACTTCACCAAGTGGGTCAAGGCCATCCCTTTAGTTTCCACTAAAGCTAACAAAATTGTTGACTTCATTAACCATCACATCATTTGTCATTTTGGTGTACCTCACAAGATTATAACTGATAATGGAAAGTCTTTTAATAAAAATACTATTAAAAGTATTTGTGATGTATTTGGAATCAAATTAAGCTTCTCATCACCATACTATCCCCAAGCTAATGGACAGGTAGAAGCTTCTAACAAAACTTTGACCAAGATTCTCATGAAGGTAGTTAATGATATGGGTAAAGATTGGCACGCACACATTATTTTCACTTTATGGGCTTACCATACTAGTAGTGAAACCCCTATGGGTGTTACACCTTTTTCATTGGTATATGGGACAAAGTCTAGTTTACCTCTGGAGGTCTAGATTCTTTCTCTTTGCATTTCTCTATATGACATACTAACAATGACTTTCCCCAAGAATGTTTAGCCCAATTTAATTACTTGATGAGTGCCATCTCATAGCCCTAAACCACCTCTAAATCTATCAAGAGCGTAGCAAATGAGATTATAACAAAAACCTCAAAGAGTGAGATTTCAATATAGGAGATCTTGTCTTAAAATAAAATCAACATGTGACAAACATGGAGAAAAGCAAATGGGGTAAGTTTGTTCCTAATTGTCTTGGACCTTATATCATAACTCACAAGTATGGTTCAAGAACTTATCACTTGTCTTCTCTTGAAGGAAGGCCAGAACTCAAGCCTTTAAATACCTTACACCTACAACCATTCTTTTGTTAAACCAACATCACTTTACTTTATGTTTAACTTGAGCTCATCGCTTGAGCATCCCTATTACATTCATTTCCCTTCCACTTCACCCTTAGTCCTATACACTTGGATAACTTACATAGTGGTATGGTTTTATCCTCACAGTGGCAAAATCCTAAGTCTCTATAGTCTTATCCATGACTAAAAGCAAAAAAATAAAAAATAAAAAAATAAAAAAAAGGGATATTTGAAAAATTTATAAAATCTTAAGTCATGCTTTTCAACGTAGACTAATCCCTTGAAGGATAGTTACGTAACTTCCCTTTACTACTATCAATAAATTTCTCCCTTGAACAATAATTATTTAAAATTAAAATGCTTAGACCACTCCCTTGAAGGATGACTAAGCCAAGATTTGTTCTCAAAGGAAGAAATAAATAAAAATGGCTCCTCACCTCTTTTCATGACCTTAACCTATACAAAATCCCATTGTAGGCTTCCCACATTGATCAGATTACACACAAAAAAAAAAAAAGCTTTAAGTCATGGACTTGCCTATATTAGCTCTCTGGTCATGCACAAAAGGGACATATCATTTCTACTTGGTAGGTTATGCTATCTAAACATTTTACCTCATTCTACCCTTTTCCCTCTCATACTATTTCAAGGGACTATGAATCTCACTTAACATGAGGTAAACATGATGCTTTTGTAACAAACACAATGGCTCAAAGATATAAGGCATGAAAGAGGCTTATTTTCTTGAGCCTATTTATGTTCTAAAATATGATCTTTGCTAATGCATGAACATTATAACTTTTTATTCTCCCATCCACATCACATGTCGATATCTTTATTTGAGATGTAGAAACAATGTCATACCAAGACTAACATAACCAACCTATTTATTTTATGCATACACCATCACAAATATGGAAAAATTCTAAAATAAATTAACAATACTAATATATTCATTTTAAGCATACACCATCACAAATATGAAAAAATGTTAAGATGAAACTAACCAATCAACTATGCTAACACCATCACAAATAAGGAAAAATGTTAAGACAAAATGACTAATCAACTATGCATATACCATTACATAAATGGGAAAGGCTAGTATATATTCAAATAACATGATCAACATTAACATCCAAATTAACATAACATAAAATAAAAACCATCCATATCATAATCATAATCATAAGCAACATATCTCGAATAAACACATGGAAATGAATGATCATCTCATATATATAATATATGATCAAATACATGTTCATCATCTACATCATCATAACATCATAAATCTCTCTTAAAAAATACATCTCACATCTACAGCTCATAATCCAATATACATGTAACATATATAAACAGAAACTAGAAAAATCTAATACTTAGGGTCCTCAAGGATCTCCATGTGGTCATTAAGAGGTGGTATCATCACCACTCTCTATTCATCTGCATTGACATGAGCTTAAAGATGTTACATATGACATTGACCTCTCCTACTCTATAAACTTTAATTATCTCAGTATCTGTGAGAACTCTTTAATCACCCTCTCATAGTAAGAAATCTCATCTAGGGTAGTTTAATACCTCACCATAGATACACTCTGTGGAGGACCCATATCACCAGAAGATGGCCCAACGTATATTGGTCCTTATGGTCATGGTGGAGGGGTAGCTTGGCCTACTACTCTTAGACTATCTCTCTCTATTGTCACTATAGTCACTTGACCCTATAAAATAGTCACATGGCCCTATAGTGGTGCAACTTGAGCATGTAGAGCCCCAATCTGACCCTACAACATCACCACTTGCCCCTACAAGGCTAACTCCTATGCCTAGGATATCTTTCAATCCTAAATCACTATATCTGATGCATGTAATGCTATGTCTTAAGCCTATTACACTACATCTCTCTCTGACTAACCCTTTTAATTCTATTAGTGGCCTCCTAACCTCCACTGCTAGATATAACCCTACCCACCAAGTTGTATAGGCCATTGTACACCCTGGGTCCCCAACACCTAGCACTAATGGTAGATCCTCAAAATCTAGCCCATTAGTCTCTTAGGGTGATGGTAAGGGTACCTCTATGTCATCCCTCCTATATCAAGCAAAGGTAGGTAGAATATCTTGTAGTAGACCAAACTATCTCTTGACCTGTGCCATAGGTACCATCTCTAACTCACCAGTCCATTTCCCCCTAACCCATAGTGAGATTTACAACCCAAAAAGCTACTCTTCCTAACCTCTAAAAACTTTATATGTTAGATATGATCCCCACATGATATCTATAGGGATTAAGCCCTTGATCATGTGCTTATAGTAGGCAATGTCTCATATGACACCATCCACTTAGTTTTATGCCATCCCATCTCTCCACCATCTAAATCCAACCTTGAAGCTGGCCAAGATAGTGGTAGGTAGCCCCAGTGGTCATGTCACCATGATGTGCTCATATGCCCAATAGTGCAAAAGATGGCCAACACATAAATTGTATCACCATTGTAACCTTAACCCCCATAGTGCTCTATATAACTATGCCAAAAATATTGGACCCTAGGTAAAAATGGTTTGTTGCTTAATCATCTATATAAGCACACCTATCAAATAAATTATAAATCTCCCTCCATCTACATTAGGTCATGTATAAACCATGATCCTAATCATCATCAAGATGCTCAGATGATGCTACTCCTCATCAACCATGTAGTTTACCTCATATGCAAAACTCACAGAGTAGTAGGTCACCTCACTAATAAACTCTACATATAAAATGACCATGTGTATATCATGCTATTCTCTTTATCATGTGAATATCTCCTCACCCTAGAGTGGTAGCCTCAAAATCCTATACACATCCTCTTGCATCACTACCAAGTCTCTAGTCAGTATATGGAAGGTGTTGGTGGTATGATCCCACTTTTTAATTAAAGCTATCATCAGTGACACATCTCACGTAACATGAAGTACCATGGCATTCCTCCTAAACCCATGATCATTATATGATCCCACTCATTTGGAGCAACATCTCTCCTCATGCATATTAATAACCTTGATAGATGGTCTCATAGTGTAAGCTCCATCCTCGCTTGCATCCATACATAAACAACTCAGGTCACATCCCTTTTAATCTACTCTATCACTACCCTTTCCCCTTCTCATTGGGAGAACTACATTGGTTTGAGGCCCTAAATCAGGCTATGTAGGCAATAGTCAATTGACATGGGGTATTTTAAGGTTAGCTTAGCCATATACCTACCTTACTAACTACCCTAGACTTCATGACCTCTCTCTACCCTAGGCCTACCTACCTATTCTAACTTTAGGCCTCACTACCTATAATCTTGACTCGTGACACTATGACCTATCTTTTCAGACCTAGACCTCTCAGCTATCTCAACTTACCTTTTTCCCTAGAACACACCTTTTATGATCTTTTTCCTAGGTTTTGGGAGAACTACATTGGCCTGAGGCCCTAAACTAGGCTCTATAGGCATCACTTAGATGATGTGGGGTCTTCTAAGGCTAGCTCAACCATTTGGCTAGTTGACTACTTCCATTACAGATCTAAACTCACCCTTTTTCCTATTGTGCTACTTTTTTATAGTCATCGATGTTAGAATTAATTCTAACATTGATGCTATATCAGTCTATGTTATGGCTGACATCGATAGAAAACTACCAACCTTAGTTCTATGTCAGTCAATGTCAGTCAACCTTGGTGCCATGTCAGTTGATGTCAATTGACTTCACCAATGTTGATGACTAGTTTGGCCCTAGGGCCGAATAACCCAAAATCCAACCTACCCCTTTCCCCTAAAAACCTACCCATAACTCCCCCTACTTATCCTAAACCTACCCTAACCTATTTTATACCCACCCATTCCTATTTTTTAGAACCCCTCTCTCATTTATCCTAAAAATTGAAAAAACCAAATCAAACTAGTGTAGGCTCTTGCCACATCTCTTTGTCTCCTTCTGGCTGGCATCGCTAGCTCCTATAGTCATGCACCTCTGACTGGGTCCCCTCCTTGCACTACCATCTCAAATCACTCTCAAAGATCTATTTATTCTCTCTAATCACAAAGTTGTAAATAAGTTTGGTCAACTACCAAACCCCCTTTGTTAGGTTTGGTCAACCATCGACATTAGTATTCTTGACCTAACCTATCTATATCGGTGCTTATGCATACCAACATCGGTAATGCTTCCCTAGTTATATCAATGTTGGCACTTTATATTACCAATATCAATACCTATAACTAATGTCAACACCACTCTAATACTCTTTTCCAACATAAAACCCCCAACTGTTCACAACCTTACCCATATATTGGGGAAATGAAAGATCACATATATCTCCCCCTAACCATGATAAAATGACATTGAAGATCACTTAAATCTTCACCCTCAATGACTTTACTTGAAGATCATGAATATTTCCTTGCTCATTAACCCTTTTACTCTAAGAGTGCATTACTTGTCCTAACTGCTTAGGCTATTCTACTGTAGTTGGCAATTATGCACATGAATGTATTTTAGGTATTATGGATGGAAAAAAATCTCATCGTATCACCTTCAACCCTTTTGCATTTCCTAAGGGGACTTCCTACCTCAAATACCTAGGACACATTGACCATTAGAGCTATAACTTTGATTGATTTGACCTGTCAGCTATCACTTACAAGTTGTGCTTTAGTTACTTCTATCTAAATCTTCCTTAACCTTGACTAGTTTTGATGTTGTAACCTATATCTCATTATGGCCTACACATATGAAGTGATGCTCAATTCTCCACCAATAACCCAATTACCTTTCTATCAAATTGGTACCCAATTCTGGTTTCTCCTCTATTGATTCCCATTTTGAGGGGAGATACCTCATCCAATACTTAGATCATCTAATTCCTATTTTTGTCTTACAACATTCCAATACAAATTATAAGACAAAAAGGGTCAAATGTAGACACCAAAATTATGTCACACACATAGGCGTAACTCCCTATGTCAAAACCTCCCTAAACCCATTTTAATAATAACAATTAATCTCCCTAATTCATACTTTTACCCCTCACACATTTAATTAATTTAAAATACTTAATTAATTTAATTAAAAAACCCTATTGCCACCTTACCTAGCCACCTCATCCTATGACTAATTCCCCCTTGATGACTCACCTCAAGACTTGGTCCCCTCATCCTAACTACCCAAGACTTATTCCCACTTCCAAACTAAATTCCTAAACAATTACTTCCTTCCTAACCTCTTATTTTTACCATTTTATAATGAGTGTCACAATTGGCAAGCAAAACAATAGAAAATAAGCCAAAAAGAGGAAGGTTTACCTATTTTAGGGCCATCAACATCAGTCAACCCATGACTAACATTGATAGGATCATGGTCGACATCGATGAGATTAGCAACATCAATAATATAAGCCAAACTCTAACCTATAGTTTAGGTTAACATAAATTAATAAAATAAACTCTTGCTCTCATTTAGGCTCTCAACATTCTATTTTGACATCTAGGCTTATAATCACTCTACGTAAGTCAATCACCATCAGCAACTGAGCTATTGAGGACCAACAATACCCACTTGTTCTCTTTGTTCAGGCACTCAAGTTTAGACTCTTTGATAGGGGCCATCAACCTAGCATGTATCATTCAACAACCACCATAGCTTAGTAATTCACTGATATTATAGGTCATTTAAATATTTATTCATATATTTATTTATATCTACCTTACACTACTTTATGCACTTCTAACCATACCCCCATGAGGGAGTTACAAAGCTTCATTACCTACTAAACCTTTACCTAATATATCAAACTTATAACCAGACTTAACCAAGTCATAATCTCTCTCTCTCTCATAACTCTCTCAACCTCCTTGACCTGATCCATACTAGTTCCCAGACTTGGGAAAGCCTTTCTTAAATTTTTAGATAATTATTTCCCCTACTAACCTTGATAGCCTAATTGACATCAGTCACCTACTACCGACCTTGGCATTATAACTAAGATTGGTCACTCCCCTACTGATGTCAGTGACTTTGAATTCCTTAATCTCTTCAAAACCTACCTAGACAACCTCTAAAACATAAAAAAAAGTACCTTACCTGCATCCTGTCACTCTCTACTATGTACAAGTTGTTAAAAATAGTAATTTTATCTCTCTTTCACTTTTTCTTTACCTCTCTTTCAGTTATTTATTATTTTTTTGCCTCTCAAAGTGGACTATCATCTCTAGGGAAGTTTCACACTTCCTAGAATAAGCACGTAGCTTAGTAGCCCACTCATTTATCTACTAACAAACATCTTGTGGCAGTGTTTTCTTATTTGTAGGTAGTCTTCCCTAGCCAAAGAGGAGTACTCACAATGTCTGGATATGGTGTGCAAACCAAATCTAGGTTCATTATAATCTCTTATCCCCATCCTTCTTTCTATTTTCCTTTAGACTTAAAATAGACAAAATTTAGTGAAACAAAGATAATACCTTATGTAGAAGCATATAGCATTTCTTGTGGCTGAGAGATAGATGGTGCTCCTGACAATGTTGCAACACTTTTTTCAAGTTTTTGAGGTATTCATCAAATGTCTCTCTATAGATATTGAAGTCATCCATATAGATTTTGACACATTCATTGGCCATGTCTACAAAGATACTCAGGACAACCTCTGGAATATGGCTAGAGTGTTAAATAACCCAAAGGGTAATAAAACATAAGCATAAGTACCCCAGGGATAAGTAAAGGTGGTATTTTCCTAGTCCTCAAGAGCAATTCTAATCTAGTTGTAACCACTAAATCCATTCAAAAAGGCAAAATATTTTTTACCTACTAGTGTGTCCAACACTTGGTTAATGAAAGGTAGAGGAAAGTGATCCTTCTTGGTTTTTGTGTTGATTTCCCTATAATCAATGCATGCACACCATTATTTATTTTTATTTGGTATAATTAATAATGGTGACACTCACTCACTAATAGAGATAGGATATATAAATCTAGTAGTTATAAGTTTTTGTAATTCCCTTTTGACTATTTATCAAAGAGTTAGATTCATTCTAGGTTGTGACTATCTGATTGGTTGGCACTCTTCTTTGATGAAAATATGATGTGTGCATATTTTTGGGTTGATTCCCTACATATCCTCATAATCCCATGCAAAATCATGTTGGTTGGCATGCAACATGTTGAAAAGGTACTTTTTATCATTTAACTCCAACTTGATATTAATAAGCAATGTTTCTCCTAGAGAGATTTCAATTTGCTATGAGAGTGCTTTTATTATTTCCATATTGCTAATGGATCTGATTTGGCTATAGCTATGAGGCAATAATTGGTGAAATGTTTTTTGTACAGATACATTAGAATTATCCAATTCTTAGAGTTTAGAAAAGGGGCACTCAACACATTACAAGTGGTTGAGATCTATAGGAGTTTGGTAATTGTGTTGAAGAACATTAGATAGAATGGTATCTTCCTCTTGATCAACCAATGTGCATGTATGGTCTATGATAAATATAGGAATCAAGGAAGGTTGATCTACCTCATCTTCTTTAACTCATAATTTAGGCTTTGTTGTAAAAACCATCTATGCTAGGGGATAAAGAACCAATTTATTAGTGTGGTATCTATTATATATTATCATGTTACCTATTCTACATCTGATGAAAGCATCAACTATGGCAAGCCAAGATCATCCTAAGATAAGGGAGGTATCCATCCAAATTAGACTTAGGTTGTAATAAAATGAAATCTATAAGATACTCCTAAGAATCTATAGTGATGATAAGATCTTCAATGACTCCCTCTAATCTGACTATAGACCTATCAGCCATTTACAATAGTGTAGATGTGGGATGAATATTATTTAGCTATAATTTATACATAGTTTCAGTTGTCATTATAGTTATTATAACCCTTAGGTCAATGAACATGTTGGATAGCTAATGGTCATGGATTTGGACTATTACTATTGGCATCTAGGATATAAATACTTCTTTGGTAGGGTGTTCTCCAGCATGATGTCTACTAGCTGGCCAATCACATGCACATTATTGGGATAATTTTTATTCCTTCCTAGTTTTCATAGACATAGGTCTCTAATAGCTTTAGAATATATGGTTACATCTTTTATGGCTTAGAATAGAGGGATTTTGATGCAAAGGTTCTTAATCTATCCCATGAAATCAAACTTAGGTTCAATTGTATGGCATTGAAGGCTGAGACATTCTGTAAATGGGGGGGTTGTTTCATAAATAGCTTAATTTTTTGGTTCAAAGAGTTTTTGAGGTGATGGAGTTGGGTTAGCATGTTATTCTAGGGTTTAATCATCTAAATACCTTATTATGGGTGGTGTTGGGGGTGGTATAACCTTCACTGAATGGAGGTGAAATTCATTGATGTTCACTGTGTATGCTGGGTACTGAATAAGCTCAGTAGTAAATGTGGATTACACTAACTTATTTGTAAGATTCTATATGGATTGGATAGGTATTTGGTTAGGCTTGGGGACAACTTGTGTATTGGACATAAGAGTAGGAGGTTATTGTTTTTGTTGTGGAGGACATCCTCCTAGAGAGACACCCCATTGATGGTTAGGTCTCCAAGGTTGTTGCCACTAGTTTGTGAAGGGTGGGCCTTAGGGTGGTTTCCAATCTTACATCCAACATGGGGATACATTTTGTGGGGGTTACCAAGAGGTGGTGGGGTAGCTTGCTTAAGGTGGCTACCAACTAGAATTAGGAGGTGGAATGTTCATCCAAGGACTAGGCCAATTGGGAGTAGCATTTGCAAATTATGAATTAAAGGAAGTATAATTTGAAAAAAGTGGATTTTATCCCTTACCTTGATAAGGTGGTTGTTGAACCCATAGATTTCTTTATGAAACATAGAAAAACTGGTCACTATCTCCTCCTACAGTGTGTAGCTTTACTATTTTTGGTTCCTCAATTCTGATGTGAGCTACTTTATCTTGAACCTCATGACATTTATAATTAGCATTTTCCTTCTTATAGTCTAGATAGTAAATGGTCAAGGCTTGATCCAAAGATGCTTACATTTGTCTTGAGTGAAGGCTATATAATTGGGTTGCCAAATGGCTAATGATATCTTATTTCATGTCTTGTAATAGATTACTAACCTTAGTTTTTGATAGGCCATTTGCAACTATCAATGGAAGTTTGTTTCTCTTGACTTTATTTATGGAAGATCTAGAATAATTTTAGCTCAGCTCTTTGATATCTGAAAATGGTAGGTGAGAAATATCTCCTCCACTCATTAGGTCTAAGGCTTATAGATAATCTTCTCTAACTCTTTTTAGGAAGATGAGTTTCAAAGGTTCTTCTCCAAGTGTACTTTGCTTGAATTATTGTATACTAAAAATGAACCATATAACATAATCATCCAAGGACTCATCCCCCTCTTGAGTCATTCTAAATATGTCATTTCTTCTATAACTTCTTCCTCTTCCATCTTCCTAATACTTGGCCAAAAATTTATTTTTCATGTCCTCCTAAGTGTAGGCTGAATCACTACCCAATCCCATAAACCATTGAAGTGTTAAGTCTTTGAGAGTAGTTGGAAAAAGTTTCAATTTTTGTGTATCCTACCTGTAGTCATAGCTTCTATAGAGGATATAAAATTTAAACAAGAATGTGTCTAGGTCTTTTGATGATGTACCTCTAAAATTGGGCAAAGATGAGGGTGGGATGTTTTTCATTTGTGTTACGTCTATTGCATTTGGAATAAGAAATTTGAAAGTAACTATGTTTGGATTCCCATTATCCTCCACAAAGTCTCCTTCTCTACTCATGATGGCTCTTCTTATGATATGGATACCAAAGTTAATTATAATTTCATCCTTAAACTCTGTGTCAATCCTTTGGTCATCATGATAATAAATTTTTATCTACTGATCTTCAATATTTTTATTGGATGAAGGCTCTAAAGATTATCCTGAGCTTCCTTTGATTTGATCAAGAAAGCCTTGATGAAATATTGTAAATATGTTACTCTTTAGAGTGTCTGGTTCATGTAGTTTCTCTCCTTCATTTCTTCTTACCAGCTTAGCTAATGCTTTTTATACTTCTATTTCCTTTCTCATATCCAACATTGCTTGTTTTGCTAGTTGCCTCCTTTGATTTGTAGTGTTCTCTTCTTCAAGAGCCTTCTGATTTATGGTATATTATTCAAAAGGATTCTTAGTTGCTATAGGTATTTGTGGTTCTTTCCCACCAGCAACTTGTGGATTTTTTGGTAAGAATCTCCATCAAGAATCTCTTTGTCTCTGCATAAATATTATGCCACTCTTTCAGCTATCCTGTCCCTTCTTGCACAAAGTTTTTTTTTTTTTTTTTTTGCATTTCCATGTGTTTCATACCAATTTTTTAAAAATAATGAAGAAATAAAGGAATGCTAAAATCAAAACAACAAGAATTGAAATTATACTTCTAGAAATCAATAAAAATTTACTGAAAGTAGGAAAATTTATTCTAGAAAGCAGGAAATGAAAGTAGAAAAATTTAATCTAGAAAGCAGGAAATGAAATAAAAAAAAATTATTCTAGAAATTAGGAAAATTTAAAAACACACTTTATCAAAAATAAATCACTTTTGTAGGAAATAAATTCTATAAACATGAATTAAGTAACTTATGCATTGTTTACTTCCAGAAACTTAAACATTTGGCATAAGACACCATAGTGCCCTCACTTGACTTGTCCAACTAAAACTATATGTCTATGAACTTAGACATCTGGCATAAGACACCAAAGTGTTCTCACTTGACTTGCCTAGCTGGATAAAATAGTGCATTAACCAATTTTTTTTTAATGATTGATTTAAGAAACAATAATTGACACCCTCCTTGGAAATGACACTAAAATGTTGTGTAGATTAATTACCCAGTGATTACCATATTTACCAGTCTAATTAAACATTAATTTTCAACCCTATGTGTGTAAGCTTTTCAAGAGTGTCAGCATTATTAGGCATTATTGATTCAAAAATTAACTTGCTTTTCCAGTTATAGTACAATGAATTTATGCTAAATTTACCAAATAGATATATATATATAGTTAGTGAAACTATTGTGATAGAATTATAGAACTATTCCACACTTATATAATCAATTTAACATTAAAATCAACTTACATAACACACTAATAATTAAAGAGTGTCAAGATCTTCACAGCAACTCATTCTAATGGGGGCCTTCCTCATTTAGAACTAAGCTCCAATCCCTCTCTAAGCGAATTCACAAACTTCTTAAAAATTTAACTTTCTCATTACTCAATATATATATATATATATATATATATATATATATATATATATATATATATATATATATATAAACTATTGTGATAGAATTATAGAACTATTCCACACTTATGTACCATACATGCATCACACTTATATAATCAATTTAACATTAAAATCAACTTACATAACACACTAATAATTAAAGAGGGTCAAGATCTTCACAGCAACTCATTCTGAGGGGGCCCTTCCTCATTTAGAACTACGCTCCAATCCCTCTCTAAGAGAATTCACAAACTTCTTACAATTTTAACATTCTCATTACTCAATTTTGAATACAAATGCTATAGTTCAAAAAAATTTGCTATTATTTTCTCAAAATTATCTCACTTCTAGTCTGATTTAGGTTTTGCCTTTAAATATAAAAGGTAGTTTATTGACTCTTAACCAAAAACACCAAACTAGGAAAAAATATAAACACTTAGAAACTATCCCAATCAACTTTCAAGTAGTTAGTGACCAAAGTTACTTGTTTTAGGTTTGACTGGGTTAGAGACAAAGCATACTATTTTTTTGTTTTATTTCCTTTTGTCTTTTCTCACTATCCTTGTCTTTACCATCTTTGGCATCACATCCAACATCTCCTTGCATGTAGGGAATCTATACAACTATGATTATTCCCAATCATTCATTTGGTTTCCCAAGATAATTGGATGTGTCTAAAAGATCTCTTCAGTAATGGATTTACTTTGCATAGTGGTTTTAGGCACTTTATAGTTTCTACAAACAACCTGTAGGTGAAAACTTTAGTTGCTACGAGCACTCTATAGTGGCTACAAGCAACCTATAGGTGAAGCTTATAGTGGTTGTGGGTATTCTATAGTGGCTATAGGAAACCTGTAGATGAAGCGTATAGTTTGTATGGGTATTCTAGAATGGCTATAAGAAACCTATAGGTGAAGCCTAAAGTTGTTGTAGGCACTATGCAGTGGCTACAGGTAACTTGTAGGTAAAGCCTACAGTTGTTATGGGCAGCCTATCGTAGCTATGGATTATTAAGATTCTATAAATTTATATGACCCTTAAAATGCTTGTTAGATAAAGTCACACCAATATAATTCAATCAAGGAAAAGCATCAATAATTCATAACATAACACATATATATTAATGAACATACAAAATAAAAAATTCATTCATTCATTTGCATTAGTGACAGATAGTTATGGGATTTAAATATAAAAAGACATAGACTAAGCATGGATGAGGCTATAAAAGTAAGCAATTGGTGGCCTCATCAGGTTGGTTATCATGGTGTTAGGCAGAAGGAGCCTGATTGGGAAAGGGATTATGGAAAATGTCAAGGGATTGATTGGAAGGTGTATTAAGATTATCAAACGTAAGTTCTTCACTATCAATAAAGTTTTGGATAAGACTTATGAATGTATTTCATCTATTAATGTCATGTCTTATGACTTGGTGAAAGCCACAATGGTCATTCTTATTGTACCACCTAGGAACGGGGCAAGAAGCATCAAATTATTTGGGTGGTTTAATTGGTGGGAGTTGGATGACGTTAGCTTTGAGAAATTTAGCCAAAACTGATGCATAAGATTATCCAATGGGAGTATATTATTTTGGAGGAGATCAAATTTGGTTTTGGTTTTGTTGATAGGAAGGGTTGGAAGGATTAGTTTGAGGTGGTTGGTTGATAGTTAGAGGTGGGGTAGGTTTTAGAACAACTAAGTTTGTAGATGATTTTGATTTGGTATTGGATTGGTTAGTGGTTTTGGTGGAGGAAGGGTCATTGGATTTAAAGCTAAAATTATTATTCTATAATTTCAATTTCCCTTCATCAATGGCCTAATTTTCTATTTTGTGTGTCATGGTGAATGACTCATCAAAAGTTTTGAAGGTTTAAACTTGAAGAGTGGGGGATAAATGTTTGGTACAATCCCGAGAGAAGAGTTAAATCAATTCAAGTTGGGGTAAGGAGAAGGAAATTTGGTTGATGAGACCTCTCTATTTAGTCATGAAATCAATAATTGACTCATCATCAAATTGTTTAATGGAATAGAGGTCTGTAATAGAGACATTTTTAGATATATTTACCAAAAAATGCTCTAAAAATATTTAGACCAATTAGGATAAAGAAAATATGGAGTGCATGAGAAGATAACTATACCAATGAATGTTTGTCCTAAGAAGGACATGGGGAAGGTTCAAAGAAGGAGAGCATCATCATATGTGATTAAATAGAAAAAATGATGGAATTATCTTAGATGTTTTTGGGGGTCCTCCTTGCCTTAGAATTTGGAAAACTTGGGCAATTCCCATTGAGTAGGATATGAATGGATGGGCATAGATGGATGAATGGGTTCATTGTAAATTTGATCATAGGATAAAAGGTTATGAGACTTAGAGATAGATGACTCCAAGTTAGTCATTTTATCTGTTAAGATTTTGATCAAATCTAGTTGGGGTTGGGAAGTTACATAATTAAGGCATAAATTTTGTTGAGGTTAGGTGGAAACTATGTATGGATAGGTGGTATAAGGTGTTGAAGAAGCCACATATTGGTAAGTGGTGACAAGAGGTTGAGACAATGTTGCATAAGGATTTATTGGCATGAATGGTTGGGTGGAAGGTGCTATATATCCCTATGGGTTAGGTACATATTGATAGGTTGTTATGGGTACTTGTTGAGGGATAGATGTGGGTTTATTTAAAGGTATGGTTGAGATAGTGGGTTGAGGTTGGCTAGGTTTATGTTGAGTGATGAATCTAGTGCTAATAGGTGGATGTGTTTGAGGGATAGAGAGCACCAAGTTCTAAAATGGGGTAGAAGTTGGTGGATTGGTTACAATAAAGGGAAGGGTGGAAGTATGGGTAGAAGATAACCCTATGGTAGGTGGAGTGTAAGTAACTAAAGGTAAATGTGAACCTATATATGAAGTGTGCAGTGTGGTAAGAGGTTTTTGGTTAGAGGTTGGAATGTTGGATTAGGTTTGGGTAGTGGTAGCAGATGGGATGTTGGAAGAATAAGAGGTTGGGTTAGCAAGGGTTGGGTTGAGGTGGTACCCACCATAAGATGGGGATACATACCATAAGGAGGGTCCATAGGATCAAATGAAGCAATAGAGGTATGATGAGGTAAGTTATTAAGATAATGTTGAAGGGCCACAAGATTATTGTCAAGGAAGGTAGCAAAGTCTACATCACCCTTATAAATAACTAGGATTCTAGTAGGAGGGGGAGAAAAATGATGTGAACCCTCATCATTAGAGTTATATTCCATAAAGGAATAAGAAGAAGGAAGTGGTTGATTTGTTTGGTTTCTTAGATGTTATCTAGTAAATACCATGTGAGAAAATAGGAAACAATATGGCCAAACTCACACCTCAAAAAAAGAGAAATCAAAAGAAAATAATTCAAGGCAAACAATGCATACACTAAAAGTGCATTAAATCTTAGGATTATTTTTAGTTCATTTTTGGATTATACCTTAAAAAGTGTGAAGAGGGAATTTGACTTGTCGATCAGGTACTAAAGAGTAAATATAAGGCTAGTTTCATGTTGTTTAGGTGCTCAAGATAAATATGTGTTGAACTTTAGTACGTGGCTTGGTATTTGGGCCTACCCCCTCACTTCATGGTCCTACAATGGTAAGAGTGTCAGATGCTTAGCCAAAATATACCAAGTTTAGAGTTTATACTCAACTAGAGCACTGAGTTGGATCTCCCCTTGGTGGTGAAATCCAAATGGGATAGCCAAGAAGGGGTAAGGTTATTGCTAGGTGATGAAATCCTAGTTGATCCTTGTCTCAGGTATGTTTTGATGTATTAATTGTTTTATGGTTTGGCTTAAGTGTGTGGTAGTAAGTGTGAAAGCTATAATTATTTAATTTGCCTCCTAAGTTACTAGATGAACTAAGACAAGTAGGTAATCAATGTATGCAAGAGGTCTATTTTAAGCCCAAAAAGAAATTTTTATATTTCATTTAATGAGAAAAAACTAAAAGTATAAAAAGGGAGCCAATCCCATTAGGTGTGCTAAAATGTTTTAGTTAATTTCCACTCATTTATTAATTTTTAAAGTAAATAATGAAACTAGTAATAGGGTGTGTAGAAGAATACTTGATAAAGTACGTGCATGAATCCAAATGATGATAGGAACTCCTCTTTAGCTAGGAAGGAATAACCTACAGATAAGAAAGACACTAGAAAAGGGAGTTGTTAGATGGATGGTTGAGTAGACTGCCTAGCATGAGCTCGATCCAAGAAGCATATTGCTTTCTAGGAGGTTGTCAATCCATTGTTTATAATAATTAAATTGAAAATAATAAATTAAATATCTACTTGCAAAAGATAAATGAAATGCAATTCAAAGAAAGTAGAATGCTAGTTAATAAAAAAGTGACCAAAAGTAGCAAATCTAGTCGATACTTATGCTAAAAGGGTCAAGATCTAGTCTAGAAAATGAGAAAAGGTACTATAATTAGGGAAAAATAGAGAAATTTAGGTCTAACTAGGGTTATGGAGCTAAAAACAACTTGCTATATTTTTATTCCATAGTGACCATTGGTGGTTAGGTGAACCATCAGTGATTTAGGTTGACCATCACCAGTTAGGTAATCATTGATAGTTGAAGTGACCATCGATGGTTGTGATAACCATTAACATTTACCTATGTAAATATAGGAATGATAAAAAAAGGTAGAGATTGGGTATTTGGGAAAATAGAGGTCTTTTAAGGGGATGAGGGGTGGAAAACAAGATATTGATAGGTCTGATTGGACAAGAAGGTTATAAATAAGATAAATCAATGAAAATAAGCAAAAGATACCTAAAACTTGATGATGGAAGGCTGAAGTAATTTGGCTAGAGTGGCATTGGCTTTTGAAAGTGATTTTGACAGAGCTTTGGGTTTCTGATGATATTGCTTTCTTACTAAAAGGGTGTTAGATACCTATATATAAGAGATCTTGGATTATGGATTGTCGATTATCTCTCAATTTCACTTCCTCTCCTTTTATAGGATGAAGTTACTAATTGGGATAAAGGAATTTACTAATTTGATAGTGGATAAATTTACTAATTCATGATGTTTTAAAGATATTTTTAAAATCAAGTTTCCATTTAGGGAGATACTTATCTCGCACAAAGCTGTTAATGATTTAAAACATTAAACCAGGCTTGGAGACCTACCTATCAATGGTTAGGGTAATCATTGATGGTTAGGTTGACCATCAAGGGGCCAAAATAAGATGAGTTAAAGAAAGTTAAAAAAGGGGTGAATTAAATGTGTTAAGTTAGGGGTTTGATAGGTTGAAGTTAGTAGACAAGTCTAATTGACTAAGTGGTCCATTAGACATGAGGTTGGACAAGGGTCAAAAGGTAGTTTGACATCAAAAATTGTCATGTTTAGTTTTTGAGTGTATACACCAATCTTTATAGATATTTAAAAATGTTTTTAGATGAAGGGTAGGATTAATTGATCCATTATAAGAAATGGCATGGGTGATACTAGGCATGGAGGTATAAGAAGTTAAAGAAGAAGAGGTCATGGTATGAGAAGGGGTCATAATTGAGGGAAGAAAATAAGAATAAAATAAAATAGTACCTCTAAATCCATTTGAAAATGTGGGAGAAAGTGAATGAGGCTCTTTGGATTGACCACTAATCATGAGATGGTAAATGGTAGAGGGATCATTTCCTTGATGTTGAGTAAATTTAGAGATAAAGAAGAGCATTTTAGTGGTATATTATAATTTGGGTTGATATTCAAGGGAAAAGAGAGGATTATGCTATTAAGAGGAATGAAGAGGGGTCCCATAGTTCATTGTGTGAGTGGCTATATGAATACTAATCTTATCCAAGAGACGATCCCTACTCTAATTATGGGAGACCCTATGAGGGTTACTAAAACTCATCACGTCTATTAACTATAACTTAGTTTTGTCTTCAAATAGAAATTTCATGATGAAGGAGAAAGACAAAATAAGGCAAGAGAGTTATAAATACAAGGAAATAAGAAGTGATAGTAAATTGTATAGAGTCGACTAGTTCGACTTGGTACAAAAAAGGGTCTAAAAACTATACATAGTCAATTAGGTTGACCTAGTACAATAAATATAAGCTAGGAAAAAAGTGTACAGGGTCAACTAGGTTGATGTAGTATAGGAAACGAAGTCTAGAAAATTGTATTGGGTCAACAAGGTCGACCTAGTATAATAGGTAGGGAAAAATAGATAACCTATAAGAGATTGTGTCGATAGAAATGACTGTGTATTGAAACAAGAATAATTTTGATAGTATTTATGAAGTTGGGGTCCTATATCAACACATCTACTATATCACACATCTGCTATATGGATTAAAAAAGTTGGGGGTCCTATATCATCAAAACTCAGCTAAATGGGAACCTCATACTCACTTATATAACCATCATCCTAATGTGGTTGATGTCCTCTCAACCTACAAAAAATAGGATGATTATCAAATATCATGTAAGAAATAGAAACCCACAAAGCATAAATTAAACACCCATAGATCCTCATGTAGTAACTTGGGTTATGATACCAAAATATCATGCCCATTTTTTTACTCACAAAAATAGACATGACTACCACCATATCATGTAAAATCAGACCCAAGAAGCATAAGTAGATGTATATGTGCCTATCTACTCTTATTTTCAATTGCTAAATAATTAATTACTAGTTTCATGCCACATGATCATAGGTTGAATCACCTTCCATTTCAGTCATGAATGCTTGAAGAATTCACTCACAACATATACTTAAGGTTATCATGTCAAAAATTTAAGTTGACTATCAATTTTAACCTCAATCTAATGTTGATGTAGTCAAGTGGCATGTGGCCCCTTCATGTTTACTTCAAATCTAAACTCACTATGGGCCATGGTTATCTTATGTGGTGAGGTCACAGGCCTCTGATCCCAACTCTAAATTCTAATCCCTCTAGTTTTTTAGGTATATGGATGTTTTCACTTGGAAGCATCATAGAACTCTGCATCCTTCAAACCAATGAAACCCTATAGAGGTTATGAGTCCCTAAAATGATGCCACTTAGCAGAATCATAGAACCTTGGAGGCATTAGGAAATTAACTACCCTACTGGCTCCCTGACCCATTGAAATGATTCCACATGGCATCATTTAGCCATTTTTAAAAGTTGACTAAAAAATACAAATTGATAAATAGCTAAAGCAAAAATTGACTAAAATAATCCAAAGTGATATAAGACTAAGGCAAGAAATAAATACAAGGTATAGTCAACATCAAAATTCAACTAAGATAAAATTGAAGTGAAAGATAGAGAATGTATTGATTAACACAAACATGATAAGACAAGGATAAATATGTATGAAGGTGGAATTTTATCATTAACCTATCTGTAGATAAGCTTACATCCCTCAAAAATACTTAACTAAGCTATAGAGGGTTTACATTAAAAAAATGATAAAAAATTCATAAAAATGTTAAAATGTTGATGTCTAAGTAGACCATTACCCTTAATTGATCCATTGATGTTAAACCAATAATCTTATTGGTTTATTCAAATAATAATAACAAGGTAGGATCAATCTAACATACCATCTCACAAGGAGCTGCTCTATTTAGTGAGTTGACTAGTATATCCATTAGAAGATAAAACTTCTATCATTAGCACATATAACCATTCTGTTACATCATAGAGAAGAGATCAAATGATAAAGTTTACTAAAATTCATAAGTACAAAATCAAGTAATGGTCTTTATAATCCTCTTCTTTCCTTAATTAATTAATCCTTGCAAGGATGTCTATAGTCAAATCTAAAGCATTATATTGCCTTGTTATTTATATAACACTAGAACCAAACTTTGTTGAAATTCTCTTTTATAATATATTATACTGATACAGGAAAAGTGTATAGTAGATATCTTCTTCCAATTCATCAATCATGGAACTTATTCATATATTATAATAATATATCTTTTACTAAAATATCAACAATATTTAGATCATATATTCATCTATATTATTATTTTCAATAAAAATTACATAGTCATTCAGTTTCAATTCCAACCATATTTTTATTTTCTCAATTCATTAAGATAGTTCATAACAAAATATAAGAAGAGGTAAAATTTGAATTCAATAGGTTGATCTTAACAAAGATTTAAGCAAGTAAAATACACTACCATTTTATTAGTACATCCTTACGTCCTAAGGATTTTCCCTTACATTCAAAAATCCCTTCCAATAGGATCTATAATCAAAATATATATCATATGGATACATCCTAATTTAAATAAAGGTTTTAAAAGGTAAATAAATAATCTCTTTTCCCATAGTTGGGTTATTACATAAAATACCAAATTTCACAAGATTATTATAAGTAGACTGGTTATTATTAACATTTTCAATATAACAGATTTCATCTATCTATTACGTAAGCATGAGGCACGAATCTAGTCCATATTTAATAATGGAAGAACAATCTATCTTAAACCATGGTCCTTATCTAATCCAATGCAACTGTAGGCCATTCAAAGGAGGGATCACTTCATAACCTTTTGCCATCATTAAGTTATTATTCTAGGCACCCTTGAGTTTAATCTTTGAGCATGTTAGATTACTATAAATGCAAGTATAGGTATCTAAGGAAATGGTACATTAACACAAGGGAATGACCATGCATAACCTATAGACCGATTCCATGTTCTTACCCAAGGAGACTCCTAGTCCCAAATACAAATCAAATAAGCATTCAAATGAAGCTAATAATTTCACAAATAAAACTAGTAAGTAAGCAATCACATCATAAAATATGAATGTTGTTATAATTATTAATAAGAGTATGCCTCACTTAGTGTCATAGGAATGTCAATAAATCTACCACTATGCCTCACATGGGAGGGATTAAAAATCTACCACCATGACCTTTATGGGAGGGTTAAACAATCTTCCACCATGCCCAACATGGTAGGGATTAACAATATACTACCATGAGAGGTATTGCATATAAAATATCACTTCACAATGATACTACAACTATAACATATTTCAACATGGGATCTACAAGATTCAAGTCACATAAAGAGGTATCAAGTATTGTCAATGCCCTTGAGTGGGAAAGAACTACTTGGTAACCAATACACACCCATAAAAACACAAGAAAATAGATATAATAAACCAAATGGTCTTATTCATCATATAAAAATAAATCATTCAAATAGAAATAGAAATAATTTCATTCGAAAGAAAATAATTTGTAAACAAGTATTTGTAAGCCAACCTATTGACTCCAAGATCTGAATGGTGTTATCCCCTAGTAGTCTAAAATCTTATCTCTCCTAACTAGCTCTTGTTACTTTCTTCCCTTCCTTCTCTTTTCTCTTCTACATAGTCTATTCCTATCCAATTGGAAAAAATCCAAAATTCCAAAAGTCCATCTAGTGGAGAGCTTAACTTTAAAATATAGACGTCTTAGAATCTACCAACCAAATTTAGTCACCAACCCATGCCTTGTTAAGATAAAATTCCATAATGGTGTAGGGTGGCTCTACACACTTCTATAGTTGCTTCCTAGACTAACTTACCTTTTCCACTTGGATCAAGATATGTAATTAATGGACAGATCTGTAAAATAACCACTAGACATTCTAAACATTTATCTACTCGAGATATAACATCTTAATGTGGGGAGATAACCATTTTCACAAATAAAATTTAAAATATGGACAACTAAATAACAAACTAAGGTTGAAAGAGAGGGCAAATAACATATAGACAATCAAATGATAGTATGGGTTCTAGAAGTGTTTAAGGTCTAAAGTAAGGTGTTTAGTGATGTAACCATGTTGGGCATAATCTCTTTCCATCATTGGCCTTTCCTTGTTCCCGTACACTAGATGCACACATCAAATTCCTCTAGCATAATAGTTGAAGATGTAAAATTTAATCAAATAGGAACACTCAATCCATTACATGCAACCAACATATCAAGAAATACAAACATTCACATAGATAGATTCATATAACTATATACATGTATTTTATAATATACAAGTTAATGACCAATAACCCAATAATTGTTTAATCATCATATCATAAGAGCATAATCAAATTATTAATTACAACATCACATAAAGGAAATGCAAGAATTATACTATCATATGTAAGAAAATAAGACAAGATTGATAATAGGTCTTTCCCATGGTCTCCAAACATGATAAGTCTACCTAAAATCCTTGCACATCTTAATTGGAAGTGACTAATAACATAAATCTAGAATCAAAGTTTGAATAACAATAATCTCATAGTCATCAATTATTAAAGATGATTACATTTTAAAATAGTGGCCTTACACATGATCTAAGTTGATAAACTAAAAGGTGACAGTGAACCTTAAAAACTACAGATGGTTATTCCAATTAAAATTTTGTATCTTGATCTAGACAAAAGCATCAAAATCAGGATATAAGTGTCAATAGTAGTGTCTAGGTTGATAGAAAGTTAAATTTTTAGAATATGATGAATTAAGATGGAACATTAGTCTATATTCTTTTGCTCATGTACATGTTAGACCTACCTACACATCATGGAATAATTTAGGTATTGTTTCTAATTTGTATTTTAATTTTAAGAATATTGTTTTGGATTTTACTTTTGTATATTTAACATATTCTTAGGTTCAACATATTTTTCATAATATTATAAATTTAAATACATTTAATTGGCCTACTTTTAAACTAGCTTGTTTCATAGTTTATTATGATATTCCTGCCTTAACCCAATTATAAAATAGGTTAAAAAATAATGACATATACATAGTATGGGTTCGTATTTTTCAACTAAAAGATCAATTCAAAGGTAAAAATACAAAATAACTTTAACAATACGTAACTAGTGCTTAGTATAACTTGCATGTGTAAGTGCAATACACAAATATGAACTCTTGACCATGGAAGGCATTTCATTTAGTCCAATTGGTGTGTAGACTCTTCATTTCTTCTACTTTGGTGTCATCATTAATCATCAAACTAAATTTTTACATCAATTAACAATTCAATCCCAAATCATTCAAACATTTTAAATTGTAAAAATAATTTTATATTTTATCCCAAATCATGATAACACATCTATAATATGCAAAATATACTACATCATGACAACAAATTTGTTAATAACATTCTAAAACATTTGTTTATTTACAAATGTCACTCTAGTTTAATTAAAATTAAATAACCAATCAAAAGGGAACATTAAAAAAGGGACCACATCATTCTAATCACATGTTATTAACTAATTGACTTTGTTTAGCTAATTAATCAATCACTAAAATTAGAAATGACATGGAATGACATCATATTTACCAAAATTAAAATAAATCATAATTTATTACATCACTCACCCACTTGGTAATTTAAAAATCACATTTCATACTCAAAGTGTCCTTCCTAAGGTAAAATCAATGTAATAAAAAAGGTACACAAGAAAGGTTTATGACAAGATCTTACACACTCAAATTTTTAATGAGTAGATCTTATTACATACCCTTAAACACTCCTGGTCATAGTATTAAATGTTTATATTCCATTTTAGGATTGATTATCCACCATTGATCTCCATATTATATGAACAATCGTAATTGATCATGAAAATATATAAATAGAAGGGCCACCTTCCATTCTCAACAAGCTTTCAATTAACAATGAAGTGTTATTTAAATCTTCACATAAAACTTTAATTATCCCCATCATACACCATCTAAACATAAATAACACAAGGGGAGATGTTTTCATATTACCCATGCATCTTGCACATTCCTTTGAAAATACATTCAAACACGTCCTAATTTTAAAGAGAAGATAACAAGAAAGGTATAACAATTGTGTTTGATTTACTTATTTGAATTACATTCTTCTTAGTCTTGCTGAATCTAAGGGAACATGCTTAAGTTAGTGGTAGAATTTCAGTTTATTTTTTTCTACTACCATAACTATTATTTGTCTCATGATGTTACATATGGCATGCCAATTGGGAATTTTAACCCTGAATCAACTTTGACATACTTTTATTATCTTTTTAGTCCTAAATCCAACACATATTTCTATCAAAATTCCTCATTTTTCTCTAAAATATTCCAAGTTTTTGTCCTAGATTATTGGTATAATTCTATGCATAACAAGATAAATGTGAGAATGAAATGGTGAAAGCATAATATGAAGTAGAAAAAACATATTTTTGATTGTGTTTGTAGGGATCGATGGAATTGCTTTGTATAGTAGTGAAATAGTGGTGTATGTTGGTAGAATTGATTATTTATTTTTGACTATTTATTTTTTATAATTGGTATAAATGTGTTTCATATTATTGGATATGTTATGTGTAGTAGTAAAAATGTGATTAGTGTTTGCAGTACCATAATCATTGTTAGTAGTTACAAAATTGATAATGTAACCACAAAATCATGTTTTTTATTGTCTATCTCTATGTTTTTTGAAAAATAGTGGAATCACTTTACGTAGTGGCATAACTATTTTTTTTTAATGGTAGAATCACCTTATCTATAGAATGATATAATCACTCTACATAGGATTGGAATCACCATTCATAATAATGTAATTGTAGATAAATATTTGAATACTACACTTGCAAGACTTAACTACTTATCAAAGAATAAATCTAAGACTATGAACATGTTTTACTTCATGTTCTCACCCATCAAAGTAAAATCAATCAAACCAGCTCTCATAAATTCTTTATTTTGGTGCTCTAAAAAAAAAAAAACACTTGTATTTGGTTCTTAAAACTATTTTTTTGTATTTTATTAAGTGTTGGGTTTTGTGTATTTGATAGCCTAAGTGTGTATGCTCTCCCCTTGCCCAATTTTGGGATCCTAGGTGATAAAAACCACTTTGTTTGTCTTCTAAAAGAGAATTCTATGTATGCTCTCCTCTTTCCCCTCGTGGGACCTTGAGGATTAGAATAGACTAACTTTTTTTTGGCTACATGAGTTGGACCTTGATCACCAACTACAAGTCCTTAGGGCATGATGATTGGGATTTCATCCCCCAACTTACATACTAACCCCATGTTTTAGAAGGGTATATATGTTGGGAAATATATTTCACTATTTTCTAATTGTTTGTGTGTTAAAAGCATGATGTAAAGTGAGGGGATTTGATCTAATACATAGGCCCCAAATAACACTCCTTAAGAATGATTTTTGGTCACACTTCACTAAAATATTATGATTATAGTGTCTATGAAGGGAAAATAGCCTCTCACAAAGCCCTTTATTTCCCTATTCCATGAAACTCAGCCCCATTGTACTATAAGGTATATATGGGACACACCTAATGAGATTTGTTTCCCTAGATTAAGAAAATTTGGAGACAAAAAACTATTCATGTAGGTAAAACAACATTCCTTAAGATTAATCACCACATACAGATGCTTATTGATGGTTTGGAGACCAACCTAGTCACCACTTTTGATGTATAGATTAGTGGGCTAATTATTTATGTTATTTACCTATTACTAGTAGCGTAAAGCTTGTTGTTTTTGTGCACTTGTTTGATTATCATCTAGACCTAATTGTGATATAGGTTATTATAATTAAAACAAGATTTATTACTTAAGTTTAACTTTATCATGTCCAACTAAAACATTACACTATCTAAATTAAGACATTACTCTATCCAAATTGAAATGTCACTCTGCCAAAATTGAACCCTTATTATGTCTAAATTGAAATGTTATTCTATCTAATTCAAACTGTTAAGCAAAGGATATACTGAGAGGGGGGTGAATCAGTATATCATATATCTTATAAATATTTTACTTAATTAAACTCCACTTAACCATACATTCAAGATATGTAATAAAATTAAAATAATATGCACCACACGAGAGAGAGAGAGAGAGAGAGAGAGAGAGAGAGAGAGAGAGAGAGAGAGAGAGAGAGAGAGAGAGAGAGAGAGAGAGAGAGAGAGAGAGAGAGAGAGAGAGAGAGAGAGAGAGATTTATGTGGAAACCTAAAGTGGGAAAAACCACAAAGAGAAATCTCAAGTCTATGAAAGAGCACCAAATTTTAGGAACACTAACCCCTTTTTCAAGCACCAACACAACAACTATTCGTGAGAACCAACCCACAAGAACACCAACCCTTTACAAATATTTGTGAGCACCAACCCCTCTTGTGTATAAAACACAACTATCTCTTAATGTTACTTTCTCAATAGATGATATAACTCTATAATATCTCTTTATATTATCTCCTCTTTTATTATTTAAAATAATTAAAAACCATGAACTCTCTTTCATATTAAAAATGGCTTCCCAATCCTTTATTTATAGCTTTCCAAATGACCTTTGTCATTCACCCTTTGTGACTCTTCACTCCTCATGGAAAATGGCACCAAACTTACATGACCCTTTAAATCTTTGTATTTGAAAAGTCACATGGTGACCCTTCATAAGAAAATACATCCTTTCCTCTTTTGTCTTTATCTTGGTGACCTTTCAAATTTCATAAGGTAACTCTACATGGAAAAATGCACCATAGCCTCTTTTGTCTTCACTTGGTGACTCTTGGGATTCCTCAAGATGACTCTTCATGGGAAAATACGTCTCATTCCTCTTTTGTCTTTACCTCATGACTCTTTGACTTCTCCATGGGTCCTCTTTTGACTTTTATGCAACCAAAAATATATTCATTAATATTAAATAAATATCAACACATTTTAGCCAAAATATGAACATTAAAAATACCTTTAGACAATAAATGCTATGGGGAATTTATCACCAATGCTAGACCTTGACATCAA